>JAJVSH010000068.1:487633-568641 GCA_021460005.1 Tetramorium alpestre | reverse complement strand
TATATATATACACTTATACTGCACGGAAATATATCGCGGGAAAAATACGCACACAACCGCCGAAATACTCACGAGCTCGACGTTCATCCTATAGAGCATAGTGCGATATCAGTTTACAGCGGCGCGATAAATGCAACCCCGCAATTGGAGCCGTCGAATAAATTTTTGGTGAGCCAATTCATTTCGAAATTCAAATTGTAATATGTACACCGTATGTATCGCATACATATTTACGTATTTGTACGGATGATTGTATCGACTAAATCCATCATCATGCATGTCACAGCGTTGCTAATTATCAATTGCAGCGCGAAACGAAACTATTGATTCTGTACACGACAATTATTGTCAAATGTGCGTATCGTAGCGTGCGTATTTTCCTTTCTTTTATCTCGAATTGATAAGTGGGTTGGAAAATTTATGCATCGACTATAAGCTGTTTCACAGACACGTGACTTAAGCGCCAATCTCTCAGCTTTTACATGTGCTCTTTGACGTAATTTGAATTTGACGAGATTTGAAATTTAATGGGACATTATTATGTAACATAATTATTAAAACTATTCATATTACACGCTTCAACGAGCATCAAATACACGAAATAAAATCTAAATTTTATATATAATTTTTTTTTTTTTTAACAGAACCGGTTTGTAATTATTCTTTCAGATTTTCTTATACGTTTTGCAAGACACTGAAGAAAAGAAATGCGGAGTGTAAAATATAAGACTGTAAACGGAAAAACAGGTTTCATGAATAAAAATTAGATTCAAAGAAGAATTCGATTCATTATTCTGCTCCGAGAAAAAAAGCTATGATAAATTGCACAATTCTGTTTCAAGTGAAACATGTGATGTAAATCTCAGTAATTCTTTGAATCAATGATTTCATTGTCTTGTAAAAACTAAAATAATGATGTATATTATGCAAATATGAATTTAATATTTAATAAACTATAATTACTATCATTCTGAAATAATTCCAAGAAATCCTTTAAAATACTGCAAAGAAAACTTTGAAATAAGACATATAAGAAATATAATTGATAAAGATGGGCTGCCTGTGATGCCGTAAATCTAAAAGAAGAAGATATGGCTTACCTTTTCAGGAAACCAAGGTGTCACGAACGGCATTTGGAACGTGTTGCTGTATGAATGCAGCGTATCGAATGAGTCTGGACTCACGGCGCCCAACATCGAAAACACGCCTCTACTAAACTGGCTGCAGACTGCAAAGTATAAAAGTAACGATCGTTATCATTCGAGAAGAAATGAGAAAAAGACAATTGTAGTCAAAGTATAAAACGATTTTTTTGAAAATACTCGAAATTACATATCGTACGAACTTGAGCAAGTTGAACTTATATTCAAAAAAATTATGCGCATAAGATAATAAAAACTTATTTACGACGTGTATGTGAAGAAAAATGTTATATGATGTATGAATATGTATTTATGCGTCGTTATTATTTATGGGTTATTATTATTTAACGTCAACAAATACATGTGTGCGCTTTATGAAGATCGAGCGACCATCATATGATGAGTAATCCCATTGACCATTATGCGTGGTCTTCCACAAAGTACAATAATACCGCAAAAGTGTCAGCTTGCGGGACATACTGGAACGCCTGCTGGATAGATCCGTTTTTATTAGCACCGTAGAGACAAAAAGGATTACCAATAAAAACAGCGTATGTGGCGGCCGAGCTACACACAGATCTAAATTTGATTACTACGTTAACAAAGTCGCTTTTAATAACGCGAGATAAACGATTGAGTAGGGAAAATAGCAACGGAAACGCAATATATTTCTTCGTCGGCTTATGTTAATATTGATGATCAGAAATATTAATTCTTTTCACTTTTTGTACCAATCTTTCATATTACTCTTTATGAAATTACAATGAATTCCTCTTATTTTAGGAAACACGACATCTTGGCATATAAAAATTGTTTGGAGCCGTGACAACTCAGTGCACTCCGCGCAAATAATATATTTTTTTTATTTATTCAATATTCAACGTTAAATCAATATTGAAGTTTTGACATTTAACTGAAAATGGTAATTCATAAAAAAAATAACAGACAGTATATTAATGTTGATAAAAATAAAAAGAAAGGTGAAATTGAGATCATACATGTGCAATTGTTTGATTACTGCGTGATATTGCATTGAATTATGAGTCGCTAATCCGACAATTTAAATTGATGTATGTGTGTGTATGTTGTTTAACCACAACTGGTGGTACGCCCGAGATAAATGGCGATGATGGACAAACGCGATAAAACGTATAGAAGAACGGGCCATCTCGGAATAGGTGGAAGGAAAAAGGGAGAGTGATTGAGATAGGATATCGGCTGCACCGATTGCGAAGGTGAGGGAAGATCCAAACGGTTGGAAGCGATCCAAAGGGAAGGTATGCGGCGGATAAAAGAGTGCTGGTCGAAGAAAAAGAAACCGGGAGGAACTGTGGAAGCTGCAACCCCTACAAGTTAATCGCTAAAGAAGAAACTGACAAGACTCGTGGCCGAAGATTTTTGCAACGTTCGTCTAAATGACTAAGAAACGTCGGTATTTTCGATGCTTAATGCGAATAACATTGCGGCCTTGCGCTTGCGACAAGCCATTTTGTAGCTCGATAAATATGGCCGGCCACTTTTTATCATTTGACTTATGTTTCTTTCTCTTTTATTGAAAAATGCTATTTAGACATTTTCATTTAATTTAATATATTATCTCTGAAATGTTTATCTGCATCAATTATTAAACAACAAGAAGAATAGATTCAAATATTTTAGGTTTAAAGGTAAAAACTTAAATTAAAGTTTATTTAAATTTAAGAAAAAGAAAGTGCTTATTTATAATTTTGAAAGTGCTTATTTATAATTTTGTCAAAGGGCTAATAAAGAAGGTAGAAGCTTTAAAAGGCAACATCGAATATTCTATACAGTAAATTGCACATTTATGGCTTCCTCCTTCCATTAAAAAGAAACAGCTTTTGAGGTTGCCCTATTGAGCCTACAAAGGAAATTGCGCATACCCAGAGGCGGTGGCTTATTAACCATTTCGTTGTTATCATTACAGTACTCGTGTATAATTTCAAATTACGTGCAGCCTACTTTATTTTAATTATTCTTTTATGCTCGCCCTCACGCTCAGCGTTTGTCCAGGGCCTCGGGTGAAAAAGGATGGAAGAAAAAGAGGAGGTAGAGACGGGCGCCGTTTTTATTTTCGTTATTCCGCGGCTACCACGTGTACGTGCAGTAGAGCAGAATTCAGAGATCCGGCGGTACGGCGGCCAGCATTTATTGTGGCCACCCCGAGGGTGCATTTATATTCATAAGCATAATGGGGCATCGTGATATATGCGCCCGCGCCCTTGGTTAAGAATGTCCCTTCGCTCTTTCGTCATTATTAATTCCGCGTACCATCGCGGCCGCGCTCGCCAACGTTTTCCGTCGACTATAAAAATACGCGCGTCTTTTATTATTTGACTAAACGCGCGGCGAGGCTTCGCTCTAATCGTAAGTTGTAACTGACGGATGTTATCTCGAGGAACATCCGCGAACAGTATTTCCCTCAAGGACCAGTGCACCTGTGCACTCCGTACTTTGCAACGTACTTGTTACGTTCCTACCCCATCCGGTTGTATGAGTTATACTGTAGTTCCACGCGTTACTATACATTTCTCATGAAAGTATCCAGTATATTCCACCATAAATTTTATATCGAATTTTAATACAGTCTTTAAGAAATTTGGAGACAATTTTTGCTCTATGGAAATTTAATTAAATGCCGCTTTCTTTTACAACTTTTGAAATTTTTTCATTAAATAACTCGAGTTAAGCGATGTTGAAATAAAATTTATTTTAATATTTATGAAAACATATGCTAAAAATTAATTTAAGTTTAATTTAATGTAAAAATATAATATTTTTTAAATAAATAGAATAATTGATGCATGTATATGTGTATTATTCATCAAATTAAATAAAAATTTTACAAGTAAAGTATTTAACAGCATAAGAAGAAGAAGAAGGAGTAGATATATAAAATAATTTTTATATATCTTAGCTTATAATCAGAAGATGCACTATAAAAAAATATATTACTGAATTAATAAGTTCTTAAACTTTGTTCTAAATTTTTTTCAGAATTTCGAAGCACTTGATCAATTTCGTGAGTCACTGCACGATATTAAGTAAAGCATATAACAGCAGCATCTTGTCCGCATAAATTTCTTTTCAGCATACATAATTTTCACTAAAACTACTAGTTAACGGAATAGTTATAAGATAACTCATTAAATTTTAATCAGTTTTCTAGATACTGTGGTATAAACTTAAATAAAAAATTACTTGTTAGTTGAATGCAAAGTAATGCGTGACAACTTTCAATAATAAATTTTAATAATAAACTTAAGGTATATATATATTAATATATATATATATTTTTTCTTATATATATATTTTATATTTATATATATATATAATAATATATATATTTTCTTAAGTATAACAACTAATTACAATAATTTGCTTAATATAACAATACAAATAATTTGTTAAATTATTTTAATTTATATTAACTATTAACATAACTATAAACATTGATAAAAATATAAATCAATATTTCAAAGCTTTTTATTTTTCTGTAAAAAAAAGATTATATCTATTTTATCTGAACAAATAATCGGAAACGAGAGTTTATATTTCTCTGAAGATATACAATATTTAAAACTAAGATGTGATTAATAAAGCAAATAGCAATATTAGATGTACAACAAAAGAAAATAATTTTTATTCTTTAAAATTTAATATTTATAATTTTTTTTCATATAATATTTCAAGATCTTTATATCAATTCCTTTTGGCGTGTTTCGTATGGAATAAGCCTCAAACGAAATATTGCAATCCCGACTGCCCGGTGCATTTATCATCTTATCTGTTTCGATATATCGTAGAAGTTTCGAATCGATACGCAACTCTGTGCATGGGGCACAATGAGCATACTAAAGTTGCGTGAAGTATGCGAAAGGGATGCTCGATCAAGGAGGCGGCAGATGGTCGCAGTATTATCGACTCTATGCATTGGCTCATGACTGAACAAGTTTAACGTCTATTATTATACTAAATATATCTACTCGCTGCGCAGCCAGCCCTGGGTCAGGCTAATGATGCCGGCAAACTTTGCACACTGCACGGACAGGTGCTACGTACATGCAGATGATACTTCCACTATCTAACTTCGTTATACATATGCACTTTGACGATAAGACATACCAGCGGTAAGATGATAATAATGCGCGATATAAAATTTATACTTATTAAAAAGTAAAATAAATAATTAAATAATTTTAATTTTTATATTTCATATAAATATTTAATCGATTTATCATATTAATATTTAATCGATGAGTAAATTCTACTCTTCGTAGAATCAAAGCTTTATTCTTTTATTAATAAACTTGTTCTCAAATTTCATACGATTCTTATAAAATTAAAAATGTTAAAAACATTGCTGAATAATAAACAATTTTAGTAACGATCTTGTAAGTGAGAAAATTGATTTCAATGAGTGTCGATAGCAAGAGGTAAACTTCTAATCCTGATCTCGATTAGAAAATCCGTTTTCTGCTTAGTTTATCTTCTGTTCCTTTTAGTCAAAAAGTTCCAGAAAGCCATTTCATAACTTACAATTAGAGACAATCAACGGGAATGCTCACCAGAGAGAATACTCGGAGGCAGACTTGAATGTCATGGGTAAAATTATTTTTTACTCGCAAAGTTTCAAGTTTCGTCATAATGTAATTGGGCGGGCCCTTAACTGGATCGCGATGATGGTGTCAGCCACCTTCAGCAGGCAACTAGACAAATCTCATAGCTCGACCGTGTGTAAGACTTCTTCCGCGACAGTAAACTTAGCAAGATTCGTTACGTTGTCGTATTTTAACCTTGGATGCTATAATTTCCTAGCGCGGAAATATCTATATCGTTCAAAAAATGTTATTATACTCGTATATATAGCATGGCAGTGATTTGCCAATTAAAGTTTCGCAATGTAGGAATAAAATAATCAAAGTCGTTGTTGCCAAAGCAATATGAGAAACACATTTGCGCATATTTTATTCACTCCTACATCAAGAGACATTTTGTTCCGTTAAACTTGAGCCATCATATAACTTATCAATACGACGAACGCCGGGAATTGTGCGAACATTTTCGAATCTTGCGACAGGCATGAATCCACACTCCATAGATAGATACTTGTACATGTCGGCGGCATTATATTTAACAACTGGAGAACAACTAATTCCAACTAGCGTTTACGAACCATTTAACTTGGTAACTTGTTCTATCACGCATGTTCCTATTTGTCCTTTAGCAGTCGCGGCGCCCGGTGTAGATGTATCGGTGCGCGGAGGTGCGATGCAAATACGCGGGCATGCACCGACCTTATCAGAATTATCAGAGCACTGTTTCCTGGCTCTCCTGTATCCGTATGAAGTTCGCGCGCACAATAGACAAAGTTTCCGCGACCCAATGATTATCTCGATTTGAGCCGGCGCGCCTGGCGGCGCATACGAATTCTATAGAAATCTCTAAGAGCGAGATACTCCTAAGTGGTCGTAAACTCCGCGGCGGACCGCGTGTTTATCGCATCTAACAGCGGTAAGTCACAATAATTGCGCTAAATAAAACTAGACGCGGATACCGACGGGGACGCAAATATTGAACATATTTTCAAACTTCTCGTGATGCGCAATCTTGCGTAAACGATCATAAATCCAACATATATCGCGCCAAATATTAAAGATTATAGCGATGAAAGCCAGTGGTATAATGATGTTTCCAATTAAAACTTGAAAATGCACGCTAACGAGGAAATGCAGACTTGCGTAGAGTTTGGATAGAAAATTGGGTCAGACCACTCTAAAGTTTCCAGGATCATATAAAAATTTTCCATACTTATATTCCCCTGCTTTTGCCCTCGCGTTTTTTTACTTCGACACTATCTTCCCATTTTTTTGTCCTGCTAACGCGTTCATATGGAGCTCATAACATAACATCGTCATTGTTAGATCCCGCGAAGAAAACGCTCTAATTTAATTTCAACAGCAATTATTAACTGAGCGGCCATTATCGCGAAACGAATCAAAACTGGCCGCATTTTCGTTTCTTGGGATCCCCGGGCGTGGAGTTTTCATTTCGACGGAAGCTGAAAGTCGCGGCAGGAAGTAACCATTATTCTTCTCGGACGATATGTGGAGGTGTAATAACGTCGAGGAATTTTCCGAGGACCGTCCGATTTTCCCGCCCTGCGGTCTCTGGCTCCCAACCCACGGATAGTTTTTTCCTCTCGTTTCCTAGCTAGGTGAAACTTTCTCCCCTTCTTCCGTCTTCAAACACGCCAGCGTAAGGATTCAGCTGTGCGTGAAAGCAGACGGGGCACGAAGTCGACGAGGAGCTTGGGGGGAATCTTATTGTAGTGGGATTTAAGAGAATTCAGCACGGCACGAAATTCTGAACAGGTCTGGTCTTGCTTAGAAGTGCGCACTTCGCGAAACACCTTGCGGGCATCTCGACAAGGGTCTGGCAAAGTGCGTTGACGAGGGTGAAAGTAGTATTTGTATCGACAAACTGAAATAAAGGGCTTGCGATTGTTGCGAGGCCCTTTGAGCCCACACATTACGTATCAAACATATTATTAAACACAATTTTAACAATTTATATCACTTATGTTAATAACACTCGTCAAAGGTCAAGTCGCAGAAACATATGATTTTTGTGAATTAATATTCTTGAAACAAAATTGAAAATTTTGAAAACGTATATCAGCTTCGAGACTTGTTTCAAAATTCTTCTGCGCAATTTAATTTCTAAGACATAATCGATTTCGTGGGAAGACAGTCGTCCCGGCAATCGCGGTTGGCCGTTCACTCTTCTGTCTCGTTTTCCCGCAGATCGGATAAGAAATATTCTGTACCTGTCAACGGTTTCAATGATAAAAGAAAGATATAGGGTACCTCATCTAAGGAAGAGTGTGTGCTTGGACAGATTATTCTGATTTAGATGGAAGACCACTGTATACATCAAACTTATAAGTTATTTTTTAGTTACGTGGCGAATTATCGATAGTGACGTTTGCGCCTGACGCAAATTTCTTATCATATTACCTGCGTCAGCGAGTTAAAGTAAATGGCACTTTCGTTGCATAATCATGTAATTAAAATGCTAGTTGGCCCCGTTTGGCGGCATCAGCCCCCGCACGGTCGCTCAAACGAAATTCCTTCAGCCATCGTGGCTCTTTTATGCGTTATTAAACGAAGTGGAACCGAAAACATCTATTCTCTCACTGAAATTTTCTATTACTTTCCACTTCGCTAGTAACCTCTTAATTAATGTATTCACGGACCATTCATATCCTTTTCTGTAACGCGCGCTATATAAAGCTCAGAGAACTTATGATTCTTGAAGAAAAGAAAGGTACATTCTCCAAAGAGCAAAGATAATTTTGCATAAAATTAATGCCACTTGTTCTCAAGTGTCCCAACAAATCATTGTTAAGCCGTAATTACGCGACGACCTATAAATGTCATTTATACACCGGCACAGCCTAAGGTATACTTTAGGACACTGTCGCCCAACGTAAAATACATTGTCACGTATGTTGTCACACGTAACCGTATAAAGTCGCATTTAACAGGATTTTTGGTAGGTCATGCATAAAGTTGTCGTAATAAAGTGAGAACTACATGAGAGCAGGCGTGAAATAGAAACTTCAGTTGAACGCGCAGTCGTCAAATAAACTTAGAAAATATAAACATGTAATGAAAATATTGCCAAGATAAAATATTTACCTTGATATTTACTTAGATTTTCGTCATGTTAATTAAGTTACAGATCTTTAGTAAATTAATCGAAATGTGCACACAATAGAAACGTATTAATAAAATTTCATATTGCACTTGCTATATTTAGATAAAATAATAAGTCAATTATAGAGAATATATAATGTGCGTCGTCTATATCTTATTCCTGTTTTGTTTAATAAAGAGATTTGAAGATTCTTATAAATTTCGAATCATTCATTTCTTGACGTCGGGGGTAAACGGATAAACATCATTTATTTCTCGACAGCAAAGGTAAACGGAGATAAAATGTTAAATACGTACGCTAGAGAATTTCGTTATGCATGATAATGGTGCATTTCAGCTCGTGAACGAAACGCGATTCTTTGGCGAGGTGATCGCGCCGAAGATTAATCACACAGTGACACTAGTCGAACCCCGCGCGTGTCGCGTTTTCTCGAGACAAACGATTGGTGGTGGCCGTATTCGTAGATTCTATCGCTCCGACGATAAAACCGTCGGGTCTCCTTCGCCATTCTATTTGTAAGGGCGCACCCTCGCTTTTACCCCTTTTCTCAAATCCTCCCTGTTCAATCGGAACTGGCCCTTCCTACCTCTCCCCCCATCTCCTCATGATGTTTCCTCTCATTCCTCCTCTTCGGTCCTTCCTTGTTTTTTTCGCTTTGCACCTCGGAAAGACCAGTAGTCGGCTTGCTACAACGGCCCGGGGCTGCAATCGGATTTGTAAGCTCGCTCGTGCGAGGAGAAATGCGTCTGCACGTATACACGTACGAATATCGACAGTAAGTAAGCCGAGCGAATCATTGGGCCGTAACACACGTCCTTTTGTCGCGAGAGAAACGATTACTCGTGTCATACATAGTTCTCAGATAAACGCGCTGATTATTACCTCTCTAGGAAATACGAATTTCTTTTGCTAAATTTAAAGATAGAATCCAGCCAATTTAGTCCCCGTATCATTCTTATATTCTCGGCCCAAAGCCATTTATACTACTCTATTTATAAGGATCGATTTGCAAATTTTGTATGACGAATTCCCACCAAATGATATTAAACAAATGCATGAACACGAAGGCGATTTGTACATGGCGTTTAAACGCGGCTATCTACTTTAAGACTAAAAATGGTTATGAATACAGATTAATGTTTATGCATACGCAAACACTGTGTTACCGTAACGGTATATTTTGAAAACTCTTCTGGATGGAATATAGTTGAAACATATTTTTGCTTACAAAAAATTTAACTAAGAATGCTCTTTGTAATAATATTTTAAATTTCACTGCGATACTCAGACTTTTAATTGAGATCAGATTTTTAACCAAATTAAAACAAGTCTTTTTATAAAAATACAGAAAATTCAAATAGTTAAAAGTATCTCATTTTGAGCATATCTTACCGTAAACGTTTTAGACGCATTTTTTACTTGTCCTAACGCATCAGCACAAATGTAATTAATCGAGAGTGCTCTATCCATAGATACGATCTCTCTAACCGCATACATACGTCGAGGAGCATCAAACTGGGTGACCGATTTGATCGTAAACGCGACCGGAAATCAATCTTACTTGAGTCATGACCGCGAATGCAAACCTTGCTCTATACCTCTTAGTATCGTGAACTCTTTGATGAAAGTTTAATTAGTTTACTCAAGAGGTAGATAATCGTAATAATCGAGTAAATCCAATTTACATATTTCTTCATCCCTACCGCCCCCTCATCATCCAATTTTCTCTCTCATTGTTCTAATCGCAAGTATCGACCTGTACGTAACCGCACAAACAAGATCGGATTTGCAAACTTCGAGTAGAGGAATATGTATGATGTTGTACATAGGCGAACATCAAACGCAGGCAAATCTAGTGAGCCATTTAACTGTGAAGAGCAGGAGCTCGACTTAGGTAATGCGGCTTGTACGCAAATAGATAACCCAGATATTACCTCATCTCTTCACAAAGGTGCTATTTATTCGCGTACAAAATATTCGAAATAAAGTTAATGGTGTACAAGTAATGTATCGACGGTACGTGCGCGATCAATTTCACAGAAGCGGGCCATATCACTTAACGGCGCGAAATTGAATTGATGAAAAGTTAATAAAAAGATATTCCATTGGGTGGGGAAACTAAAATTTTGACCACGTAACTCTTTGATGCGGGATTTAATTAAACGCGGTCGTTAATTTTTGGCTTCACCTCGTATGCGATATCATTTTTCCGCGGTTTATATATTCTTTTACAGGTGAAGAGGTAATATTCCATTTAGAACGCGGGCTCACGCATGGGTTTTTATAAATTCACTTTATAGCAGGAAACATGCACGTGTCTAATCCCAGACATACCGATAGACATTAAAGTAGTGGAACACGCCGCCGTCATTTGATGCCGCACATCATCCTGCTGCAAAGGAACGGGAAAAACGTGGACTCGCATGCAAATGCAACTCTACACTCCTCTTTTGACACTGATTTTCCTCACTCTCGCGTTACTCGTTTCGCATGATTTCCATTTTTCGTATTTATCTCCGTGTACATTACATACGTAGCACATACGCGTAACACGAATAGATCTGTCTATACGCGTCAAACATATTTCCCATTTATCACGTTCTCATCGCCTGCCGTTTCCATTTCTGAAAGAAGCTAATGCTTCTTCATTCCGTTCCTTTAGCATCGAGTAATTTCTAACTATTTTTTTTCCTCCAGCTGCTCGACAGGCAGTCGAGGAGCGGTGAGAGGTGCGATTAACATGAGAAAGGTTCTTTCATTTCCAGCATGTATGTCACGGTATGGGATAATAAATTCTCCATTCAGTTAACAAGGAGTATTATGTTTACCATGAAATATGTGGAAGTACATGAAGTGACGTAAAGCTGTGAAATATTGATCAAACGTCCAGACTCGAGATGACATTATCGCGCGCGCAGATATATCGCGCGAGTACGGCTGAAAACCTGGCTGAAATCGGGCTTCCCAAAAATTATCGGCCGGCCGAGGGCCAGCGAGGTCGAAATCGAATGGCCGAAATTCTCGATATCTGGCGGACATACGTAGGACCCTTATAAGACCGTTATCGGCGTCGTTAAACCGTCGAGTCTAATAGCGATTTCGATATACTTGGGATCGTGTCCCGGTCCCCATCGCCGGGATATCCGCCCGCGAATCCGGGTCCAGCAGACACCCTCTTTCGTGACCTGTCGCAGGATTTGCCGCCCCAATAAAAGGATTAACGGAACGAGGGTTAATCCTATTGGAAGGACCGCTCTCACACTCTTCGTGTTCTTCCCCTTCCGACTGCTTCGCTTCATCTCTATCCGTATTACAGTCTCGCTACTCTACCTATATTGCTGTCTGATTAGTGGCTCTGTCCCATTCCATTGGTCAGGAACTTCGACGCCGATAACGAACAATTATTTTCGTTTAAACTGTAACCTCCTACTTATCCATCGCTCTAATTTCGATTCAACGAGAGATAATTTATATAATTAACGCAATTTAACATTAAATTAGCTAAATGTAGCTATGATCAAATTATCAATTACTAATAATTTTATAACTAATGAAAAATAACAATTAGAATCATGTTTACAATTAATTTCAAATTTTAATCATTCATTCAAATTTTTTTTAGAATAAGTGTAAAGTACGTAAAAAAACAACAAAAAAAAAGATAAAATGTTTTGTTAATAAAGAAATAATCATATCTTTAAAATGTGACAAGTACATACATATTATTTGAAATTTTAAGTTATATTTTGAGTTAGAACACACAAGTTTATTAATCCAACAGAGATAGGATGTATATAAGTACATGTAAGAAATATATGTATTTATACATATATCCTGTGCGAGTAATATATGAAAAACAGTTTATACATATATATCTTATGTATTCGTACGTTACACACGCACGTTCATATTACACAACTGTAATATGAAGATACAAGATTATCGTCTAGTTGGTACGGTGCGAAATATATGGCAGCTAGGGTCGAGGAAGTTTTAGAGAGAATCTATAGGGATAGGATCGTATATCGAAAAACGATTAAGAATAACCATACCGGGCGAATATGAGCCAGCCGTAAATTTTCCCAGCAGGATTTGTTCCATTAAATGTGGGGATTATTATTATCGAGGAATATTCAGGATTTCGGCCGGTTGATCGATTGTGTCGTATTATGTTTACAATGACAGGAGTCCCACGATACTGCGTCAGTTAAACTAACGCTATCATGGTTTAATTCGATTTTAATTGTTGTGATGCAATACATGTAATCCATTTTGATGATGTATGGTTGACGAGAGAGATATTTGGTTTGCATAGATCCGCAAAATTTTAAATAAATAGTTTTCGAAATCGTTTGACTATCCTCGGCGGGAAATTGTTCATGCTGATAAACGATTTTTTTTATTATCCCTTTGATATTGCATAATAATATCGCTAAAAATATACATATACATATATAAAATGTTAAATCGAATCGGATTGTGACTTTGTCATCGTTCAACAAATATTCACTTTTTCTCCCGCAGAACAAGCAACGAGGCAAAGACGCGCGCCGTGCGCGCAAAGCAATACCGTTACGTACAACTCGGTAATTCGTATCGATTGATTCTCGACACGTTCGAGCGCTCGCGATGCCGATTTTAATTTTGCGCGTTCTGAGCCAGTCGTCGAAGAAAAGAAGTCGCATTGGCATGAGGGCTAAAGGCCAAGGTGGAGAAAAAGTGTCGCGATATTTTATGGGAAAAACTCTTCGTTCTTTCCCGTTTTAAAGTCGCCTCTTACATTTTTTTCTCTTTCAATAGCTTTACTCTTTCTCTCTCTCTCTCTCCCTCTCTTTCTCTCGCTCTCGATTCTGTCTCCGTTGCTGTTTTATTGTCTACCTTTCTCCTTCTTTTCCTCTTTCTCTCTCTCTCTTTCTCTTTCTCGCATGCCTCGTCGACGCCCTCGAAAGCTCTTTCTGCGCCAGATATTCGGGCCGGGAGAGCGGGCGGTTTCGCTTGTAGGTGGTTTGTGAATTACGAGACGTCGCGGAGAGAACGCGAATAGCGTGGAAATTGTACCGAAGCGATAATCCAACGTTCGGAATGTACGTAGTTACCGCATGCACCGTGATATACACGCGCGCGCACATTCGCCAAGTGTAAGAAGATTATAACTCGCGCGTAGGTGAAAACAAACGACTCGAAGGTACACACGTAATACATTTTAAGTCGCGTAATAGAATCAGGCGTACATATTGCCGCTCACGACTGCCGTTTTGATTTAAGCGTGTACCTAAATCAAATCACTCGAAACGTAAGCAGCCTTTAATTAATGGGGGAATCTGTTTGTCGTAAAGACAGGAACCGCGCGCGCGTTTTCGACAACGTGTCTGACTCAGTATTTAGCTTAATTCCGAAACTTTAAATAAGAAGTTTATTAAATTGTAAATGTGAAATGTGAAAAATATTAGTATATGAGGAGCTATTTTCAGCAAAGTATGCTAAACGTCTAAAGAAATTTATTAAATATATTAATAGATGGCTTTGAATCACTTTTACGCAAGAATGTTGATAAAATTATCATTTATGGACGTAATAAAACGTTCCATAACCTGGGAGAGTATATATTATAGTTTACTCAACTTTAAAGCATAAAAGAAAATCTGAAATAGGAGAAATGTTTCCCGCATATACTGCCTTCTATCTCTCTCTTTCGTAAAAGAAATTTCACGTCTATAAAATTTTATGTCTTCCAAATAAGGGAATTACGAATTGTAAAGGGATATTAAACAAAAAAATAAGATAAAACGTAATGCGTATATAGCAACCGGAAATAGCAACGGTGAATGGAGAAGGATGAGACAAGAGCGATCGATCGTGTAAGATAAAGGTACACGTAACTTTGAAAGATCTGGAAAAGTCGCGTCAAAGTTTGTACGTCGCATTTCAATACTTCTTATCCGGCAAAGAAGCGAAAAATTCCGGACACGCTTCAGCCAGCGCTTTTTTGATGTCCAAGTTTAGCGTTGCCGTGAGGAGGGGCAGGTTCATCTTGGAAACGCATTTCCGGTCGGGCCGACAGCCCTTCGACCTTTCTTGCTAAAACTTGGACGTTCTGTCCCTCGTTTCGGCAAGACCGAATTCCAGCGAAAAGTTTTCGTCGCGGTAAATGCGAAACTTCTTCGTTTGTTTCCCCGGACAAGGGATTCACATCGTTGGACTTGACGTTCATATCCGTCGTACGTTACAATACATGATACAGAAACAGTTAGTTTTTAGCGTTATAGAATAGCCGTTTAGGACGGGATATTTATAATAAGTGTCGTATTACACATAATATTTAAACTTTAATGGCAAATTTTGTAATATTTTTTTGTCATAAAATCTCTGTATAGGAAACTTTATCAGAATTATTTAATTTATATATTTAATAAATTTGACATAATATAATGTATGTAATTTTATATATTTACAATTGTTTTTCTTGATATTTTATATAGAAACAGTTTGTTTCTGTTCAACTGTTTCTGTATATTGTACCAGAGGACGCTTGCCCTCCATCCTTTCCATCCGGCACAGAGAATTAAAAAAAGTAAATAAATATACCTGATGCATGTAGTTTATTTAACAAATAAAGCCAGAGTCTATGTTCTGTATAACCAAAAATAAATTTGCAAAAGATTTGCAATGTTTTATGATTTATTTTTATTATTTTGAAAAATTTTTGCTCCCTCCTGAATGGAATCCTGACTATGCTCACAATTATGGACGAAGTGAGAGTCCAAAATGTCCCCAAGCTTAGGCAGAAAATTCATTCCAAGCAACTTTATGTTCTAGTTACAACATGATACATTCGACTTCGGCACACGATAGAATGCAAAAGTTAATGTAAATACTGCGTTCCATCTGGACTGCAATTTAATATCTAGTGGAGAAAAGAAGTCGAACAAGTTTCGCGATTCTTTTCCTTTTCTTCTAAACTTAAAGCTACTTGTATACATTCTATAAAATACGAGGGGAAAAGCTGAATTGAACTAATTTAAAATAAAGTTATTACATTTTCTATTTGTTCAAATTGCCCCGATACATTTTTAATTCGTGAATAAAGTATTTACGCAACTCCGTCGTGATAAAGAGCTTTTTCTATTGAAGAAATTCGCAACGTAGATGCGCGAGAAGCGTAAATAAGCAATTGCGCGATAACTCGCATTAAATCCGGAACTGCTATAAACTTTTAATCACAGCAAATGACATTTCGCTTTCGAAATATTACGCGACCCGCGCCCTTTCGTCCCCGCTAAAACTTGAATGTCCCGACGTCGACGTCGCGGTAGAACCGAATTCCAGGGAAAACTTTGCGTCGGCGTCGCCGTAAATGCAGAACTTCCCCGTTCATTTCCATAAAGCCAGTGCCACGTCACTTAACCTCGGCGAGGCGGTATATATATTTAGGTGCACACGTGGTACGTACATACGCGTTTATATATGTGTATCGCATCGCCGTCTCCCGTGCCGCGTTTGTCTTCATTCGAGCCGGTAGGTACGACGGGGAAAAAATGGTGCGGCAAATGGGCGGAAAAATGGTCGGGAAAATGGTCGTCTTCGCGATTACCGGTAAGGGGAATAAATCGTGTGAGCACGCGCACCAACAGATCGGTCGAATTCCGTTAATTTTTTCGCCAGCGCAAATAACGTGCATTCTCCCTCCGTGAGAACGGTCCCTTGTCGTCCGATCGCGTTTCTTCCTCACATCCGGTCCTCACTTTACGTATCTTTTCATCACCAATTGCGACACAAACTTTAAATCTACTAATTTAAAAAAAAAACGTATTATTAATATTTTATATAATATCCCAGTAAACACAAAGTAACAATAATGTAACGTCAATGTTAAAATTTTCTACTCAACAATATAACTGTTATATACAAGACATGTTACAAGACATTGTACACTGAGAGAAAAATATAGTTACTTTTGGCCTCAACCACAATTTTATAATATTTCTAACAATAATTGTAGTTAACATTTAAGTTAATCATATTTATTGTTAGAAATATTGTAAAATTGTGATTGAGGCAAAAAGTAATTATATTTTTCTCTCAGTGTAGTTATATTGTTGAGTGGAAATAACATTGACGTTACATTGTTGCCGTTATTGTTACTTTGTGTTTACTGGGATGTGATACGTATCTGAAAATTACTAACGATTCTGAAACTTGTAATATATCCTGCCCCTTTTCTATTACATTTTATTCTAAATCCAGCGTGTTACGATTGCCACGGAACGAGGACTGTGTTACAGGTGACGCTTATAGATCACGAGTGCTGGCAAATTTTCTTAACACATGACGCACGATCTGATCCACGCTGACAGAAAATGCATCGTTATAACGAGATAGAATTGACATATCGAGCCGTGATACCGTGACGGATGAGATCCGTACGAACCGGCGTCGGTACGAAATAATTTTTCCCAATTTTTCATAAAGCAGAATGTTCTCTCTCTTTCTCTTTTTCTTTTTCTCCCCCCTCCCTCCCCCTCGCTCTCGCTTTCTCTCTCTCTGGACGGGACGATAAGGACTCCCGCATAAATCGCCCTGCAAGAGCGAGACCGCGTTATCGAGCCAGCGACAGTATGGCCGAGCACGAGCGACCCCTGATAAAGTTCTGTCATTTTTATCGGTGAGTCGCTCGCAGGTTCGTTAAAAAAACGATTCGCCGGATCAGGCTCGTCAGGCTGGATTATCAGAATCGCCCTGGCTTTGCGACGGCTCCACCATTATCCGCGCGCGACGACAAAGCGCAGCACAAATCTCATTTTAGAAAGTCGCGCGCGACGAGTGTCAACCGTTCTTCCACGGCGCGCGCGTTTCGTTAAATTACGACGCCGTGCCGATCGAGCCCTTTGTTTCGGACGCTTCGTTTACAGCGCGTGTCACTACTCTCTAACGAGGACGGAAATAAAATCGCCCCAATTCCCACGAGTCTAATTTCATTGTAGCGTGGATGCGCGAAACTGCATTTCGTGTTTATTTGCTTCGATAACGCGCCGTTTTCGAGCACATCCAACGTTTTTGCGGACAATCCGGCGAAAAGCTATTTACGATCGTAAGCGCATATTAATTTAACGTTTACTAAGAATTAAATTATTTAAATAAAACATTATTAAAGAGAATTTTTATAGAGAAGAGAAGGGAAAAAAAAGAAAGATTACGAGGAGAAAGAAGTGATTTCTTTTTTATAAATAAAGATGATAACGCAATCAACAGAAATATTAGAACTTTTCTAAATGCACTAACGCATTTTTTTTTTAATTAAACACTATTTGTCCTCAGAGATATATTTCTACGAATATCATAGTTCCCTTTTGTGTTTTGCTTAGCCAACCAGACCGTAGAAATAGCATCCGGTTTGTAGTTTGAGTGACATTCTATGAAACCTCACATCAATTAACAGCATCCACCGTCGTTAGCATAGAGGACTGCTGTACCGCCCATAAATTAACGAAACAATTAGCCTTAACGCGCCGTCGTCAGAATCTTATGAAAATGCAGGACAAAACGCTTCCCTGGTATCACACGACTTCCGCGGTATTCGCGTTACGGTGGTCCCCTGGAAATTCCGTCCGCGGAAACGCTCGAGAGTGAAGGGGGGGGGGGAGGAGGAGGGAGGAAGAGGCGAAACTGGCCGGGATTACCGGGCCGCGAATGACGACGGAGGGCTAAGGAGAGAGTAAGAGGGAGAATTGCGGGTGTGGGTGAGGGTCGAACATTAGAATTCATGCGGAGACATTTGCGGTCCAGCTCCTAACGACCGGGTGTAAAAAGCCGGTCGAAGCCGCGAAGTAGAAGGCAAAGCAGGTTGGACGAAGACAGTTAGACGGAGAGGAAAGGACAAAACTAATGGCAGGGAGGCACGGTTATGCGGAATGAATAAAAAATGATGTGTTTGAAGGGAAGGAAAACGTGAGGGAATTGCGAGTATGCGTGAAATCACGTGCCCGTTACACAAGCAATGAATTGCCCGCAATCTCGTAGTGGGTAGAAAGAACAATTCTATCAAATTTCTTATTCCTTTTCAGACTCTTTTGTCATTTAACAATGCCTAAATTTCATAATTTATAACCATTATGTAAGGTTATTAAATTCATATTTTATCAATTTCGATATTGATCCAAAGTTGTTCTTTAATTTTGTTAATATGTATGCATATATGTGTCTGTGTGTGTGTGTGTGTGTGTGTGTGTGTGTGTTTTATATATATATACTCATTCTTATAATTTTCTAAAATTATAAACTAATAAGTATGGATATATACATTTACTAAAAAAGTGTGATTACTTTTGTGTTTTATCTTAATATGGTCATGTCATATTAATAACAGAATTGAAAATATTGCAAATCGGATTAATAATAAGAATTTATTAATTATTAGAAACCTTTATGTTCGAATAAAACAGCATGGCATTAATAAAGTGAATATGATAATAGCACATATATACATGTATATTTATACACAAATAATGTAAAAAAGGTAATGATTATATAGACTAAATAAATAATGCATATTATAATTAATTAGTACGGAAAATCCATGAAAATTGTGAGAAAGCATGTAACAGCATGTAACTGTATGCAAGACATATTGAATATCTGCCCTTGGCTAATAGGGGATATTTTAAAGATTTTATCTGTTAATTAATGGAAAATATATTGCAATTGACAGCAATCGTGAAAGTGTTAAAATTATAATTATGAAAAAATGATGACATAATATGAATAAAAGATTGCATACCTGAAGCGAAATAAAGTGAGCACACGAGTTGCAGTTTAAACGCACAGTTATGTCACCGAAAAATTTTATATGACGCGACTACTATAAATAATTACGTTTTTAATAAAAATATTTAAAAGTTACTCGTTTATTATTGTATTTAAATAATTATTTAAAGTTATTTTTATAACTAATTTGTAAAATACCGCGCGTTAAATATGCGCAAAATCGAGAAGAGCGAAATGCGCTGAGTTATATAAATTTACCGACACGCTGAATTCAATCTGACAAGCGTAGCATACAATAATATCATGCGCAATCACATTAATTATCACGAGCACGCAAAATCGGAAGGCAAAATTAGATATCAAAATGGGATTGAACTATAACCGTGGATTATTATTTCCACATTGCGTTTTCCAAAATTACGTCCATTAATCAAGCGAGGAGACGAGATTCTAGCGAGCGGGCAATTTTTCGACGACTTTGCTGTAACAAGGTTTGTTTATTTGTAAACTGAAACTAAAACACGCGACTAAAAAATATGTGACGAAACATTTGTCAAAGTTCGGCAGAAAAATGACCATGCGATGCAGAGTCCGCGGTATTCATAACGAGGATGAATGTAGAAAATGAGGATGGCTAGAATATAATATAAGCTGTATCCAAGAAGGAGATGCAAATGTACCCATACCTATTTATCCGCGGAACGAACTCTGGACAGAAGTTATACGAGGGGACGAGCGACGGATAGAAGTTATACGAGCTTGCGCCGAGTTAAGGACGGGCTTGAACTTTCCCTAGTCGGAATGCGCTTCGGCTTGGTCGCGGGAGCTCGAGCTCGTTAGGTATATCCGCACTCGTAAGTACCTACGATTGCATAGAATCCAAATAAGGATAGAGACTGAGAATACAATTGCAAAATCCCTTCTATTGTAGGATGTACTCTACCTTTTCACGATATCTGCACGTCCTCCTTTGACGCCGATGGCACTTGTGGCTAATCCACCATATCGTCCAATTGTTATTTCTGCACGAACTGTCATTTTTGCGAGGACATAAAATGGCAAATACTTTCGCGAATATATTTTCGCGCATGTTTATAGTTTAATAAATATATTTAAATTTTTAATATTCAATCGTTTAATGGATATTAAAATATCTTAAATATATATTAGAATTTTTGATAGCCTTAGTAATATTAGAGTCATTATTCTAATAGTCATAAGTTTTTTTTACAATTAATTAAAGAAGATGTTATTTTCGATCGGATTGGATCTTTATAGCCTAATAATAATATTTTTATGTGAATTTTATATACTTTTTTCCGATTCTTAAAAAAAAGGTTTTACTGAAATAGTAATTCATACGTTTATATTGATAATCGATTTAACTTTTGATTTTAATAAGCTTTTAAAATCATCGTAAAAAAATTATTGAGAAAAATATTATCCCAGTCAGAGTTAAGACCGATAAATAATCTGCGCGCGATTTATTGATCAAGAGGTGGAAAAAGTATACAAAATTCCACCAGAAATGTTATTATTAGGTTACCAAGATTCAATCCAATCGAAGACAACATTTTCTTGATTATAAGATTCACATTGATTCAGTTTCATTTATTATTGTTTTTTATACAATTTATATACAATATTTATATAATATATTTGCGCGCAAGTTTATAATCTAAAAAATATTAAAATATATAAAATATTCAACAGTATATAAAATATTAAAATATTCAAAATATTAAAATAAAATATTAAATTTTTTATAGCCGTAGTATTATTAGGAAACTTATTTTAATAAACGTATTATTTTTGTACAATACTTTTGTATATTATATATACTCTTCATAGTCTTTTTCAATAATAATTTACTGCGTACTATTTTCAATCATACTTCACTGTGTGCTATAATGAACTATTCTGAAGTACGTCGAAGAGTTCTGACAAAAGAGCAGTAAGTGAAATTCGAGTCTTACAGGAGAAGCCGCGCTTTGTGCAAAACGCCTTCTAATTCTGGCGACAAGAGTTCCTACCGATCCCCCTTCCTGTTGCCGTAACCATCCCGCCGTAATTAATGTACCACGGTACTCCTTCCATCGAAGAGAGGATCAATTTTAAGTTTAACAAACGAGCTTGTAACGTCGCAGACAGTGAAGCCGACCCTCGCCGCTCTCGTTAACTTTCGCACCGCGTTATAATCATAAATTGGCCAGTGAGATGGCAATATGCTGGATTATCGGTGATTAGCTGTGGAGCATGTTACTTTTCCTCGGTCTTCAATCGACAGAATGAATAATCGTAAATGGCTTTGAAATTGTGACTCACAATTCTGAATCTAATAATATTACGCACACTCTCTCTCTCTCTTTCTTCAAAGAAAAAAAAATATATGTATGTATATATAATGTTACACATATATAAAAATTATATGAAATTATTGCCCAAAATATATTGCCATTTGCTTAATTATATATCTACAAAAAGTAGAGATACAATTGTATAAACATGATATATTTTAAAAATATTTCTAACATTTATTATACACGTGTATATGCGTTGTTTATAATTACAACATATTTCCTCTTTCTTAAATTTTGCATCATGTTTCATCATTTTGTGGAATATTCGAGCGATTTACGTCTGTTTATCCGAGAAAATTCCGGGATATTACAGCACGGTTATATTCTCGAGAAGGAAACAGTACTATACTGCGTCAACCAAAGTTATTATGTCTGCTTTCTTTGTTGCTCCGAACGTTTAACTCGTTGAAGTCGGCAGGCGAGCAAAGTACGGAGTATAATTCACTCCGTTTGATTTATTTTGTCCGATTTATCTTGTTTGCATAGCTTTTTTCTCTTGACTGGGCTGCTCCGCGCGTAGCAATACCACGAAGAAGATCGTTTCACGAGAATATCGGCGAACGTCAAATAACCTTTTCGGGTCTTAAAATACGTTTTTCTATACATTATTCTGTACAAATCGTAAATTATGAACGCTTACATTCCTTTCCATTTTATCCTCTAGCGAGTATTTCGTGAAGATGCTAGGTCAGTGCACAATTTTTAGAATGAAAACCGTTTTATGTTAGTTGCCCTGAGTGACCAAATCCAATAAATTATCGAGCATTGAAGTATATGTGCACCTGACACGTATATATGCATCTATTCTTGAATGAAATCACCTCCTATCACGACGCACTTTTCCGACAACTGACAAGCATTTTCATACCATTCAGCAGGAAGTTCTCGGTAAGACTCCCGAAGAGAAGGGCTTTTGGTGAAAAACGCTGCAGACAAGGAGAGAAGAGAGATGGAAAAAGAGAGAGAGAGAGAGATTTTCGTAAAAACTTTTTTCCCCGATGAAATTGAAAAGCTCATCGCTTGGTGGAATAAATGTCGATAAAAATCATTTCTCTTCATAGACCAGCGATCGACTTTTTTCCGTCAACGCGTTCGATTCCTGAACTTCGCTTTAATCAGAACCGCGTGAGTTTTACTCCTCAAAGACGAGAGACCACTTTTCGATCTGGCGATTATTAATACCGATGAAAATTGATCACCTGGCGAAGGCACTTTTCAATCATCAATATTAATTAGCCCGTAAAAAAAACCGCGCACAAATTAAGAAAGTTCGTCCAGCGAGAAAGAAAACGAGAAAGGAAGATGGAGAGGGAAGAACGAAGAGTGAAAAAAGAATGTGCCCTAGATGTCAAAGATTGGATACAAAATGCTGCTTCGTTTCTTCTCTAATTGTCCCTGCAGGTCTGTATTTTAAACTCGTTTTGATTGACCTTCGAATTCTTTTCACAATTTGCTGCTATTTGTTCGCGCGCGCGTAAAAGCTCAAACAACTTGTCAGGACTAATCAATGATTTCGTATTCCTTTGCGAAACGATTGGCAAATAATTAATCACTAAAGATAAAGATATCGAAGTTAACAGAATTCTTGCCGATTGTTACGCGCGACTGTTTTTTTTAACACCTCAATTTTATTATCTTCAATTTTACATTGAAAAAAAATTCTGGTTAAAAACGGACGAATTAGAAAATCTTGTAGGATTTATTTATTAAATATTCTGGTTATTATAATAGAACTCAATACTTTATAACTTCTAATAACCAGAATATTTGATCAATTCTACGAGATTTTTCTGATTCGTCCGTTGTTAACCAGAATTTTTTTTAGTGTATCTACAGCACCTTTTAGAAATATTAAAAATTTGCTAATATAATACAACTTTTTTTTCTTCTTAATTCTGTATTATACATGCTTTTTTATATAGAATTAGAATTAGTGTACTTCTTCAATATTTCTATGGTTTTTTAATTGTTACGAAATATTAATCTACGAAACATTATCTTCTATTAATCATAAAATTCACATCGACGAAATACCACAAGGCATCTTTCAATTACACTAGAGAACTTAATTATTCGTTTCGCCACGCCGATTACCTTCATTTAATCATCGACGTTTACAGCAACGGGGCGTCGCGGCGCGGCGCGGCCCAGCTGAGGGATTATCCTCCAGCCTCCGATAAGATACTTCCCGGCCGATTTTTCTTCGCTTCTGCACCCAATCTGCAGTTCTTATCGATTTCTTATTACTTAGGGAACGGTTCTCTCGGTTCTACCGGTCGTTTCTTGCCTCGCCTGACTTTCGACGGTGTCAGAACCCCGGGAGTGTCATTACTCGTACGTTCCCATCGCTGCCCCTCCTTCTTCCTTTCGTAATTTTCACCAAAGGTATTGAGATGGTATTTGCCGCTTGTCAAACGTGGCATTATCGAATGGTCCGTTTTTAATTTTATCATTATTATATAATATTACTTTGATGTTTTTCAATAATTTAGATGTCGATCTCGTATGTGCTTAATTGTTACAAGTAAGTGACGTATTAATATAATACATGATATTCTTACGTAAAAGAAAGCTTCGTAAATTCGCAAACATAAGCGGGGATCGATTGAATTAATTGTGTAATATTATCGCGATGCCTTTGTCAGTGTTGCACATATTGTAGAATTAACAATAGTTTATTCTACCGCCGCGACTATCTGTGGAAATTAATTATTTTACGAGCTACAGAGTTGAATCATCAATTAATTAAGCATTGCTACTGAATTAAACTCATTTTCCAACGTGTAATTAATCGCACGCATTATACCGTAAATTGGCAAGTGTTGAGCTATCAATTATCAATCAACATGTCAAGTGTTATTGCATTTTGGGGCAAGAAACCAGCGAGCGCTGCACAACGAGGCATTTCGAATATTTCGAGGCGCATAGAAATTGATTCGACATCCAGCCAACAGGTTTGTGAAACGAAAGCGATCTCGACGCGACACGGGGGAAACAGAAAGAACAAGCGTTCGGAAATAATTCCTCGAAGGCAGCTGCAAGGAGCGAGATTCTGCGGTGAGAACACGACATCGGTCGCGAGATGGTTTGCTACGAAAGTTTTAAATGGCCGGGGGACACAGCAAAGGCTCACGGCGTCTCCCAATCTAATTCGAAAGTTTTAAATCGAAAGCGTAATGACCTGGCGTTCAGCTCCTTCGCTGTGACTCGACATCGCTGGGTCGCGAATCGTATCGTCCATGCGGGATTTCTATAGAAATGCGTACGTTGTGTAATGATGAAGTCAAGTGAAGTCCGCAAACAACAGTGGAACAAAGTCCGTAATATTCACTTTTCACGAGCCACGTAATTTATATTAAATGAAATCCGATTGTTGTATTTTCTAAGCCCGATGAAAGCGCAATTACGCGTGCTACTGCATAAAAAACAAATCATGTTTATCTTATCTTGATGATAAGTTACTAATTTCACAGTTGTTAATTTCTGACATCTACGAAATATAAATATGAATATTTTTATATTTGTAATAAAATAAAAATATACGTATATTTATGTTATGATAACGTTTCCATTTATAGAATTTGTGCGTGCTGATAAATATCATATTTCGCTACCTTCAAATGCAATTATAAAACATTGTTTTTCTCCTGATCTAAATACAATACAGGTTTTGGCGTACATACATTTATTGTTACATTCAAAATCTGTAGACTGAATATTTAAATAAATACTCAAGTTATTATCAATCACCCTAGTCTGGTTTCTTGCCCCAAAATGCAATCAATCACACAAATTTCTTTAAAATCTGTATAATTTGCGTTGAAATGTCCCCCATGTGAAATATTCTAGTATAGTCT
Organism: Tetramorium alpestre; assembly: GCA_021460005.1. Classification (NCBI taxonomy): domain Eukaryota; kingdom Metazoa; phylum Arthropoda; class Insecta; order Hymenoptera; family Formicidae; genus Tetramorium; species Tetramorium alpestre. The sequence continues at coordinate 542,781 of JAJVSH010000068.1, read as the reverse complement.
TGTAAATATATATTCGAACATTAAGAACATCTTAATTTACTCTGATGAGCTTCGATAACTCGTGCAAGAAATTAGATAAGATAAATCTCTAAGTGCCGCGTGACAGATGTGATATACGAGTGCAAAACTATGCCCGAGTCAATTTCAGCTAAAATTGGACCCGCGTCGGGCGAGTTCTCAAACTACAGAATAATATACGTTTGCATATTGCGTGTCTGCGCGGATAACTTTGAATGGGCCCTTAACCTGGACAGTCAAGCCACACCACGTCCCTTTCCGTGAGAAATGACAATCGGAAATGACGCGTTCTCAGCTACCCAGAAGCTTGTCTGCTCCCTCGGTGAGAACAAATAGCGTTTCCCCGCGAGTTTACGGAGTTTTCGTGATATCATCGTCACCAAGTAATAGTGTGGCTTAAACATTTTCCGTATATCTCCGAAAACTAACTGCTAATTTTAGTTCGGCGTAATTTACGTCGGCTACTTTGCTGCGCGCGCGCGCGCGCGATCCTCTAGCTTGGTAATGAGATATCAAATATTATATATTATCAATACAAATTCTTTTTTATTATAAAAATTATTTCAAATTTGATTAGTAATTATTTTCTCATCGATTATAATTTTTATTATTAATGATAGCGGTATTGTGTTAATTACACGATGCGGGACGAGCATGTATTGTACAGAACTCACGAGCACTACAAAAACGTCAATAAATGACAAATATAAATAAAAAGAGTGAGTTCTAATTTTTTTTACTCGTTTATTATTGGGTGACGAAACCGATGTATTTTTCATTTCGCGCAGCGTGATATTTTTCCGTGACACACAGAGCCCTTTTCACGCGTCTTCTATTTCTGCAGTATCCTCGGGTAACTCGGCAGTTTAGACCGCTTTTATGGCGAACGGTTTCCCGGCGATACTGTGTGAAAAATATTCTACTGCATGAACAGGGGACTCCTCCGAGAGACATTACCATTACCACTCATCTGGTTACTTGAGAACCGGAGAATCTCCTCATCTGTCGTTGTCGCCAGACTAAGTTGCGGAGAATAAAACATTTCTGCGGCAGGTATGTGTGTAATATATTCATTAAATAAGTTAAACGATAAAGATCTGTGAAAGTAGACGCGGAATAAAATATGGAAAAGGATGAGAATTTTCGTGAGATTTGAAGATAAAACTGAATGTACGCGCGCAAGGATTTTATTATTCGGGTATGCATATAATATTTACACGTATGTTAAATTAAAAATATTGTATCTCTTTCTCACAGACATTTAAATTCAATTTATGTATTATTGAATAAATTTTTCCGTAATAAATTTCATCACGCTTGAAATTGTTTATCGATAAGTACTTATATTCATCGATGATTAAAACGCATAAATATATATTTTTTCATTTATTTCACAGAAGTGAGCACTCGTTAAAACTTTTTAATATTTTATCGTAAAATTTTAATATTTTATCGTAACATAGTGCATACATAAATTCAGCGATATTTACGAAATGTGAACTAAGAAAATGTGCGCGCACGTGTTTGTGCATGTGTGTGGTACAACTGAGTTAATGATGTTTGATTCAAGTTGTTAATTATGGAGTCCATACAGCAAGGTTGAAAGATTACATACATAAAGTTTACCGTAACTACGGGAGCGTCGTGGAAAGAAAGTTTTCCGCTGTCTTGGAACTTTTGCGGCATCTTGTTCGCATTTTATAATAAAGATACACTCCTCGCCGACAAGACGGCTTCTCATCGACTTCATCTAGTATTTGCCAAAGTAATGCATACTTTCGAATAGACGGTGCGGGAATTGAACGCAGCATCACACCTGATATCCCGTAAAAGTCAACGGAAACGACGTCATACGGTAGAAGGAAATGTTTTCTTCTTGAACGACGCAATCGATGACATCGTTTAGGAATTCTTAAAGTTGAAAAGCTCGCATTGAACGATTAAGATCTCAAAGTTTACTTGAGAATTTTGAAATAGAATATTCTCACATTTTCATCAGCTTTACGGATAACATTATACGGATCTCATTTTTTGCTTTAGTAAATTTTTTATTTACTTTTGAAGAATGGAAAATATTATGATGAGAATATTATGATAAAAGCATAATTTAATTTTTATTTTTTTATGATGCTATACAAACGTGAAAAATATTTCCACATTTCTTTATTTGTCCATTTTGACATACTCTACAAGAAACTGTACTTTTCAATTTAAAAAGAAATACTGAATTCGAGATTTTCAATGTGAGTAAAAATTTTGATGTTAGACTACTAATTATTTACGATATAATTAATAATTTATATTTTAATAGAAATATTATTTTCAAAATAAGCAAGTTTTTTTCAGACAATTTTTTTTTATATTAACGTGCTAATTGTATTTAATTGAAAATGTTAAAAAAAAACGGAAGATTACATTCATTATTACAATCTTTGTGCTAATGTTATTATTACAATATCTAATATTGTGAAAGTAACAGCTTAAAAATTAATTGGTTGAATAAAATTTCTCATAAATCATGCATATGACTACCAGATTATTTATCAATCATAAAAGCTTTTTCTTGATTGCAATTTGATAATAATAAGAAAGGAATACTTGAGGAGTAATGTAAAATTAATTAAATATAGTTTCGTTTCTCATTTAACAAATAGTGTAAATATCTCTTGTAGTAATTACTTAAATTACATTTTAATTAGAATGATAACACATGACTTGTGTTTGCATTAGCGAACATGTAAACATTGTAACCGTCGTTATCTTCCGTCCTTGTCACTCATGTCCGTGCGAGCCAATGTTTGCATTTGGATTTGCTATGCGGGTGTATAATCGTGGAAGTTTATCTCGTGTCTGGTTTATACGATAAAAAGATCGAATATTTTGCATGCCACGTCAAAAAGAAATGAAGCAAATATAATATACATATATTATTAAAAAGTATATAAAAAAATACATATATAAAAATACATATGTTATTAAAAATATAAGTATACTTTTTTAAATTGTCTTTCAATGTTAAGACTTGTGAAATATGTTTAAGATGAAAATGGATAAATATAAGCAGATCGAGAATGAAATTCAATGATTTGCCTTATGGATTCATAGTATTGTATTTAATCAGACATATCTGATTAATATTCACCCAAACAAAATTATGAGCTTGCGTAACATAGGTTTGCATGTTTAGTGTAATCACTATAAATTCAATGTAATGAGAGTTCGATATGTTACACATCGATTCATCGAGATCAGTATCTCACAATACATATCTGATTATTATTCCACATCTACATTTTACGCGGTATTAAATAGCAAATACTAAAATAGACGTATGTTACACATGTACAAACCTCATGATAACAACGGATCTTGTAACGCAAAATTGTATTCCGAGGGAAATCCCACGTACCAAGCCTGATCATTAACGGTTAGAATACCAATTTTAGAACACGAGCGAATGTCATAAGATAAAATCTAATTGAAGGTAGATCAGCGCTTGATAATTATTATTCCATCAACGGCTAAATCAATATGACATGAACAAACGTGACACTGGTATGTTGCCTCGTAAATGTAAACTGTAAATTTGTAATCGTCGTCGACTTTCGCCCACCTCGTCGACGACGGGCCGGTGTTTGCCCCGGAATAAACCACGCGGGAATAGAAGCCTGGGATTCATCTCGCGTCTGGTTCAGGATGCGAGAAGAAGGGCGCGAAAGCGTGGAATAGGAGGCGAAGGCGAGCGAGGCGCGCGGAAGAGTACAGGGAAAAAAGGCGGGAAATACCCTCGGGAGCCCTCGGCAGATTTATGCCGGCCCTGGCTGGCTGGTTGGCTCGCTGGCGCCCCGTATACGTTCATCCCTCTCTGGCCGTGGCGAGAGAGGATGAGGCTGGCGGGTGGCGGGGAAGGTTATTCCCTCTCCTCCTTCTCCATCCTCCTACCCCCGCAGGCCAAAGGATCTTGCAGGATATTATACGATATGCACCGAAAGTTGATAGATGGCTATTACGTTCCGCTAAGACGAGCGTACCACGCCACCGCGAAAATTCTCTCCCTCAGGATTCTCGGTTCTACCGTGTGATTTCTCAACGGAAAAAACTCCGACCGCGTTTCGTCGCCGCGCCGCGCCGCGCCGTCCTTACGCCCGCAATAATTTTCGGTTCCCTCGATAGCCCGACCCTTCCGAAAGCCCGTCAGAAACCGACTTCCGCGCGCTAACGGCGCGGCGCGGCGGNGGGAACGTTATTGAAAATATTAAGGAGTAGATTTATTTAACGATATTCTTCCTTCATATTTTAGATTTTAGATTCCCGCCCTCGCATTCGCGTCCCAGTTATTTGACCGTCGCACTGCTCCCGTTCACGTACAATAAGAAATTATTAATGTGGCACACAAGCCTGTGTTTGTATTGACGGTTAAAAAGCGATTTTATATGGAACAGGAATATTCCGTCTTTCTGATGGTGCCTGCTTTTATTCGACGCCTTTCTATTTTATCGGACTTCATACGTAATGCTCGACGAATATGAATGAAGTGTATTGAAATGAAAATACATGTGCCTTGCGCATGGTAAAGGGAGACGGTCCAGTTCCATAATGATTTTCGCTGTCTGTTATTTCCTAGGCAAAGCTATATACCTTTGTCGTATCTGTTTAAAATTGAATAAATGTTATGAAAAAGGCAAAAATGGGAAGGTCTTTTATGATGATACTACATGATAAATTGTTTCTCTTTTTCTCATCGCGAGATAGCTCCTTTCATCTTCTTCTATTCTGCAATGACATTTGCTATTCAGCAACTCGTTCCACACGCAGTGGATAATTAATAACCACCGATTCATCTAGTGAAATACCAAATGTATGAAAATCTCTTTGCATGCACATGGATTCTATCGGAGAAATTTCCAATATATTTAATCCCAAATTTCTGTAATCTAATTATTATTATATTCATTATTTTATAGATATTATTATGTAATTAACATATTCAGATTTTTCAAATTTTTTACTATTCACGTAGTTAACGTATTAAATTTTTGGAATTTTAATATATCGGACAAACGCAGAGAGATGAGGAGAGAGAAAGGAGAGAGATATGGCTCTCTCTTAATACCGACAACATTATTAGATCTGAGATAAATGCTAAGACTAAACTTTTTCTTCGTTAATTTTGCCAACAGCTTATATCGTTTTAGTGGACCAAAACATTAAGCGAAGCGCAACGCGGCAATAGATTCGCCGGGCAGAAAGCTGTGGGATTATAACAGGGTCTTCATCCGGGTGAACCGACCAACGTTAATACAATTAACGGAGCTTTGCTAAGTACCGTAACACGGCCTCCCTGCCCCTTGGACTTGGCCCAAATACTCGCACTGCCACGACGAATCCACGATGAACCAACTTGTTCGGCGAATTCTATTCACGAATTCTTGGGTTAATAGAATCGCAATGCTTACCAACAATTCACGTTATAAGCTATCATAAACATACTCGAAATATTTGTACAAATTAATTCCATTCGAATTGTTATTGAAAATGCAAAATTAATAAATCTCCATTTCCCGCAATATTCCAAAAGTTTACAAAAATTGAATAATTCACGATGCACGATCAAAGATATTATTCTGATCTACTCCTAAATCAAGATTTATAACGATTAATTAATCAATGTAAAGCTACTGTTATAAATTATATTATAATTTACCTACCTATTAATAAAATAATTCAGAGAATAAATACATGCTAGTTTTGCTCGAAATTTAAACGCATCATCTTACGATTGTAAAATCTCTTTGTAGTACGGCGCAATAACTACGATATCGTCAATGATAGGAGACACCGATATCTTTGGCACCCGAGTGCCCTTTGTCTTTCTATCCGTTTACGGTTTAGAACGATTCCGATCGACTTCAAAGCCAGAGACCAATGTAGCTCGACTGGACTGACATTCCTTGGTTAAAAGCCGTCAAACGGTTCGCGGGTAAGCCGGTCGATCAGCTCTTTCAAATTTCGAATATATGCGACAGGCGACAAAGCGAGAAACTACTATGAATTCCAAAGAGAAAAGAATTGTTGATAACATGAAGACAAATGTCAATTCGAAGTCAAAATAAGATACGACATGTAATCAATGAAAAAGTATATAATATCGAGAAAATAAAATTTGTTCGCTTTTATCAAAATTATTATATCTAAATTATTATATTCCTTTTGCATCACTGTAATAATTATTTCTCGGTTAATGTAAATAATCTGATGGTACTAGTAGAATGTTAAGCGGAAAAAAAATGAAATAAAATTAAGTGTCCTGTTGAGAAAAATGTATATATCTTCATTACAAGCGTGATAACTGTTATCGTGAAAATTCACGCCTGCTACGCTCCGGTGTAAATCAGGATAAGTGACATGTAATGGTTCTTCGGATAATTCCGGAACTTCTCACACCATTGAGTGCTGGCTGGCACCATTGAAAGCAAGCGAATGTCGAATCACGTAGTAACATAACAATGAGACAATTCCACTAACTTAATCGCATGATTGAATGGAGTTTAATCACGAAATTGCAATTCGATAATCGACGAATCCGGCTAAATCAGATTCCGCAAAATTTCTATCGGAATTATCGAATGAGATCTTACGAGTGATCGATTCATCTTGGAGACCCCGGCGCGTTTTTAGAAGAGATCGCGAGAAAGAAGCAGTATTTTCCATTGTCTTGAATTACTCCCGCCATCATGAAATTGTATCGGTGTTAATCGATCGACCTTTGTCCGCAGTACGGTTTCTTAGGAAGCAAGGATAGTGCGAGCGCAACAACGGCGCTCTCTCTCTCTCTCTATCGTCCGCACGTGCCCCATAGCGCCATAGGAAATGGAAGCGTTTCGCCTTCCAGGGTAGCAAGATTAGTATCTGCGACGCTATAGAAACGAAACGTTACTTATTTCATATCCGACACGGACCGCTGCGGTGTATTCAATGGCGCGGAGATGTCGCGCTTCCGGCACGTACGTGCCTCAGTATTGTTGATAAGTCACCGTGCCTGACATCGGTACAGATATCGCGAACAAAACGCGAAATCGATTTCCACCCTCGAGAGACAGAAACGAAATTCCGCGTTCTGTTCCTACGGACGTTTCAGACACTTTAAATGTAGTCATGAAAAATTGTCGGTACAATCCGGAGGAATATTCGCGATGGAATTCGGTTCACTCGATTTTCGAATCGACTAGCGGGGCGTGCGAGGCAACGTGCGATCGACATTTGAAGATGTCTATGAAATATTTAACGGCCTCTGTGAATGTCTATGATTCAGTTTTTCTTCTCCCGAGTATGCTGTCGACGTGTGGATATTTACAATTCTCCAAGAAGAATGCTGCACGCAGTATGATACGCGAGATGAATAACAATTTCGCGCATATAGAAGAAATGTATTTGTACTCACTGAGGCGGGAGAGCTTGTAGGCATCCGCGGTATTAATTACATCCACGAAGGCCTGCAGTTCAAACTTGCGGGTCGTAATATTCTGGTTATGGTTCATCATCGCGAACTTGAAGGCGGACTGTACCTCGTCGGTGCCTTGCTCAAAAATCGCACCTGTAAGTAGAAGATAACGAAATTGATCAAAAATCACGCACATGTATATGTATATTCAATAATGAATAAAGACATTTAATATTATTAAAGTTTACTTTATTTCTCAAAGAATAATATATCCTAATAGAGAAGAAGATAAAACAAAGAAGGAGATACTTAACGCAAGCTACACTGAAAGAAAAATATAATTGCTTTTGGATCCAATTACAATTTTATAGTATTTCTAATGATAATTATGGTTAACATAATGATGCGTATAGTTAAGTAAATCATATTTATTGTTAGAAATGGAATTGGATCCAAAAGTAACTAGATTTTTCTCTCAGGGTATAAATATTCGCGGAAAGTGATACATAAAATTAGCTATGTGTATTTTAGGAAATAGAATTGGCGAGTTTAATAAACGTCGCGAGGAAACACGATTATCCCGCCCGTCGTGAAATCGGATGTGATAATCCGACGCGACACCCTGTATCGGATGTCTGATGTGTGGCGCTCCGTTTACTACTGACTCACATACGGCGCAGTGATACAGGCCGGCGTCTGCTCAGACAGCGTCTGCATACGAGGCCCGTGTAATTACGCCGATCTATTCGGCGTTAATAGTCGGTAATACGTACCAATATTAATGCTATCGCTCGTCATGTAATTTACCGTAAACCAACTACATATCCGATAACCCGACAAGTCTATTTCTCGGACTTAATAAGGCTTGGCATGATTGTTAGATGTATGTACAGATATCCGAGTCAGACGCAAAGTCAGAGAGCCCCGTGGAAATGTTTGCGAATACCGCTGAAAATATTGACGTCGTCACTGTAGAAATAATATGGCTACACGCATTTATCAAGCTATTTATTTCACGTCAAATGTATCGCATATTCCAGATGCTGCTGTCGATGAAGTGATCGATGATACGCTAACGCGGTATGCGTCGTATAATCGAGTAACTGTCAGCGCTGAATACTGCACTTTGTGTCTTCGTTATTCCGAGCATCCGGCGTTACCATTAATATCTAGCTGGGGAAAGCTCGTCCGCGAGCACGCGGATTTTCGTCCATAAAATGTATACTTCTCCAAGTTAGTTGCGAATGCAGAGGCAGAGCGACGAAGAACGGGCAATCGTACGAATTGACAAACTTGTATCGAAATAATTTTCGTTACGACTTTCAAAGTTGTAACGCCGAACGTCGCTCTGCCCGGGAGCTGTTTTTCCCCCGGCCCGTGCAATGAGAGAACTTTTCACGCGGCGAATAAGATACGCTCCGAAGTGTTACACGATATTATAGCGCACCTTTTCCCGTTTCATTTCTTTCCGCTTCCTGCCTCGCCTGTCTGCCTACCTGCCTGCCTGCTCGCCTGTATGCCCGTCACACGTGGATTTTTCTTCGCTTTTATGAGAGCATCTAATTTCGCAGTTCACGCCGCGCCTCGTGAAATATCGGTGGGAAGTTCGAAACAAAGTAGTATTATCCTGGCCGACAGTAAACTGCAAGTGGACAGGACATCGTGCCGCAACGTTGCGCGACGTGATTTTACATAGGCGAGCACAGAGATATTGCTTTATGCGTAATCCATGCGGTTATTAACTCTTCGGCATTGTATACGGTGAACAATGCGTTGAACAAAGAATTATTCTTCCCATCAAAATTACACTGTTAAACGCGCAAACAATAAACGACGTTTTTCTTCTTTGTTCTTTATACCCCCCGTGATTGTCAAAATGTAACTACAAAGTAGTTTACAATAGCCGCAAATTGTTTACATTAATAATCAGCTTACTCCATTTTACGCTCATTAGGTTTGAAAAATACTCTACGCGTATAACGAGAGGATAAAGAGCAAAGCGGCAAATATTCGCCGAAGCTGAACTAATGTTATTTCGTGTCTTTTATTAATCTGACAACATTAGTGTTTCAATTAAAATTGCTGCTATTAAATATCGAATATTGATCTGAGCGTATGATATCCGGTTTCTGATATTTCGCGTTGAATCCGTGTATATAATCTTGTGAACGTTTTAAATGATGGTGCACGTGTCAAGACACGCGCAGGCGAGCCGTGGTTTTACGCGAGGCGCATAATTTTATTATCTCGCTGAACGTACAGAAATCCACGGACGAGATAGCGCGCGGCAATCTGAGCCATTATGCTCGCTACACACGGGAAACCGCCGGCAGAAAGAATCCTATTGTAATTCGGACGACACAGCACGATTATACCACAATAGCGTCGCTAATTTCTCGTAATTGATATCCCAGAACCGCTTATAATTTGCTCCTACCCTTAATTCGCGGTTTACCTCTAACGGAATTCTTGTCCCTTGAATATCCGACGATATTTAAATCATCGCATATGAAATTATCGGATGACGATAAAAGGAGATTATTATTGCACACGTGTGCTTAATAATTAGCATACATTGCAGGCGATTAACGCCTTTGAAGCGGTTTTACACTGTTTAAGCGAGGCAGAGAAGATTAAACCGAAAGACGTTCATAGGGTGATATGGTCAGCGTGATATCGGGCGTCCCGCTAATATCATTTGATTAAAATACTTGAAAGAGCGAGAAAGAGAGGGAGGAGAGAGAGAAAGAGAGAGAGAGAGAACGAGCAGGAATTCGTGCTGTGTTTAATACGCTCTTTCACTCGTTTCCTCATCCTCCTGCCTTTCCACAAACACGTTCTTGCAGCACCGATATTTGCTGAATATCTTCGTCGATATTAAAATTGTTTTACATCGNGGACCGGCCGTTCCGCTAATCAAGACAAAAATCGGCGTCAGCGAAAATACATTTCGCGTAACTAGATTGTAATTACAATAAAATCCGCAAAGCCGCATTGTCGTCCAACATCGCATTAAGCTAATATTAATTAACCCGCTCTTCGTTTACTGTGTCAAAAGCGCTGGAAATTCCCGCGCAGCAAAAATTTTGCCGACTACGAAATAATACGCAATGAAATACAAGTAGCGCTTATATTTTATGCTTTAATTCAAGTATTCCGCGACTCTAGAACAAATGAGATGTATAACAATTGATATGCAATATTGTTGCTGTTTATAAATTGAAAAGAATAGCCGATTAATATTCAACTTTTAGATTAAAGATACACACCCTTGTTACGTCGGCAACGCGGATGTTTGACGAGTTTTAGCGATAAACCTATATCACTATAATACAGGTATTTATGATGCATCCTAGGAAACTCGGCGAATATATTGGCTTTCCCTTAAATACGACGTACAAAACTTGGGCGGTAAATCACTGCGTGGAGCGCGCTTATTACAGCCAGCAGTATTCTTATTACCGAGCCGACGAGAGCTGGCGGATTAATTTAGATCGCAACCGTATAATTAAACGATGAATATTGCCGTTTGCTGTAAAACCGGAATGCCGACCGCTAAACTCGATTTCGTCGACGAGATCGTTTTATATGCAAAATATGGGGCTATTAGTTCTCTTCTATGGACGCGCGCGTTAATGCATACCGGGCAAAAAGGCTTCGTTCAAATATTCCAGGTGTTCTTACACACGCGGGGACGTCTGTCTGTGGCGATACAAGTCCGGCGGGTATATATACATATATATATATAACCCTAGCCGTATAATACTCGGATAGGTACTTCCGTTTATCTCCGTCGGCGAATGGCGTATGACGACGACGACGACGACGACGACGAGGCGCAGAACGCAGATATAAAAGGCTAAAATTTCAGGGTTCTCGATTATCCCAACAATGCCTTTTCTCTCTCTCCCTCCAGGGTAATCCTCGTGCGTAGGCATACGCACTGACGCATCGTGCAGCTGATACAGCGGTGCCTCTAAACATCGTTTTAAAGTACCTCTACCTGTGTTTATCTCCGCGCGCGTTGACAGGTGGAGCGCCGCCGCGCGTCTATTGATTGGTGCTTCCCCACCAGTGTCTCACACTCACATCGATTCCCTCTCTTCGTTACTCGTGCAACAACCCAGCTGTACCCCCCTAGCATCGTTCCTCTCATCTCCTCTTCCTCTCCGTCCTTCNCTTCTTCTTCTTCTATCTCTCATCCTCTCCTCTCCTCTCGCCTCTGTCTCTCTCCCTCTCTCTTGATCGTTATTTTCGTCCTCTCGGTCTCTCCGCAGCTGTCTGCCTTCCTATCATTTCCCTCCCCCCTCCCCCCTCCCCTTCGTCGCCCCTACAGCGTCCTTCGTTTTTCTCCATGTCGACCAATAATTCGCTCCCTTTTTACCCTTATTTTCTCTTTCGTTTCTCGCCCGCATACTCGAAAACCGCGGAATCTCCACTATTTCCCTCGCACATATACGCTCTCCTCCATTCCCACTCGTCTTCCGAACTCCGATGCTTTCTCCTCCCTTTCTCGTGGCGTCTATCAAAGCCGCGGTCTCCAAGCCGATCGCGCTCCGTCCCACCCTCCCTTGCACGCGTTCGAGATTTTTCCCGTTGCACGGCTTTTTCTCCCGCTGTTATTGTCGATTGAGCAATGCGTCGCAATTCGCAATGGCAGACTTTTCGTAGTCGCTCCGCGACGGCAAATTCAATACTTAATAAGTATCGGAAAGTCCGATGAATGCTATTTATATCCGGCATCGCCGGTAAGATCGTGAATGCGGTATTGAAACGTGGACTGACAGTAGCTGTGGCACTCCATTATCCGCCGTGTCTGACTCGTGACGGACTGTGACCACTGAGCCGGTCCGATTCAATTTGCAACTTAAGGATCTTCCTTCCTCCCGAGAAAGTATATGCATTTGCATATTTTCTCAAACCCAAGGGTCGATCTCAGCTTTAATAAGCGTCACAAGTGCGAAAACAAAATTATATTAAGAAATTTCTGTGTTGACGTATACATGTAATTAACTGTCGAGCGAGACGGCGGTTCATTCGAATCGTACAAATTATGATGGATTAGCGACTGTGGAAATTTCGCTGTGCATATATCCATTTTCATTGTACGTCACGCGGGTGTTTGTGCGATCTTTCAACCTCCCTCCGTTGCCACTGTACTCGCGGGCTATTTCTCCCTCCGCGCAATTAAAACGTTTCGCTGTTTCCGGGAGTTCCCGAGCTACGTGATTCCAGTCACGGCTGAAATTATATGGAGAAGCTGCAATTGGCGGTACACACAAGTGACTATTCGCGCAGTCCAAACAATGCAGAACTTGTGTACGACTTGCAACGATCGCGATCGTTACGCGATTGTATCACTCTATGAGCGTGCGAACTTCGGCAGTTATAATCGCGAGGACAGTCGGCGATTTAGATAACAAGTTTCCGGTTTAGCTTCGCGTACGCGCGCAAAAAAAAAGAGGGGAGGAGACGATTTCCGTGCGTTAGCGCGGCATGCACGCGCGAGCAGGTATCGGAAATTGTACGACGTCGTTTAATTTGCGCGCTGCGAGGAATCGCGTTCGCGTTTTCTACTCGAGCGAAATTGAAATTATTTTATCAGCGACGAATAGAATATCGATCGGCGCCGCGCGATTAAAGTTTATTTTTTGTTCTCGGCAAACATGCGACGGGCAATATTCGGCGACGCGGCATTTGTATGTTCGCTAACCGAAAACTCGATTGCCGATCACGTCTGATCTTTGACTTGAAACCCTCGTCGGCATTACAAACTATTAAAACTTCCTTTAACTTCTCTTACGAGAGTTCGCAACCTTGTAATTGAATATCGGGAACAATATAAACGACCGAGTTGGCAGATCGAACTCTGATGACGATCGTTAACATTTCCAGAATCTTTAATTATAGCAATTTTCTCCTAAAGGGAGATATTCGATGCAGCGTTCCGTTAATTGTGACTCGTAAAAGAAGTCGTAAAGCTATCGGGATTTTTAAAACAATTTAATCAGTTTAAAACAATTTTTGATAGATTAGAACACGCCCGTCAATGTTATTTTTGCAAGATCCTTCCATTCCTTCCATTAGTTTATATAAATAAAAGTATAAAATATATATGTAGAAGTTCGTTTCAGTTGATTTCTGTAAGAGATGTATTTAATTTAACATTTAAACGTTCAGTTAACAATCGAGAATTCCGAGAACTGGTTTGCGCAATTTCAATTAATTTTTAAATAATGCATTCCATTTATAAACAAATCAACAGTAAGCGATACTTATTGCGAGATCATTCGATTGGCATAGCTTTGACTCGGCGTATTTTGCTTCGAGCCTCGATTTACTCATATCTATTGTTATCTACTGTTCCCTTATATCCCTTATCGATGCCACCACCGCTCTCGCAGCGCTATGGGCTCTTCTATATTTATGATACGTTGAATCTCCGTGCCTCGATTTCAGCGCGTTTATCCCTGAGTTATTTGACAAGGATAATACAGTATTTTCGCGATTATTCAGTGACCACCGTACAGTAGCCACTTGTCCTTATCGGCTGTTATAGAGCAATAGTCTACGTGCATCGCTACGATTGCATCGATCCCCAAAGTAGATGCAAATTTGCGGAGCAATTTGAAATCCTGCTACTGCAGGTCAAAAGATCTTGTACAGTCTTTTATTTGGAAAAAAGACTCTATTTTTCTTTACAATTGCAGCAGTAAAAATGCGACACTCTGCCGGCTTAAATGCGTTTGATAAAATATCATCCTTTTTACGGTACGCTTTGTTTAAAGATAAGCTTGCGGGCGGGCAAGGACGCGCCCGTACGCTTGTTAGCCGCGCGTTTTAAGCAAAATAATAATGTCGGTGGCGTAATCCCCTGTCGTCCGAGTGAGTGGAATGCATCGCGCGCTGGATCGGGTTCGCAGGAGCGAGACGTTTCTATAAGGTTAGCTAGTTGCGGCACTCCGCTCGGCAAACGCCACAGCTAATCACGAGTCAGCTCCCGCGACAAATCCAATTCAGCGACAATGACCTAACGAGGTAACTTGATTTACATCCATACCAGGTATCCTTCGAGGAGTCCGAAGGAGACGAGTGACAGCGGGCCGCGCAAAGAGAGAGAGAGAGAGAGAGAGAGAGAGAGAGAGAGAGAGAGAGAGAGAGACGTCGTCCCGTCTCGCCCTCCACGCCGAGTGATCCCCGATATTGTATCCCTTAAGATATTCTGGGGATTTAAATTAAGTTCTTATCCGCAGATATTGAATCCGCTTTATGTTAATACGGTACGCTTCCCGGCATCGAGCACGAGAGAGCCCGTCGAGAGGAGATAGAGAGAGACGGGACGAGGGAGGCTGCGAGAGAACAGAGAAAGACGAGCGAAAGAGAAGGTTGAATAATTTCCGAAAGCTCCTCGAGTCGGCGACTGGCAGGGAAGTAAGAAGAGCGCCGTCTTGATTCGTTTCTTTCCGCTTCTGGTGGCGAAGAAGTTTGAGAATCGATTGCTCGTTCGTTCGCGCTATTTCTACCGTAGATCTTTCTCCGAGCACGACCCGCCGGCAGGAGCAGGAAACTTTTTCGACCCTACGATGAAACGGCTGTTTCGCGCCGATTAATATGAAACTTCGCAATATTGACTTTAATTAGCACAAGTGAGTTAATGTAACTCGGTACTTAGGGCGATGAAAAAATTAGAGTAAATGAATGAATGGAAATGAAAACCTGGNTGAGTGAGTGGGAAATGAAGAAAAAGCGGCGCGGCTGAGTTTTTATGCTAATTGCTTGTATGTGCAGTACAACGTTCAGTTGAAATAATTCCGGCAATTTAAAATATTACTGCCTGCGCGAATATATATCTCGATAGTACTTTCGAAGGCGGAAGGCCTCGAATTATTATATTACGCTTCGCGAGGGAGTGAAATCATCGAATTCACTTCACGAATGCTAATTCAGTTCTTAATTTCAATCGGCCGTGACGTTCGTAAAGGATAAAATGGAGCTCGCTGTGCCGTCTTTAGCGTGATGGTAAACATTTTAATTACCGTCTATCTCCTGCAATTATCCGGCTCGCCAGCCCGTCCCCATTCGTCCCGACGTCATAGATATGAAACGCGTGGTGCGAGATTCCTTCATATTTCCGTTCGTTTCTCTCTCGCAGGGAATAAACTGAATAAAAGATCGAGTTTTTTCGCTCTCACATTCGATGTCACATTGATACGAAGATTCTCATATCAGCATACCAGTTATTCGCTTTCCCTCGCGCTTTAGCAATGTAAAAAATAGCAAGATTCCTCCCTGTCCGATTACGAGATCGGTTCAAGAAGCTTTTATGCATTCATGATCGATGTGGTGCGTTATCAAAGAATGTCACTATGAATCGTGAGAGCGTAGAGGAAATTCCGGCATATTTCTCAACGCGATCGAACAGTCTTTTCTTCTAAAGAAATACAATGTCAACCATGCAAGACAACGATGCGTTATTGTAGCAACGTGACAGCATAATAACGGCGAAAATATATATAACGGAAAAGCTTTGTAAGAACCGCATGTATGAAATATATGTATATACATTGTATACGTAATAGTTGGCCTTCATCTTTCCTACCGTTTTCCATTTAGTATGATATGATATCTCAACTTGAGAATTAAAGTATTAATAAATTTAAACTTCCACTCAATAAAAATAATTAAAAAAATGAAGATATTATGCGTTCGAGAGATATATTGCTTCGTTATTATTTAGGCCTCAGTCTTGTTTACAATAAAAAGAGAGTAATCTCAAAATTTGACCAGTGCGTGAGTGCGCACGTCGCTAAATCGAGCACATTTTACTTACTATTCTTGTCTCGTTCACCAGGTGGTTAGACCAGATTAAAATCGCGCGTGCCTTCGCGCACGCCGGTATCGTATAATTTCCTGTTTGTTGTTTGTTGACAGCGCGCCGAGCTGGGCGCTCGCTGAATTCTGCAATTCGCGAGGTAGCATGCACGCAGGCAGGCTCTGGCTGGCTCTCTCGTTACGCGGCAGATTGTGCTGCGCGAGATGCATCCGGCCGCAGCATCCTATCAAGATAGCCTATGTCGCGTCGGATAATTAACTAATAGACCGCGATACGTGAGCGAAATACGTATCTGGCTCCAGTATCACTCGGACGGCTTGCGTTTGAATTGTGCCACGGCTCGCCCGTAATTATACCGAGGTCGAGTCGCGTTTACAGCACAGTTAAGTACAAATTTCTTTATTGTTAATCGTTTTCTTTGTGCTTAATATATGTACATACACATTTAATATATGCACATATACGTAAGCAATGTGCGACATTAATGAAGTATTTCAATGGCGCTTGCTTTTCCGTCACTCGACGGAATTTCACTCGTGATTAACTCGGAGATATTTTGCCGCTCGCGCCTACACTTTCAGTCACGCGTTCCGCCAACCTGCGAAACAATTGCTCACGTTACGCGGTCAAAATGCAACGTCATACGCTGCAACATGCAGGCAGCACGCGCCTGATGCACGCGTTAAATGCGTTTCGGCCCGCTTGTGTTTACGGCAATGTCGGCTGAGACTCATAATTTAGTTATATTTGTATATATAGTTATAAATGAGATGTAAACGTTGTTATCATTAGATATCATTGTGCGTGACACGCGCTAACTACATGGATTCACAAGAGTATAGGTAATTGTAGCACAGTGCAAAGAGCGGAATAGGGCGTACGTTATTATTAGTACCTCGTAAATACCATATTGTCGGTGATCTAATTAATTTAATTTCTTCGTACAGTTACCTCTGTAATTACGCTAGTCGCATCCGGTTCAACTATGCTATGTGAGATAACAAAATAAATGATCGCGTCCCACGTGTGTAATACAAACGAGACTCCTCGTCGCGGAAAGTTCGGGAATTAATCAAAATTTCCGGTTCGTCGTTCAAAATTGCACGACGGCCTCTGCCTATTGCGCATTGTAATTAGTAATTTAATTAATTACGAAAAGTGATATCATCACTTTGCGCAGCGAAAGAAGCGAATGGTTGTAAGCAATTACAGTATACGATTCTCGGTTAATTAATTGTACGTAATAATTATAACGCATGCAACATTCCGTTTTATTTCATAACAAGTTTACGTAGATTTAGTATAAATCAACAAAATTATATTGTCATTGGCAAAAATTTAAATTCGAAAAATAACTTACATAAAATATCGACATAAATGCATACTTGCACTTTCGGATCCAGTTTCGATGCTTTATTATTATTAGTTTTGTTGTTATTGTTACTTTGTAACAGAACATACAGTAAGCAAAACAAAATCGTCATTTAATTGCTTTTTAACTTTAAATTATTTTCAGCACATTAAACCGTCGTTGCAGGGTAGAAGGACAACTAGTCGATTGAAGGTACTTGCTCGGAATTAGAAAAGCAACCGTTTAATGGTTCGTATCAACTATTACGCGACAGTCTTTACTGTATATTTACAACATGATTATGCCACGCAGGTCGGGCATACCTCGTATCCATGTAAATTGGCAATCACCGTCGAAATTAGTGTTCCCCCGTTAATGCGAGCTTGGGTCAACACAATTTGCTCGGAGTATCTATCCATCAGAAATCTCAATCCGTCCGTCGGTAATTTTATTCGTGTCCAACCTGGATATTAGCCCACTCGAACGCTCGGTCGTCATCCATTTCTCCCCCAACTTCCCCCCTCCCGCCCCAAGATATCAAGCGTATTCAAAATACATTGTGCATTGTCCCACAACAAAATTCAATCGATATGACAGACGGGCACTGTAGTAATGCGGAATGTGCAGAAATTGATTGGCGAAATCTGAGTAATAACGGATAATTTGGAGGATCGAAGTGCGGACGGTGCAGTTGCGAACGGATAACGAATACGAGCCGCAAGGAAGTAACTTTAATTAAAGACACCATCCAGCCTCCGCATCTATTACGGATATAATTACCGCATACCATGAACTTGTTCCCGCTGGAATGTAACCGCACTGTTAAATAATATATATTTAATGCGGTCATTACTCGCGCGCAAAAGATACGTAACGAACTCCGCAGCTATGGGCAGTCGCCACCAAACCCCGGGCGCCAAGTTATTATGAAGCAGTCACCATTATCCAGCCGGTACAAGGAGCTACTATTTGGCAAAGAAGATTAAGCGCTTTAAGTCCGCGAGGAACTTTGCGCTAAGTAAGAGGCGCCCAAGCAAGAACGTTCTTAATCATGTAAAAGGGAGCTTGCCTTAAAAGCTCTTTCAAATAATGGCGATGGTTCCACCAGGCAAAAGATCTCGCCTCGCGCACCTCTCACTCTCTCTCTCTCTCTCTCTCTCTCTCTCTCTCTCTCTCTCTCTCTCTCTCTCTCTCTCTCTCTCACCTTTCACTGAAGGTATACATACTCTATTGTTCCACGATTTACGATCGAATAGAGAGAGAGCCGAACGAACGGTTCCCGTTAAAAGTGATCAATCCGATCGGTATAACGTCCTTTATGGGAGTCAGAAAACGGTATGGTACCTCGAAGGTACTTCTTGAACAAAGAAGCAATAGCGCTTACGTATCGGTCAAAGAACTTCGCCCGACTATTTCGTTGTTCAACTATACAAAAAAGTTTTCAAAAGCAAGCTCAATAAAACCGATGGGTGGACAAAGGATCGATTACGTACAATTTATATTATAATTACGACGGTATAATGTATGTTAAATTCTACTCTCTTTAAAATAGTGAATAAATTTCCAGCAGGGGAATGATATGGAAGGAGAAAAAGATAAGCGGAACAAGCGAAACAATTCTTTCGCAATCTTCGATTGCGTCATTCTATTAAGATAAACGTCAAGTCGAGAAGATCTCCGGCCAGTTCGCATAATCGCAATAAACCTCAAACAAAAATATCTGATTTTTTACAGCTTCGATATGTGTGTATGTGTGTGTGCGATCGTAGATTCTTCCCTTAACCCCGTACGTTATTATTTCACGTTATTCTACGGGGAAAAGGATGAGCCTGCGAAAAAATCAGAACTCGCCGCTGCACCTCCACACCACCGCTCGCCTCCCTCTCTCTCTCTCTCTCTCTGTCTCCCTTTAAGTACCCGCCGTCATTTTCCCCTGGAGCCGATTTTTCAGTACCTAAGTACAGGTGGTGATTTATAAAGTGGGAATGCAGCCCGTGGCCCGTGTGCCCGCTCACGGCGATCCATTACAGTCTCCTGCTGCTTCGAGTCATAATATTTCCCCTCCGATCCCACCGCCACCCCTCGCCGCGGCTCGTACACCGTCTTCGCTCTTCTTCCAGGATCTCGTATACCACGCCATCACCGCACTTTATGCATACCAGAACTCTCTACACCTCCGCGCTATCCCGGCAAACATTATAACGCCGTGAGATTATGAATTTTGTATACGACTTGGCGGATCTTTCCGCGAACCCTCCACTGTACGCTCACCTTCTTAGCTCCCTTCTTCGCGCCGTCCTCTGTCCTCCCTCTTTCCTTTCTCTCTTTCCTACTGGTAAGTACATCCGGACGCGACACTACTAAGATCCGAGCTTATGTAAATGTTTGGAATCTAGTATTGGTAAAACTGCGCATATGCGTGCGTCTGTTTGCACGTCACTGCTTTTGCCTGAGGATGGAAGAGGAGTTTAAACTAAAATATGCATTATCAAGGATCATCCTAGTATGTTGGAAAATAAATCCTATTAGAAGCGAGATGTTATTATTATTTAAATTTGATAATTGTGCTTAATTTAAAGAGTATTTGAAATCTATTATTAAACGTAATAATCTCTCAGAGTTTACGTCAGAGGTTATATCAATAAAAATTATTACATCTATAATATTTCTTGTTTATTTTATTTTTATTTTTTATTTTATTTATTTAATAACATTTATTTCCTTTATTTTTATTTTTGTCTAGCGTGTTTTTTCAGTTTATTACATTATTTAATTGTGGATAGACAAATAAAAATGATGTATTATTGAGATTTTCCTTAAGAATTTTTGCTTTAAAAATTTTCCAAACAAAATATGCTTGCATATTTTAAAACCAACGTCATATTTTAAAAGAGAATTTTAAAAGATGTTCAACATCTCTGATTTCCTAGTAAACGTTACAAGATTGGGAAATTATAAATTTTGTATACGATGCCGTCTCTCAGTCGTACCGTTCCAAATATCGCTTGCGCCTTTTCTTTCCGTACCTCTTTCTTGGCAACAGCAAAGCACAAATATTGAATCGGCAAAGTTATTGTCCCCGCGCAATTCTATTTCCGTTTTAAATAAATGTAAAAACAGTCATATATTATTTATTCGATGTCATCGCGCAAATATATGTTCCTCTAAATCCATCAATCAAAATAAAGACAGGATCATATAAACGCTAGCGTATTAGCAACATAATAAATACGTGATACATTATTTGCAAATTGATATTACAATGTCACGGTGTAGCTTTGAAAAAGAACATTTCGCTCTACCTTGTATAATATCCCCGGTGGCAGGGCGGTTCAATACCGTCGTCGTTTTTAATTTTTCTTTTTTCTTTCTTTTCTTTTTCTTTTTTTTTTTTTGATAACGCAGCACGGTGAGATTGTACATTTTGTATAAGGCCTGACGGATCTTGTCAGGAGTTGCCTTTCATGCCGCCCCTTTCCCTCGGCCACAGGTAACAGGGTTACCCGGGATAAAGCCTCGCGAGCAGCCACTCTTATGTAAATATCCGTGGTCGGTTGCTCGGCTCGTGCGCTGCCGCTGGGTTTGCAGTGGCGCAAGAAGAGGACTCCATCTCTGTTCTCGATGCGCTTACCCCGCGTCTACGTAGCGCGCGATCTTGTTTGAGACAAGTATCCGCAGGCCCACTTGCTCCCTCGTCCGAATGAACTTTGTTTTGTCTCTCGATAGTACCGCTTTTCACGGTGGCTTGGCGGCCTCTCTCTCGAGGAAGACCTCGCCCGGAGATACTCTCTTTGAGATTATAGAACGTAAAACGAGAAATTCGTGGAATACCTCCCGGTATCTATCGTTGCGTGTCCCCGAGCACCGCATATGGGGAGCACTCGATCGAGCATCAAGCGACGGAAGCTCTACGGGAGATTGAACGGATGCGCTCATATGGCATGCAGTCGCTTCGGAATCATATGCTCTGAAATTCGTGCCCGTAAGCGGATTAGTACGAAACGCTCCTAGGACGCGCGCAATAAAACGGCGGATAAAACTCCCCCGGGATCGACCGAAGAGTGCTTCGGAATTGCCGGCGAAGGACGAATGCATTTGCATTCCCGCTCGTAATTCATCGGCGATGTCGGATCGCACATGCGTGAAGCGTACGCCGCTGTGTTTCTTGCCCAGCGTTTCGGGTGGTATGTTAATAAAAACATCGAGAGAGTATGTAAAGTATTTCGTAATAACGGATAGTGGCTCGTGTTACGCTGGCACGGAGCAAAGGAGGTTTATTGCTTCGCCGAGGCTCACAGCAGCCTTCTTTGTCGACCACGCGAGTTCGATGTGCATACTTACGAGCTCATCGATCGCAAACTACAAACGGAAGGAAAGATAAGTGTTCGCATAATTGCGAGTAATACGATAAAAAAAAAACTGTCGATCAAGAAGCGAGAGAGCCGAGCGTCATGAATCATATTCATTCCAATTAATTGTAAGTATTTTCATGAAGTAAAAGAAATGAGATCTCCAAAACTTGGATCCCGATCTTTATAAATATTTATTACGGAATTTTTCCAGCGAGCGTAAAGGAGAGCAACATTGACTTTAGATGCATTAAATATGTATTAATGTGTATTAAATATATTTATATGTATTTTTATATGTATTATGATTTAATTTATACTCTTGAGATTACTAGCAAACATGTGTTATTTCTTTTAATTTTATACGCAACTTTATACGTAGCAATATCAAATCCACATGGTGCTTTTATTTATATTTATCTTTCTCTAATTCAAATCTTATGATTTCCCTTGTGTCCACACTTGAGAGATCTGCCTAGAGGTCCCAATAAATGGCAATAACGTTATCGTCTGCCTGTATTTCCATGAACAACACATTATCAATCCAGTAGTCGCATTGTTATTCACTTTTCGTTCAAATGCATACGCATCCAACAAGTAGTATTCTGTCTTAAATCGAGGACCGATTACTCTTCAGATTGTACAACCAGATTATCGAGGATCGTAAACAGTGAGTGTCGTAAAACGTCAAGTGGCTATTAGTAATTCCATTCATCGCGAGTGTCGTTCCTCTTGGTTAAGCGAATCCTCGGAGTCGGGACGGATGCAGGAGCGAGGAGTCGTAAGTACAGATGTTCAAGGGTCGTGCACGCCGTCGAGAGTCGATGCGAATACACGGTGGATTACAGCAGCCATCCACGGGGCCACGTGAACGACTCGGGTCCTTTTCATGGAAGAATGGCTTTTCCGTGTCGCTGAATTCAGTGGCCGGCGCGGCACAATCGCGACGTACTTGGTCCCCGGCCTGCGAACGACAACGAGGAGCAGCGGTGAATGCCCAAATATAGGAGAGAAAACGAGGGAGAAGGAGCAAGTTCCGTACGCCCTCGTAGACTCAAGGGCAAGTATTCCGCCAGCGGGAGGCATCTGATTTCGCATCTTACGCGCCGGATCCTGATTTTAAAAAGTTCGCAGAGTTGGTCACGATCGAACGAAGCATATTCCTCGAATTCTCTCCCATCTCAACTTCGGCTCTGCTTCTTCTTCTTCTTCTTCTTCTCTTCTCCTTACTCCTGCTCTTCCTTTTCTCCTTTTTTTTCGCCACTTTTGCGCTCTCGTTCAACTTTCTCCTCAACTTCCTTCTTTCCCTCTTTCAACGAACTTTCTGACTTACTCTTTCTCTCAAAGTGCAGTACCTGCTGCTGCGGCGATATCACTTTTCGATAAAAGTCAAGTCGTACGGCACCCCGAAAAGAGCTAAAGGCTCTACTATTCCGCAAGGCGGAAACGAAGGAAGCGCCGCTTCGCACAGCCGCATCGCCGACGTTACGATGTGGGTGAACCGTTATGCACGGCGATCGTCGAAACTTCGGTACCTACGTGAATTTTATTACCGATTGTCACACCGGTGAATGGCCGTTGGTTTAATGCGGCGAACGGAACGTTTCTTTACCACTTTACTTTGTATCTCTCAGCGAAACGCTAGGTCAACTGCGAAATTGACTCGTTGAGAGCAAACGATCATTTCTCAGCTTCGTTCTTGAAGACACACACTACAATATTTAAGTTTTATCGCTGAGAAATAAAAGAGACACAAGATCAACAGTGTCCCTTTTTTAAAATTGAATTTCATTATAGTACATGCATTAAGACAGAAACGGAAAAACCTCGCTTTTATATTACGATGTTAATAAATTATATTATGATTCTTTTTTTCATTTATTGTATTTTGTTTACGCACTTTATTGTTACCAGAGCTGTTCAATAAATAAAATAACAAAAGCAGTCATGTGAAAATATTTATTCGTACCTGATTGTATTTACAGCCACAATGAAAAAAAATTCTAGTTAAAAAAGGACGAATCAGAAAAATTTTGTAGGATTGATCAAATATTCTGGTTATTATAATAGGAATTCTGGTTATTATAGGTTATAAAGTATTGAGTTCTTTTATAATAATCAAAATATTTGATCAATTCTACAAAATTTTCTGACTTGTTCGTTTTTGACTTGAATTTTTTTCAGTGCAATATTATACTTTGTCACACCATTACTTTTCCACATAATCTCCATACTTATTCAAGCATTTGTTCAATATACCAAGGCATCAATCTCGGCACAAATGAAAACTTTTGTTACCTTATTCATTGAATAGCTCTCGTGAATGTATATATGTGTNTGTGTGAGAGAGTGTGTAAAAGCTTTCTCTACTTCTGCAAAGTTTTATTAATTATTAAATTTATTTAATTAATAGAATTAATACAATATGCTTAGAAAACAAAGTTAATATAATGAGTTTATTATGATTTATAAAAATTCAAGGAAGGGTGAGGTTTATTTTGATGAAAGTTAACGATAATAAACTTATATAGCACTTTGATATTTGCTATAATAATTCCTGCAACAATGAATAATACGCGATGAGTAACAAAGTACATAAATACAGTCGGTTCTAGTTCGCTGTGTAACAGATGCGGGCAAGCTTGATCGACCATTGCATAGTGATTGCGGACAGCCTTAATTGTCTGGCCTTCGGATGTAGATGTGCGGGAACTTAATCAAGCAACAGTGTGTACATTCCGCGACATCGTAACAATGAATCGTTCGATGATGATGACAACTTGAACCCGGGATTCCGATTCCATTCGACTCCGTCGAGCGAACAGATTATCCCAGCATTAAGATGGCCGAATACTCCGGTAATCCTTTTGTAATCATCCGAAATACATGATTCTGCTCAACGGGTTCTGTAGTAATACGACGTAATGCGATCATTAGGAAAAGCGAACGCCTTTGACATTCTCCGACAACTTGCAGGACAAGAGACAGCCGGGAAAAGACGTAATTGACTCGAAAAAGATGTACATGAACTCTCGACTTGAGAAAGACGATGGAGAATAGAAGGAAAACGGAGAAGGAGTAAAAGGCAGCACAGGCGTGGATCCTCGAATCGGCTGACTTACGCGATCCCTTTCTGCTTTCAGCTCGGAGAAAGGAAAAAAGAGCCGGNAGGAAGGAAGAGGGTGGGATATAAAAAGAGGGAGCTCGGTGCCGGCCTTGCGAACTCGAAGGCGGAAGGAAAGGAAAACCCTGGAGGTGGCGGGAGCTATGGTGGAGGGAGGGAGCAGCGAGGACGGGATCCCGAGTACTATCTCGGAAAATTATGTCAGTCCTATCTCAGGCTGAAAGCAGAGACGAGGATGAGAGGACGAGATATGAAATAACCGGAATAAAAGGGAGAGTGAAATCCCATGCTCGAACGGGACACCGAAGGAATAGAAATATTACTATTGGGATAAACTCTGTCCCGCGTTTAGTTCCCTTACACCATCTTCTCCGGCGTATCTTATCGGGTGTACCACCTCGTTTTTCCATCCTTTGGCCTCTATCGCCCCTGCGAAGATTAATCGTTGAAGCGCGATAAAAATTTTGTATGAAAACTGCTTTCAACCGAAAATTCTCCCGGCGGTTCCGCGTGACGGAAATAATTACGCGATATCGGAAAATGCTTGCGCCTAGTCCGGGGGGGGGGGGGGGGGGAGAAGGGGGAGGGAGAATTTTGTCGAGCTCTATCCAACAGATTATAAAAATTTTCCATCGTCGATACTTGACCGCGTATCCGCATTGTTCTCGATCATGTTTACGGCCACGGTAAATGCAGTAAGACCAAGAATAAAGTCCCATCTATGCGATTATGAGCCATCCGCTTACGTTTACCTCCCTCGACCTCCCTTTCCCCCGATGCAATATCCGTAAATTCAATTTTTTTTCTCCTTGTGTATCCCCGTGTTGTCGGATTGACAACATGGCGGAGCGATTCCACCAGAATCGATGTTAACTCGAAAGTCCCGGTTCGTCGGCTAGAAAAACGGAAGTAAAAACAAAGAACTCGGGGCATAATCTTGTTTTGTTACGGAGCCAATACAAAACAATTCTAGCATCCAGCAAATAAACGCGGCGAAGTACTCGATCGCAGGTTCAAACAATATTACATGCTATGTCGCTAAACGAGATTGAGTGCAATTCATTAAAAGTAAAAATTATATAATTTATTTTCGATTATCCGGAATATCAGCAAAAGAGTCGTTCACTGCTAAAATACGTTTGCTGATGTAGTTTGCACTCGACTTCTAGAAAATGTAAAGGCTGGTAATTGCCGATTAATTAAGCATAAAAAAATTATACGATCGCGATAAGTTGGAATGAATATATAATATCTCAACAATCGTAGTTGCACACGAAAGCTCATTAAAACGAAGCATGTTCATTGATCAGTTTCTTGCGTTAACAGTTACGTTCTCTCGATTCCCACTCTAATTATAATAAATCAATCCGCCATTTTTCAAGGAGAGCAAGCCTCGTTGAAAATGTAAGTTTTGCCAAGAAAAATTTTTCTGCGGATTAGTTTATGATTAAGGACTAACTTTTGCGGAGAGCTTGCATTTGGGGCACGATAAAGTTGAAAATTCATCTCTTTGTTTTCGAAGTAATATTCGCGTTTCTTGTTGGGAGAAAGAGGATATCGAAGTTTATACGGTTATATTACATCCCCCTGGCTAATATTGAATACGTCCCCAAGCAGCTTGCTTGATAACCCGCACTCGAGGTTGAGAGAAGAGAGAATCCATTCGACCATCGTTCCTTCGAGATTAGGAGGAGTTTGCGGAGACTTGGAGGAAGATCTGTTTGGTCAAGGACGATCGGGCTATTACCAAAGTCGCGCTCGTCTGAGTTACGATCGCTAAGCTTACACAAACCCCAGTCCAGCTATTGCGGCAGTTCAGAAATCGCGAGGCGCCTTTCGTACAAGCGCCTTAAGTCCACGTCTGTGAAAATCGAGCGAGAGTCCCTACCCTACCCGATAAGACGCTCGGCAAAAGAGCTGCGAGATAGAATATCGCATAAAATTAGATCGATCCATCACCGACGTGTCGCGGGGTGGGACGGCCGGTAAAAAAATCTCCTCACGATCCATATTCATTTATAGCCGTCTATTCGCTCTATTCGCTAGAGCAATAGTACTAATCCGAGCCTATTTGACCCTGTTCGACGCCATTTGGCTCGACTCTCGAGCGGCGTGAAAAACCCGGCATAAGTAGACGAGTGAGATCTCACATCAGTGAAAATGAGCTCACGCGAGATTATCCGAAGCGCGGTTGCCCGAAGTTTCAAACGGCGGACCGCGATATCGATTCGATGAGCAAATGGGCGTTCAACGTGTTCGTCGAGCAGAATGCGATCAAAATTTCAAAGGGGACGATCGAGGGGCGGAGAGGAGCGAGAGGTGAGCTCGAGTAAAGATACGAAAGATCCGAGAACCGCTGACGTATAACGCACCATAACTATTATCTCTTTTCCCTCCGCGAAAGAAAACTTGGCACTCGGCTGATCCTCCGAAGTATCCGGCGAGTTAGCGGGTAGAAAGGGCGGGAGGAGGCGCGGGGTAGATGGGCGGCGGGTGGGAAAGCTCTAAGATTACTGAATGGGCTTCGCTCGCGCTGGTGGCTGCGCTCTCGGAGTCGTGGCTTTATTAACACGTCTTACAGGGTAACGGGATCTCGTGTACGTTAAGAGGTAGGTAGGTAGGTATATGGAGGCAACCGGCAGCTGTTGCTAACGCAATTTTCCCCCTCCGATATAAATCCTCCGGACCCGCGATATTGAATCAAACGATATAGCGGGGCGGCTTTATCCCCGGGTCGTGGCATCATGCGCGCGCGCACACGACCGTGCTCCTCTTACCAGAACGTTCGCCATAGCGACTTCCGACTAACTAGATCCTTGATTCGGTCGGCAGACCGGATAGGTCAGATACGGATATAGGACGGATCGAGCGGAATAAGTCGCCGCGACTTTGTACGATCGCGAGAGAATAAGAAAGACAGGGGTGCAGCGGGTGCGGGGCTGACGGTGGAGTAGAGGACCGAAGCTCTCCCTTTCCCCCCTTTGCTCTCTTGTACGCCGCGGTATATAAGGATGGCACATCCATTAAGCGAAGACCAGAAGCAAGTAAAAGGATTTCAAGATGGAGAGACGAGCCAAGCTTACGCGGTAATTGCGACGGGGCCAATGAACGATGCCGTTTACGATTCCCCGATACCTATCGATCGACCGTCTAATTAGTGTGAAAGAAAAACGGGGAACGGGTACGGATAAATTCCAAGAAGGATGAATCTTGCTAGCAATTACTTTTTCACGACTGTTCGCTATGAGCTCTTGAAGCGTTAGTTACGTTACCGCTGGAACGTCTTGCGATTGCCATTGTGTTTTATATCGGCACGATTCTTCGACGAGCTAGAACGAAAACGCGATCAGTCATGGATTAGTCTGCCGGATCGGAATGGCATGAAGGATCTCTGAAACAGCGCAGGGGCACGTTCGGCCAAAGCCCAGGCAAAGGTGATTGCATGGACAGCGAAATGGAACGAAGTCCGAAAACTTGAACCAATCGAAAAAAAGAAGAGTAGAATGGACGAGAGAGAGAGAGAGAGAGAGAGACGAAAGATTGAGACGAGAGGTGAACTTTTCTTCCCTGTCTTCTTGCGAGCATGCTCTTGTCCAGAAAGCAACGGAACGCCCATTACGCTGCGGACGAACGAGCTCCTGTGATCGGAGATGAGCCGGGGAACGGAGAAAATCGCATGGCGAAAAGGGGTGTGGGACGTCGGGGATGAGAGAGAGAGAGA
This sequence comes from Tetramorium alpestre, assembly GCA_021460005.1. NCBI lineage: Eukaryota > Metazoa > Arthropoda > Insecta > Hymenoptera > Formicidae > Tetramorium > Tetramorium alpestre. The sequence goes on along the minus strand of JAJVSH010000068.1, from coordinate 513,944 downwards.
GAGAGAGAGAGAGAGAGCGGGGGGAACGAGAGGTGAAAATCGAAAAACCAAACCTTACCGTAGGAGATTGGGCAATGGTACATCTCGATCGGCGATGGTCCCGGGATGCGATTTTCTCGCGCATAGAGTCGCTGATTGCGAAGGTGCAACATCAGAGCGCCCGGCTATGTAGACGCGCGCTATACATTTTCCGATTTGGCTGCGGGAATAAAAAGACCCGTCGCTCCGCGGGATCCGTAACCCAGCCCGACGAATGGATCCCGAGCGAGATAGAAATATCGCCGGGGACAATTTATTACTTCCCTCTCGCTGGGTCTCGTTACAAGGGACCGCCGTAATCTTACGTCGCGCATTATCGGAAGTGTGTTACCTTCTTCGCGATTAACTCTGCATTATTTACGGCGGCGTGAGACGAGAATCCCGCAAGGACGCGAGTAAACACCACTGTAAATATCTTTTATAATACATACCGGCGCCGCCGTGCACTTGCCTTTCTGCCGAGGCTCTCTTTTGCGTCACGTATTATTTATTCCGAATACTTCGTGCGTGATAATTCTGACATGAGTTCGGAAAGTCTTTGCAGCCTTCGATTATCCGCCGTGTGGGACGGCGAGTAGCGCGGCGGCTGCTTTAAAGCGGCTCAAGGCTATTCCTCATACCTGCATAAACGCCGACGTTATATAGAGAGATTATTTCCGATCGTGCGATAGTTTCACGATCGAAGGAATTGCAACACGGCGCATGATCGGCTTCGGCGCAAACACATCCTCCGATACGTGGCCTGTTTCATGGCCGATGAGGCGCACAGCGGCAAACGCGCGTGCACGTGATACATGTTCATGAAGCCTTAATCGCGAAAGGAAACGTAATTTTTATTACTAGAGTCCATCCAAAGTGAAAATTTATTTCAAACCAAAAAGCGTATCTTTTTAGCCAACGATCGGTTATCCGATGTAGTGGAGCACGCGGAACGTAATTTGCTTGTAAAGTGCATTTATATGATTAAATAAACGTTTGTATGAAGTAATTCAGAGGAGAGATACGCTTGAGCGCTGTCCATTCCGTCATATTTCGGCCAGAATTAAACTTCGTTTGAAAAATTCAGGCTGTTATATTGAAAATTGGGCACCGGCGCAAGTTCGTGTCTCGTACCAAAAGGTAAACTTCACCTTTGTACATCGATTCCAGTGATCGCTGCAGCTTGCACACACAGTAAATCTCTCGACTATTATTAGGCTCCACCCTGCAAACTTGGTTCTCTGCTCCTTTGCCGCGACTCCAACCAGTTAGCTACTATGTTTGCTGTTCCACCGAACGATCCAAGGGTATTGGCAACATCTGGCGGTACTTATCGTTCGACAGGAACGTCAACTCGAAGAAGGTAGAGGACCCGGTCTAGAGCGCATGTACGCGGGGATGACATTTAGGAGGTTGTGTAACAAGGACTGAACCTGCCATTCAAATTGTCAGGAGACAGGACTGAGGATGGGTTCCATTAATTCGTGTAAAATAGATCCAAATGAGAGTTTCCGGGCGTTAAAGATTCCTGGCAAATTAAATATGCGCGTCGTCACATTAATATCTCATAAAGATGAAAAATTTCATATGCAACATTCAGGCAATTGCGAAATTACGTAATACAGCGATATTCATACATAATATTTCAATATTAAATTTTTAATTTTCTAGCTTTATGTGTAAATCCTAAATTCAAGACACTATTATTTTTCTTTTATGAATATTGTATAGAGATTATTAAAAAGAAAGACTCACATTCTGCAAAAAAATGCCTTTTTGACTTTCAAATAACAAGCTTTTCATTCCCTTTGCTCTCATATGTTTCTTTATCGATACACAGACAGGTTAACGCGGCACAATATGTGAGCTTAAATCCATTTTGGTCTATATATTTCGACAGGAATATTCATTTACGGTCACAGAAGCGACGTCAAAGAGTGCACGAATCTTCAAAGCTTTTACTGTAATTACCATCGTGACGAATTTTCCTTTCTCACGTGGCACAGCATATGCATGTTACATGTAACAATGAAAGTCAATAATAGTCAGAAACATTAGACTCAACTTATCACCTTGACAATAACAAAATGTTGTTTCTAAAATCTTCAATAATCTAAATATTTATTAAAGCTGTCTGCAGAGTTCATCCTATCCAAGAAATATAGATATTAAGAGAAAGAGTGAATCGAAGTGAAACAGGTATATTATAAGCAATTGAGATAATAAATATAACGAGAAACCGATCGTTCAAGTCGCTGCAGTTGTTCGGCACGGATTGCACAGTGCGACGTTGGCAAAAGCGATTGTTTCACATTTTCCGAAAAAATCAGGTGACACCAGTTAAGCGCCATGCTCGGTATATAAAATACACACGAATCTCGGGGTATATAACGTTCATATGTGCAATGAGTAATGGCAGGCGTCTATCATTGGACGCGTGTGTCTGACACGAGCTGTGTGTAGCGTGTCCTGACTACTGGCTGCGCAGAAACAATTTTCTTCGTGGGACGTAACGAGGACGGCGCGGAAGGGTACGGGGTATAGAGAGAGAGTCCGGCCCAACAGGAAGGAGAAGAACCGACGTAGAGAGGGACCAGTGAAATGCGGCGAAAGTTGAAACAAATATCGAATTTATCGGCTCACGAAGAAGGGAGAGCGGGAGAGCGGGAAGGAAGGTCAGACGCCAAAGGGGAGTCCTAGCGTGAGTTACGAGCAGAAAGGGGATCGCCTGGAAGGGGAGGAAGTCGACGACGACGACGACGACGACGACGACGACGACGACGACGACGACGACGACAACGACGACGACGACGACGATGGCAACGTTCGTTCCTGGGTTCGTGTTTGAATTACGAGCTCCGGTAGTCCAGACTGGAAATGGAAGCCGCCGAATGGCGGGAATGACATAAAACCAGTGACGGCGTTGAAATTTGCGCCCCCTTCTATTCCGATCCTTCTCTCTTTCTTGCCGCTCTCTTTCTCGTTGCTTCTTCCCTTTTGCTCCGTCCTCGCGCGTTGTCTTCTACATTGTTCTCGTCTATCATTTGAACAATTGACTTCGACGGAATCGCTTGCAGAGAGGGCGATGCATGCCTCTCCAATTTTCAGTTCCTAAAAAAAAAAGTCAGTCGAAGAGGTTTCGTTTTTACGATGACGTTTCGCCATCACGAGCGGTTTTTCGCTCGACGCGTTTCTCGATTGACATTCCCGGTTCAAATGTACGAACATGAAACGATGGGAATTATCTTTTCACCAAGCTGTGGAAATTTCATAAATTCGCACTTTTTGAACTGATTGATCATAGAAACACAGCTAACATAACTTATTGAAATATTAAAAGGATTTTTTATTTTTTTTTTATTTTTTGTGTTTTCGTTACGGGAAATAATAATTATTTCGGTTTTTGTTGAAATTAAAGATATTAAATTATTATTGGCTTAGTTACTAAACAATAAAAATTTCAAAATATATGCATTAACGGGAATTATATTTTATATCAATTTATAATAACCTCTCTTTTAGAATTCAAATAAAGTACCACAGAATAAAAAATGTATATATATATATTGATATATCTTTTTACATAAATCAGTACTCTAGAATATTGTTATTTAATTGTGTATAAGTTAAAAATTTTTCAATTTTACGGTTTAAAGCCCAAGGGGAGAATCATAGAGGCGATTCCCGCCATCGAAGCTGAACGTTTAATCCTTTATCGGCAACATCCGGATTTACAAATTAATGCATCGCCTCGTTAAAAACGAGCTTTTAGACGAGAAAAAGGAGAGCTCTTGTTTCTATGGCACTTTTCCGGAAAGTGTTCTCGGCGGAGGTACCCTTTTGTCGTTCCGACGCTTGTTTGCCGCTCTTTATATTTATAGCTTTTATTTACATCCTCCTCGCGCGCATCGAGATTTAAGCTCGCGGAATGGCGCGACTCCCGACGCTCATCATTCTCACGACTTGAAGCTAGGATAATGCACGAATCGCTATTCGATATAATACATTAAGCCGGGATCAGTGGACACGCGCAAAATATCTCCGGAAAGATATGGCACGCGAAATATGACGAGTAGCGAAGGGCTCGAAAAACATTCCAGCCAGCAGGTCGGTAATCGACTTCGTGCGCGCAAACACTGTACGTCCTTTATACTTTAAGCCCCGTAGCGTATGCTGGCCGGTGGTGCTTCGAAACCAATTTGCATGAGGTCGTTTGAGAAATTGCGCCTCGCTCGCATCGCCACGCAAAATGCACGAGCAATCGCCAACTTGGAAAATCAACGCGCTAAAAAACGGGCAGATTTATTATCTAATCGGATATCGGCAAATTGGCTGACGATCACTTAAATCCGATCATCATTAATCCGCGCGTATTTGATTGATTGTTCGGGGGTTTCCTTGAAAACAAAACGAAATTTATAATAATCTAGTTAGGCTGTTGTAACCCTATTCTCTCTCTTTCTCTCTCTCTCTCTCATAATAGCTGACACTGTTCGAACTTTAGTATCGGAATATAATATATGGACGCCGTTGTGGTTCTTGAACCATGTTGCGCGAATATCCACTAACAACTAACTTGGGACACACCTTGTGGTCCGTGCTGGTCTAGCCAATATATTATCGTCTTATAAGCCATCACCGAAAAGCCATGTCTCTCACAACATTTACTCAACTTAAATTCTCCCTGCGCATTCAATACGATTATGAGATCGTATTTTTTAAACTGTAAGTACTCGTGAATGTAAGCATCGCAACAATATAATTTCCCTTCTCTTGCTGCTAAAAAAATTAATCTATTAAAAAAATCTAAATTGTGCCATCTCGCGGTATCACTTACGTGTGATTGTATTGCATGCAAAGTGCGCATATAATGGCGACAGAGATTTAATTCCGTGGGAGTTGTTTCGCGCGTTTTCCTGTAACGTTACCCGAAAACTCCGGACTGGAGTTTGAGTTTTCTGAACATTTTGCACGGCACGTATTCTACGCGAATTAAATGGGTCATCCGGAGTAAAAAAAACTCGTTGAATCCGTTCCCTTTTTACGTACCCTCTTTTCTTTCTCTCCTCCTCTATGCGCTCTCGGCAAACATTGTTACCTATTACGGGAGTTAGCATCACCGGTACGTTTCTGCTACCGTAATAAATTAATTCCGTGGAGGCGCGAGCACGGTCCGTCCCGGAATGAAAAAAAATCCTTGGACTGTTGAGACCCGGGCACGTTGAGAGTAATCATGGCTGAGGGCGTTAAAAAGCATCAGATGAGTAAAAGAACGTGTCAAATTCTCCGTCTTTCAGTCGACATTTTTATGCTAATGTCCTAGTCGCTCTATATATATATATATCCGTAAATCGCAATTTAAGGGTAACAACGTGTAGGGAAACGTATTATGATATATCATTGCAAATATTAAATAACAGACATTATAATTTCGATGTTTGAAGTGTTTTGATTGTAATTTAATTTGAAAATAAAATATTAGTAAAAATGTGTTGTAATTTTTATAATATATTATTATTATACACACACATACATATATGCACTGCATATATAAATTTAAAAAAATATATAGAAATCTAAATATTATATATAGGAATAAATTATATATAATTTTTCACATAAATTCATTGCGATATAATATTTTTGCAATGAGGTCTGTCCTTTAAAAAAGTGTCCTTCACCACAATGCGTCAACGTTATATTAATGTAAAATAATAAAGTTACGCCGTAAATTACGTTAATGGCCGACGATAGCCGCTAATTATATTGTAACTTAGTAGCGTAATGGACGTGCCAGCCAGATTACGGGGCCGGGTAGGTAAGTTGGCTCATATGGGTAGACGCGGGTCAGACATAATCTCGTACAAGCGCTTTAAAAAGCAGATAAACGTGGGAGCGTTTCATTCTTCTTGCATTCTATCTCTACTTCCTTGCCCGCCTTGGCTCACTGCCGTTATTAATCGTAGGGACGGGGATTACCGCTGGCTGCGCTAATACCAGCAACCAGAAACGACGCTGCTGATGGAGGCGGAAATGGAACGATCGCGGCCGAGACACTCTCGTAGCTGGGACGTCGAGTGCGCCTCCCCGGCACGGCCCTCGAAAGGGTAATCCACTGTCGAAAATACGATCTCGTGCCTAGCACGTTATTCCACGTCCGCGGAAATCGTGTTCCCGAGGGTTGTAACTAACGACCGCTCCGCGGGCGCAACGAGCGATTCTGTCGCTGGACGGTTTTGTGCGCGTTAGCATCTTCACAAATTAAATCGTCCAAATTAAGCCGCGCAAGTAAAAGCCTTATTGTGAGGATATCAAACGCATACTCTCTTATAACTCCCTGAAATATACGATACGCTTTGTGCATCTTAAAATTTTATGGTCGGTAAAAAGAAATAAACGCTCCATTATTAAGAAACAACTTTCAGACCGTTGATAAAGTTCTAGTAATGTTCGAAACAATTATCGCCTTTATGCTTGAATAATCGTTACTTTAAATAATGACCTTACGACTCTGTAGTCATTCCGACAACTTAATACATTTAATCGAAAATTTTGAACAATATTTAAAGGGGAACGGAATCGAGAACGTTGGGCGATTTCTTCCTTGATTTCGAATCATAGTTAACGAACTTTCGTGAATCAAAGCGGCGCTTAAATATGAAACGACATTAACAGAAAGAGCTGAATTTATTTAATATTATATATATATTTTTTTTAATCGTTCATTTGGATTTATTATTATTATATTGAATGCAACGACAAAGTACAGCTTTGTAGCAATGGTAATTCACGGAAAAATATGCCAATGGGCCGTCCTGAAAAAGGGCGGATCGGATAAATTCACATACAAGTGCTTTTAGTCTCGGCATCCGGATCTCGTCGGGCCCTTCGCGAATAATTCACCTTGATGTGCGGAGAGCGCGGCCGCAATCAAGGCAATAATGCGCTTGTGCTGCGAAAAACATTGCTGAAAGACCGTGACGATTCGCGCTGCGGAAAACATCGTTACGTTGATTGTAATTGCATTCCGTCGCGACCGAATGAATTGAGCGTCGATTTGCTGCGGCAAAAAAAAAATTGGTGATACCAAATCATTTTCATGATTCCATGTTGCTCGGATGCTTCAAAGAGAAGAGATAATAGGGAAAATTGGCGTTGATAGCTTCGCGATTATAACATCCGCCGCTGATGGCTGGTCTCTACTGTTCTTCGTTAGGTTTTTTTAGACGGTTAGAGAAAATAACGAGGCGGAAGAAAAATAAACCGAGAAAACGCGAAATCTGATTAGTTCCATGTAATTTAACGCGCCGTGACAAATAAAGTGTCTTTCTCAGATAACGTGAGTTCAAGTCGCGATAGTACATGGCGAAAACATTTTGCTTTTACCTCACTATTAGAAGTAGACTTAAATGTAGAAACGAATTTATAAGAGACACAAGCACACGGAACTTTATTCTAATATTAATAATGACCTGTTGAAAAGTTGTAACTCGGCAATCGTTTATTTTTAACAACTCATTGTTCGACTATAAAAGTTCGGCATTAAGTCAACTTCACGAATCATTCAATTTTCACAAATATCGAAGTTTTCCCGATGCTGCAGCGCTAGCATGAATGAGGCAGAATAAGTAAAGTGCAATGCGAATTCTCGCAGTTGCATTTAAAAATGTCGGGCATTCCGGGCAGTATTCCGACGTGCTGAAAGCAAACGCGTATAACACGCAGTAAAAATACACCGTGGTGTAATTGGGGGACCAGACCAGAACTCGAATATCGAAAGCGCGCCCGGGATGGCAAAGCGCGCGATAAAAACGCGCAAGATGAAAATGGCAGAATGCGGATATCATGAGATAAAAATACGATACCGCGCGTAACGCGAGCGAGAAACGCATATTCGGCGTTGTAGTAGCGTATCGATTCGTTCGGCACAAAAGTGAGCACGGATGTGAAAAAGCCCCGCCTTTATCGTTATAGCTGACCTTAAATAGGTGCGATCCTTTGTTTCCCCTGGCTTTTTATTTCGGCGCGTATCGCGAGTTACACTTTAAGTATAAGTTATCTCGATTCCGGTTAGGTTTCTCTCGACAAAGGACCTCTCTTCTTCGCGGGACGAGACACGGACAAAGGCATTTATAATGCACACGCAGATATGTAGATGATACGTATCCCGGTGGATAATTCACAAACTTCCGGAACGCTCGTTGCGTATACTTTTATATCCCGAGAATCGCCGCGGCCCTTCTCCCATCTTACAAAATCCTTCGACGCAAGCGCACCGCTTGTCGTAAAGTTACACCAACGTCAGCGATTCGTCGACATAAAGTATTTCCGTCGGAATTATATGTCCGCGAGAAACTTCATTTTTAACGCCTTAACTCCGCTGCGTCGCGAATGACGTCGCTAAAAGGGCTTTAACTGTAAAACAGCGAGCGCTGCACGGAACGTCGTACATTATTGTCACGCAGAAATAAGTATTTGGTGCCGGTGACGAAAAATATATCTCGACTCTTTAATAACTCCGAAAACATCCCCTTGCAAGATAAACAAAGTTAAATTCTAAATAAATCAGTCCTCTACGAGCGAGATAAAGGCAAAAGGCTAAACGAAATGCTCTTTCGGTTAAACGCACTACAGTACGAAAGTGCATTATTTCATGTGTATTATTTTACCGCAACTAACGCTATTGTATCCTTCATTTTCGCTACGACAGCAAAGATAAAGAATCATTCTTTCTCTCTCTCTTTCTCTTTTTCTCGGAGAATACAAGTAAAAATGAATTCTGCAGGCTGCCGCAGAAGCCACTTAGTGATTTATTTTTTCCAAAAGTGCGCGCGTCGCGAGCGCGAGGGAAGAGAAAAGGTACCGTCGCTTTTATGTACAATATTTTTCAACCATACCGCATCACGAAACAACGTACAACGATAGAGTCGGACTTTTCGCGCGAGTTTGGCCGTATCACCCGCCGCGGACAAAGACACATAGGCATCGGGTTTCAAACGGTCGCGCGAGGCCAGAAGGGTTTTCACCCCCACGGACAAAAAGGTGGCTAAAAGCATATTCCTGTCGTCCTTGGCTTTACGTGGCCGCCGATGGTTTTCCTCGCTTATATTTTTATGGCCCGGAGGTACCGAGCGGCACCCCCGCAGCATCTATTCTCTCCTCTCTCGACCTTTGGCCTCTATATGAACGCGGATATAGTCGCTCGCATGGGTCTCTCTCTCTCTCTCTCTCTCTCTCTCTTTATGTACGCACCACCGTGCCAAGGCCGTATACGAGGCGACGATAAACTTGTCGGTTTATGTGAGAACAGTTCTAAAAGAAGCCGCCCGTGTCTTGTAACCAGCAATGTAGTCGTCGCGTGAGTTTCACGGATGACTGAGCTTACGAGAAACCTGACCGCATTTACAAGTACGAATCTGCCTTGGCTAACACGGTAATAGCTCATCGACTACTTCGATATTGCTTCATTACGTAGTATGGAAAGTTTTTTTCTTAAGGATCCTCCAAGTTTTTTCTACGATGAGAGACTATTTTCTCTTAATAAAAAACAATTATCGAGTGTTATTTCTGAAAATATAAAACAAAAAAACCTATTTGTCCTGCTTTTTCTCTCTACCACGCGCAAATATAATTATAACTTAATAATCTATAATATTCTGTTAGAGAGAACAGGTGGAACATCCCATGTATTATGTATGTATGTGTGTGTATGTAAGAATGTATCTGTATATATATATATATATATATATATATATATATATATATATATATATATATTTATATATTTTTTGTATTGCATCGTAAATACATTATTACAGTAAATGATATGCTTTTATTGTCGCATTTATTCTCGCCACTACCTCCAAATAAACAAAAATCTACACGTTTTCTTCCATGTGAGAGCCTCTAGAAAACAATATTTACATATACATTACTCTGGCCTTTACCTCAATTGCGCGTCCACTTCACTGGAGCGGAACTGATTCGGAGGACGAGAAGGTTGATCGGGATAAAATTATTATGGTCGCTGCAAAGCCATGACTATAATACGAGAAGGTCGCGGTTATGAAAGCTGCAATGTATTTTTGTACAACCCTGTCTGTTCCCCCGTTAAAACGTACACTTGGCCGTAACTAAGGGCAGGGTTATGTCTCCACCTATGGGTATGACGGTCATAGTCGTGCCAGTAAATGGCACCCTCAGTTACGTAGAACTGCCTCTGTCCAGGTCGCAACAGCTGGCCGGAGTCCGCAGGCTAAACCTCCCAAGATTCCCACAATTTACCCATTTTCTTTCGCCTCTTCCCCTCTCCCTCCGCCGTTTCTTCCCTTTATTACCGTTTCACAGTTTATGCGGTCTCACTGCCGAAAATGCCTCACTAAACCCACGGATCTTCCATCTTCTTTCCTAATAAAAAGAGGTCGGTGAGAGAGCTCGGCAAGGTTACATTGCGATTGTCGTGGAAGAGAAAGCTTTTTTTTCGTTAGAATTTTATTTTGCCACGCGCATCCGAGAAAATCATTTGCCCATAACGTAAAACAGATCATTCTCTATTTTTTTTTCCCGACCTTGTATATCCCGGCGGCGCAGTCTCCAGATTTCTCCAGAGTTTTCGTTAGAGGGCGATTCGTTAGTATTTTACCTTCGACATACTTCGCATTAATGAGCGACGAGTCCTAAGCTTTAGGATAAGAAGTGCCGGCGTCGAAGTTCTCCCGTAGTGAAATCCCGAAGTGAGCACTCAGCGCGGCGAAGCGCGATTCTCAAAAATCATTTTCCGCTGTCCATGTAATATCGTCTCGGGGCTCTCGCAATAAAGAAGCGCGGATTTACAATAAAAGATAGTACCTCTCGCAATAAAGGAGATTGGATCTGCAATAAAAAAGGATTCAGCGCTCTGCTTCATAATGAAAAGCTCAAAGCGAATTTTCTCCGGTGGAGGCTACAATCGACGGAAAACATTTCCGCGCCTCCGTCTCGGCGTCGACGTCTCGCCTCTCCCCGTTACGGGGGAAACTCGTATCCCGGAACAAGTAAGGAAGCCCGGCAGCCCGGAGTGATCTCGCCTGAGCAAACTTTCGTCTCCGCCTCACGATGCTCTTAATAAGCCCCATATTGTTCTCCCTTAAATTTTAATAATGCGTAATGCGCGACGCGTACACCGTACATACGGCACACGGCTTGGCTGCAATCTGAAAATATTTGTTGCAGCGCAAAGAGTCCCTTCGGGGCGTCTCTCTGTTTATGAAGTTTTATGTCGGCTGGCGGTCGGATAGTGGAGTAACCGAAAGAAAGAGAGAGATCGAACAAAAACGAAAAGGGGGAAAAAAATAGAAGAGAAACGAGGGGAGCAAAAAGGAGAAGGAAAACAAGGGTGAGGGTAAGAGCGTTAGGCGACAGGAACTGCAGACGGAGAAAGAAAAGCGAAGGAGACGAAGCGGACGAAAAAGAATGCGAGGAGCGCAACGTAGGAGGCTTTCAGCGTCGTACACGAAGAACAGTTGCCCCGCCACGACGTATCGAAGCTATCGGTGTGTTTCCTCGCGAGGATTCAATCGGATTGACTTTCATCCGGACCTCACTGTAACGTCGAATCATCGAATAGTGGGATATTGAGCCCAACCGCGAAATTAAAGTGGACATCTATCTGCAATCAACGTGATGTCAGCACTTCGCATACGTTTCTCGCATTGTCGTCAGAGTCACGGAGTGAGATAGGGATTGGACATCAAATTTTGAACGATATTTAAGCAAAAAATACATGAGTACATAGTAGAGTATGTACATAAAAAATGGACAAAGAGAAATGAAATTGAATTAGAGGAAGAAAAATTTTTTATTTTACGTAGAAATTATTTCAGTATTCACGATATTATAAAAATTGTCAATTTTGGCAAAAAAAATTTGTATTAACAAAGAAATTCCTGCGCTTTTACATATGTGAAATATTTCATTTATAAAATAATTGTGTAATTATACTGTTTTTTTTTTTACAAATAAAGTACGGTATGTTTTTGGCGAACACACGAAAGAAAGACATAGCACGAGATCGGATTTTTTAAATAATTCCTCAAGAATTTGCTCGGTCACACTGGAAAGCGGACAAAAGAATTCTTCCGACCGGACCCGATGTTCCAATCAAAAGTTTCTTCTTTCCGGCAGTTGCACGCGAAAAGTCCATCACGATGCCAAAATTGAAACGTGACGATATCGACCGCTACGCGTACGAATGTGAGTTAGTTTTTGTTGATTTTACTTTGTGGATTCGGCGCGTCCAAAATTGAAACGCCAATGGCAAGTAAGGAGGTGTCTTCACATTCTTATTAAAATTAAATCATTCCCAATAAATTATTATTTTCAGTTCATATTGTCAGAAAGTTGAACCGCATGTATTGTTAAAATTATTCTGCGAGAGAGAAACGAATAAAAAAATAATTGAAATTATTATTAGATTATTCGCCTTTTTTTATTAAATACAAATATTATTTTCGTCATATATATTTCAAATTTAAATTTTGTATTGTTATTAATTTTACGTAAAAATTAATTATTGGAAATAATCAATGTAAAAAGTTACAAAATTGATTGGCTACCGTAATAAATAATCGTTTCAATTTATAACTGCACTAAATAACGCATGATTCTGAAGCATCACAAGTCGATATTAAGAATAAATAAAGCTGAAAAAAGAAAGATACAAATTGTAAAGAAAATTGTAAAGAAAACCAATCTTTTTACTCCGTTTAAAATTAAAACATTAAATGGAAAAGTGCTGGATAATAACATAAAAAATGGAGAACAAAAGTCAATAAGACAGAAGAAAATGTCATAATGTATACGAAATAGTTCAAAGTTGCTATACGTACTCTATAAACTTTTAAGTATGACAAAGAGAAATAATTGAACAAAAACGGCGGGTATAGTGATATAACACTCAAATTAAGGTGATATTTCTTTGAATAGGAGCCTTCTCCCCTTCCTTCAATTAAAAAGATCAAGCGGGAAATCATCAATTTGCATATATGTATATTTAAAAGACAGAAAAAAAAAACTGACTCTGAATGTCTCTTCTGCATGACTGATACTCGAAACGTCGAGTTGAAGTTGAAACGTTAAGCTGTACCTATTCGCATGAAGTGAAAGGGAAAGGACATTGGAGGCTGATAAGTGGATGGATAGGATAAGATTAAGGAGCGCTTCGAAGGGTTGGCAGAGGTATGAGGTGCAATGAAACGTGAATACGGTTCGATGAAGGTCGGCCGGCGGAATTTCCGCGAGAGTTTGTTACTTTGCTGATAACCAACGACCCAGACTAAAACTTACACACTTGAGCGTGTGGGCGAAAGGATCGTCAGAGCGAGGAAGTGAGACGGAGTGAGCACGTCGCATTGCGGCTACCGATCGGACAATGCCATACTGGCCAGAGTAACTGTCCTACGAAATTGGTACTGTGGTCTCCTGGAAGCCCCTGCGTGAGTTCCACAAACTCTGTCGAGGCCGTATACGCGTCAAATAGTTCTCGTTTTAATGATCACGCCGCTAACTCGATAGTGGAAAGGAAACGCCTCTCCCTCTCTCGGTACTTTATCCGTACGTTTGCATGCAGTTGACCGTTTGGACTGACAACGACGAACGATAAAAATGCAATGTGTAATGCTCGCTTAAATCTATTCTCGTACGATGCACATTAATTTGCGCTCGTCAGATTCAACGAAATTTCAGTAGATTATGATTGAAATGTTAAAATCTAGATTTATGTATGTTTATGTATAACAAAGAGTCCATACAAGAATCTCTCTAATATTACGTAATATCATCGGCACATAATGTAACAAGATTGCGTCAGCGTTTATCAAATACTGGGATAACAAACTTTAGACAGCGATATGTGCTGGTAGCACGTCGTCATAAATTTTCGGATAGTCTTAACGACTTGGAGTCAGTCGCTAAACGTGGAAAAATGGCAAGTACCACCGCGCACGGCAGGTACATGAATAATAACCTCGTGACGACGACAGGGCGAGGTAGATTTCGAAAAAAGGCTGAAATCGCGGTGTAAAATGCGTCGCTAAAGGATGGCACTCTTTATCATCGTAATGCCCCTCCTCCTCCGGGTAACGAGGTGAGTAAAGGCTCCGGATTCGTCCTAGAGGTAGTGGAAAGCGCGGGCCGACGACTTTAACATTCTCTTTCTTTCACGCACGTTTCGTGCGCCTGTATTATGCAGGCGCGCCGAAGGAAACCGTCTTCGTCGTGCGCCCCGGCCCTTTTTCGCCCGGCAGGCAGCTGGAGCGGCGAGGATATACGCGTGACCACCAAGAAGATGAGGATTTAACGGTCTTCCTCGCGCCCTCGCTCGCTCTCTTGAAAAATCGTACAGCCATGACGGGCATGCACGCGACGGCTGCGATGCGCTACGGAAGGATATACCGCTCGTACGAGCCGCGCTCTTTCTTTTTCTCTCTTCTCCAGCGTCTACCTGTAAAATTTATCCGACGAGGTGGCACGACGGCACGGTGGCTTTGTTCATGAAGAATTCGGAATTATGACATCGAGCGAGCATTGTTCTCGGGCCGCGTTGAACGTGCGGACGCGCCGAGAGATTGCGCGACGTCAAACGGATTGCTTTATTCCCAGCGTCTTCTTATTCGCGGCGGCGGCGCGGTTATTCCAGGGGGGGGGGGGGNGGAAACAGNGGGNGAAAGAGNGNGTATTTTTTCTCTCCCTCCGTGCAATCTGTCCGGGATCACGCGGGATGAGTTTCCGAGTGTACAGAAACGCGAAACGCGATCTCTGAAAGTGACGAGCGTTCTCTCGTTCAAATCGCCGGATCCGCCCATATACTCGATTCCACTCGTGCGCGAACATTCGATATATCTCGTTCAGTACGGGGTTTGGTCACCCGACACGTTTTGACTCGATATTTCCAACGCTCGCAAGACCAACAAGTATTGAATTACAAGACAGCCAATTAATGACACATCGTGTTTTCGCGACGGGCACACGGCGCTTACCTTCCGCGCAACTAATTTGCTTACCGCACTATTGCATATTCACGCGTTCCAACGTACTCCCGTGGAGAAGCGGCGCGACAGGAACTTTTGAATTATGCCCCAGGCACAGAGAATGCCCGTTTAATTAATGAACGAAGGTGGGATGAGCGCGTCGACGGGTTTCGAGCCGGCCGACGCTGAAACAACCACTCGAGTCGCGTTGTCGAATCAGAGGCGCACCGTGTCCGTAAGAAAGAGAGCGAAAGAGGAAGAAGGAGAAGGAAGGGGAGCGAGGGAGAGAAAGAGAGAGACACATCGTTACCCTCGAGAGAATACCAAGGGGTTGCATCGTTGCGAGGGATAAACAACCTCAGGTAAATACCGTTCCATTCGTGGCATCGCCCTCTCACTATGCTACTACCACTTCAACTCCTTCTCCCGCCAACACCTTCAACTATTGTGGATTATCACCGAATTTCACACATTGTTGCAAACGAATGCAGAGATTTGTCACGTATAATATCTATCTTTTTTATGCTATCCTTCAGATTTCAATCAATGTTAGTAAAAAGTCAGATGTACGTAAAATCGAAATCTGAGAAATGACGATAATACTATTATGATTGCGTTTTAAAAAAAGTTCTTACGTAATAATACACAGAGAGAATTGAATTGTGCTATGAAATTGTTATCGAATGATTTTGAATTAAATCGAGGTCAAAAAGAGCACAATAAAGTATTAATCTCAAAACATATAATACATGTGGTCTATTAAATTGTATAAAATAATATTCACATTTGTTGCGGTGAATATTTGCAAAGTGAACGCGCTTTATATCATATATACATGTTGCATTATTTAGAGACTTATAGAACTAATGGAAAATATAATGAATTATATGCTATATCATTTAATAATAACAATACTAATGGCCGACAAATTTATGGACTGTATGATATTGTTGGCTTTTTGCAAAAATAAGCATGTTGGAAAAGCCAACAATATATCATACAGTATGAAACGAATGATTTTATCAGTAATGTGTATCTAAATTAAAATTAAACTATTGTGTTGTATTTAATTTGCGGGCAAGATAATTTCCTAAATCCTCATACGCGCGCGCGCGCGTATTACAATGTACGAGGCGGATAAAAAAGCGTTATAAAATCTGAGTTGCGGGAAGAGAGAGCTCGCGATCACGAAAGCTTTCTGTATTCTCGAGTGGCACACACGGACGGAAGCGACCGCGCTTCCAGCAGGAAGCTCACTTGCTTATTTAGTCGCTAGGTGAAACATAGTTTCAGCGTCCTCGTAGCCGGGAACATCCACCTGCTCCCACCTCCTAAGATTTACCGTCCACCTTGGTCAGGCGGAGAAACTACTTTCCTGATGTAATATTGCACCGCCACGAGCGCATATTCTCGTTCCGCTATACTAGCCCTGAACATGCTTTGAATAACAAAGTAATATACAAGTTCCGTTTGCTCTTCGTCGCCGGGGTAACGCGGCCAAACTTTAGCAATTACCACCACTTCATTAGTCGTTTTCTCTTCTCGTTTTCCCCGCCGTCGCGCATATTTACCTCGCGCTGACGCTGATTCGGAAATTGATCTTTTATCGATCGTAACTGCGGGAAACTCGAACTGCCGTCTCGAACTGCTCCCTGGATGATACACGAGCGTGGTGACTTGGATTCGTACGAATGTAGCACATCGGGATGATAGTTTGTCGTCCTCATAAATCAACCAAGAGAAAACTCGCGATGATCTTTCGCCCGGCTTTACAGGAACATGATTCGTCACTCTCGAGTAGACGACTTAACTTTTCCCATAGAAGTTCGATCGACCCTACTTAACGTGTTCAGTGATTCAATTCTCGGCGTATAATACACGCACGCTTCTCGTCTCCATCGTTCCGCCTCATTTTGTCGACATAACGTTCTAGTGAAAATCGGGGTCATTGATAGTTAGTTGTTCTCAATATTAAACAAGACGGAAATCAAACGTTGAGAGAAAAGAGAGAGAGAGAGAGAGAGAGAGAGAGAGAGAGAGAGAGAGAGAAGATATTTCATTGTCACATTTTATTGAATAATTTTATTTTTTATAAGAGAAATAATACGAAAAACAGTATTACGTTAATTGCGACATATGACGATATTCAGTAATTTGTATAATTAATAACATTAATTGACATATTAATTTTCAAAAGTAATGACAGCATAATTGCAATTACATTTCAGATTTGTACATAACAAGGCTGAAAAAATATTTAATAATACTATTTTAATTTGCTCGTTAAAAATGAAGAAGTTTTAGGGCACACGGACATGTTCAAGCAACGCAAGAAAAAAAGAATTCTGCATACGCGAAAATATATTACATTCAGTAACTTAAACTGCAGCCAACTAGTGTGTTTGAAACGTTCACGTTCAAGTAACATTTCTAATTAGAGTATAGATTAATACTGGCCAGCGCCGAAACTAAAATTACATGAATAAATAATGTCCCTCCACTAGAACTGAGAACGTAAAGCTGTCGTTATCCGACCAAATAACGCGCGCACGGAAATATATAACAAACTGAAACACGTTCGATAATACCCCCGACAACAACAACGGCGCGCAATTCAATGACGAACGCTGCAAATCGAGAAAAAAGAAATATTATCGAATGCGGAAATTAGAGCGTCGGTGGCGTTTACGCGGAAAATAAATGATTCGCAGCGCGCGCGAACTAGCCCCATCCCCGCCATTCCATTCCCAGAATTAAAAACGCGGCCGACGCTTTATTATCCCCGTGGATCGACGAGAAACCGAGGAAGAGAAAGCGGACACCTTTAATGATTTCGCGAGGTACAGGCCGGATCTTTATGGCGATAGCGAGGATTGAATAATAACCAGACGAATGGGCGAAAATACCAATCGATAAATCGAATCGCAGATATATCAGCCCCTGACTAACGGGGCTCGCCCTCACCTTAGGCCTCGGTTGCGGTAGGCCCCGGCAACATTTCTACCCCCGTTCTTTTCACCCCGCGAGCGCGTTTGTCTCCGCGCGTGTTCGCTGTTCTTTATTTCTTTACCGTTCCCCTCCCCGCCGAAGCTCCGCTCTCGCTTCGGCGGTGAAGAATCGCCATCGCCGCCGCATTCCGAGTCGTCGCACGTTCGGAATTAGCTGTTCGACTTGAGTGCACATTGGATCCATGGTCCGTAGGGCGAAGCAAAACGTCGGGGTGTTCGAAGCCCTGGGCCCTTTGACTAGTAGGTATGTTCGACTCGCTCTTAGATAAAGCGGCGAATCTTAAATGCGACGCACGACGCGCGAAACTGGCGCTGGCGATAATTCGATCAAGTAAATTAGATTCTTCCGATCGGTCCGTGGGGAGTCGCTCGTACGCTATCTGTCACCCAGCGTGACGCTTGACGTACATACACTCGAAAAATAAATTTGCAACGACGTGCGCGTCAGAAGCGCGAATGCACGGTGGAAATTACAAAACTACACTCTTCCATCTGCTCGTTGTGTTTTTTTAAATTATTATTACGTGACGTGTTTGTATTATTATTATTACGTTTCAGACAGAGAATACGATATCAGCGCAAAACGCTTTTACAGAATTGCGGGTGCGAAACCGATTCTCGGAAGATTATCTAATGGCGCTTGCGGATCGTTACTTGGTGGTTTCGCGACAATAGGTGCCGATGAAGACACCCGACGCGGAACGAGCCGTGAAAAGATGAGCGCAGAGAGATGTGAGAACGTCGGTGCTATTCAGCGGTCTGGATGAAGACCATCGGCCATAGCATTGGACAAAGTTCTGGACTCGGGTGTCACGACTTTTCACAGGATCTTTCTCGCCGCCACACAACACTGGCGAGATCTATATATCGGGGGGGGGGGGGAAAGGAAAAGCCNTGNTTATCGATTGAATTGTTAATTAACGACGATTGAACCGACCAAATATTAGCTGGTTGTGATGGTCGACACGTCGACGCGTATCGCGATTTAATTTACGGCATTATGACATCGCTCGTTGTCTTCGTATTGCATCCAAATTGCTTCGTGTTAGAATACAACAAAGTTGAACGGCGGAATAACAACGGAAAATATAATAATAATAATAATAATAATACGTGCGGACACGCCGGGGGGAATCTTGCTTTTCCAGGGATTAAAGCGCATTATTCGCTCACTCATCGAAACCCGTCATACGGCTGCACGTGCGTGTTAGTTTCAGCAATTAGTCGACGTAATCGCGAGGTCTACGCTCGATCAATTATTTCACGGGCACGACACTAGCGTCGTTCGCTTTATGACTTTGTTAAGCGACCGTCCGAAGCGCGCACGCGTCCGCGCTCGTGGCAACGGAAATAAAACAAAAATCCATTTAGCGAGCTAATGGACGGTGTGAGCTATTAATGCAAATTCACTTTGACCAGATTTCAGAGTGTTGGAGGTTGACATCGGGTCGACGTATACGTGTTAACACGCATGATTAAAGTTGTCGCGCGCGTGACATAAGCGGCAAATGTATCGTCGCGCGCGTACAATGTAAGCGAAACGGTCGCTTAAATGTTTTTCATTAAGCGAACGAAGATTGCTCCCTCCGAGCACTATTCTTAAACGTATTATTCTTGAAGAATTTTGATCGACGTTTAATTATATGTCAGATCGAAAACTACTTTTGTCAAAAACTACTCCCGCGCAAAGTTTGCGTTTTGCACAACAAATTAATTAAGAACGAAGAATCGCGCGAGTGAAAAATAAATTGCGATTGACGAAGCGCATGCCGGAAATTCGTCGCCTCGCAGTAATCCATTGATAAATAAATCCTTGCATTTCTCAACGACATCAAAACATCGATCGATAAACGATAATTGCGCTAGCGCGTAAGTTTACTGTCCAACGGCACAATATAATACGCGCGTGCTTTCAACTTGGTACTCGTTCGTATTCCCAAGAGTGCCGGCTTGCTTTCTGAAGCTGCAACGTCGTTTCCTCTCCTCCACGTAGCAATTAAGCGCGTCGCAATTGCGCCTCCGCCTCCGCATCGCAGAGGACCGCAACCAACGGCACCCAAGCAATGTGCGTGTCCGGGTACTTCGTACATTGTCCAACACGGTCTCGGGTGGAGCACACGTGAACCGAGACCAGAGTGGAGAATTTCAAGGAGATCGAATTATCCGTTACCGTATCCCGGGGGCGAAATGCAGTTGCGTACAATAACTTCGTTTATTTGTATGTTTACAGTACATTTACTTCGAAGTTTAGCCCACTTTTCATTAATCTTGTTGTCCAACAAACCGCATCATTAAATAATAATAATTGATATTATTGTAATTGCATTATTAAATTTAATCATAAAATGTAAAATAAATGAATAATCAATAAGAAATAAGTGTATTATTTGCGACAATATTTGTTACTTGCATTATTATTATTTCACACTCGTAGTATTTGGTTCAATTATACAAACATAATTAATTACTACATCCTGATAATTAACTGGAGAACTCCAATATCTACCAGAGAAGAAGTTACATATTCTGTACGCAACGGTAGCTACGGTTATCTTTGCTGTTTGCAATCATTCATTATATCCTGTTGAGCGTATAGATATAAGACTGCACTGATTAACCTGATGGAACTACAGGGCTACTCGATGCTACTCTCCTTTATCCCGTGTACCCATTAACCAGAGCGCAATTGCGCCACCGTCCTGCTTTCGACCTCCTACCTCAGTTGTAGCTAATCAATGTGCGTATACGACACATTGTGCCTAAACGTAACATTATTTCAAGCAGGGTAGACGGATCTGCTGGCGGTAAAGCGGCCGCGAGTAATTTCAAAGGGCTCCATTTATATATTATCCTCGTCTGTTCTACCAACAACTTGAAGACAAGACTCGTGATTCAACGTAGCTCCGAGAGATACGAGAGTGCAAGTCACGCCGGATATACGTCGGCGATTAATTAACGTCCGTAATAATCACGTTGGCGATAGCGTTCGATGGTACTCGCGAATTCACGAAGGAAATTCCAACGCCACCGTTATAACGGGCGCGTAAAAAAACCCCATCAGATTCCATACAGTTCGTCGGGATGGATGGAGATTAAATGTAAAACCGGAACAGAGCGTGTCGTCTTGTGATCGTCCCCGGGGAAGAGTAAGTAGCTAACGTAATCGACACTCTGCCTCCGCGATACACCGAGGGTGATAATATTTATAGCGGATGACGATGCGTCGCGGGGGATATCGAGCAGATTATAGGCGTCTCGTGTTCCCGCTTGTCCTTACTCCTGCTCTACTCTACTAAGTTATTATCTTTATATTCTCATGGATGATAACATTCAACATAAATTGTACGACGAGAAACTGATACTATCTCTTTGAAATAATACGATCTAGCTCGTAATACTGTCGATAATTTTTCACAACGATTGCCTAGAGGAATAATGTCAAAGATATTAAATTACTTATATTCTTGTGATGTATTTTTCTGCTATATGCAGAATTAATATATTCACACATTTTTGCGATAATAATTATATTATGCGAATTCTGCTTCCGTGTTGTGCTTCTGATAGCGATATAATAATTCGGTTTTAATAATTTTACATATATATTTTAGACATATATATTGTAAAAGAACTTTTACATTCATATAATTAAAATTTATATACTTTATTCATGATAAAAACATTTATTAAACAGTAATTGAAATTATATTATAATATTACAGATTCTTTATTATTGAATGTACTTTGTTATATTTTAATTTAATAACTCTAAAATCATAGAAATAAGAAAAACATTATTGAATTACTTATTAGCTTCTCATTTCTTAACTTTCTCCCTTCGTAATACGAGACAGGACGTTCATTGACGAGGATTCAGGATTTTCGGTACGAAATTTGAACGATGAGAGGGAGACGAAGGGGACGATAAATGCTTCCAAGGGACTGACTGTAATCTCCTGTTATTGTCCCTCATGATAATGATATTACTGGCAGACGCAGGTTCCCCTCCCGATTTCGCGAATTTTCCTTAACGCCCTACTTTTGCCTGTCCACCCTCTCTACAGAAAACTCATTTCCTCAACGTACCTTGGGAGAGAGAGGGGGGGGGAAGGGGTCTTGGCGCGAACGAATAACGCAGTTTCGTCACGTAACGATTCTCCGCCTTGAAAAGCCAACAAACTTTAAGACGAACGGAACTGTCATCTCCACACCGGACATGACAAACTCCCGACCGTTCCTGTCTTGTATCCTCCCGTTCCTTTGTATTGTCGCGTCCCTCCGCGTCCTCGCGGCATTCCCTCGTCATCACCGCTACTTCCCTTTACACGTCATGATAAAGAAAGAGACGTTACGAACAGTGCTTCCCTTCGTTTTATTCCCACATCCTGCGTTTACGTTGCACGTGCTTGCATAAATTCTATTATTTCAATGTTTCCTATTGACGAAATATATTTCAATATTTCTAAGGTATTCTCTCAGTTTCTTTCTTCACATTTTACGTAACGCGATTGTCCCCCGTCGTAGATTCTCTATAAAGTTCTCCATGCATGAATATTTAGAATGCAATTCAGATTTATTGATAAAAGATTATAAGCGCAACGTTGGCGCAGCGAATATTATAATACTTGAGGACGATACTCGACATTTCACGAGTTCAAACGCGCTTTCTCCGCGCGCGTTTAATAATTTACCGCGTAACCGATCACGTTCTGCCGCAGCGAGGATGCGGAGGCTCGATCACCTGGTGCTCGCGCGATAGAATTAGATTCGTCAGAAATAAAAGAAATTGCGCGACACACGAAACTGTCATCTCCATTTCGTACGTGACAGGCTTCGCTTCTTTTCCGCCTTTCTGAACCACGCCAACCATCCAGCCCGTCCACCCCGTCGCCCAATGTCTATCCCCCTCATCCCTGTCACCTTCACTCCGCGCTCGCTCGTCCCTCAAGACCGATCCGGCCATCGTGCTCGCGTTCTCTGACCCCACCTCGAAGCTCGCCCATTTCTCTTTTATATTGTCTACTGTTCGCTCCTTGCATATTAAAGCGGTGTCACGCCGGTGAAACGGGAAGTCTGCAAGAGGAGCGCGAGTTGGGCAGCCGCGCGGTGACGAGAGGGCAGAGGACGCGCGGAAAAGAGGACTAGAGGGCTCATCGTAATAAAAGTGAAGCGAAAAAGGGAGAGAAACCAAGTATGGCGAGTAGGGTGAGTCGAAATAGAGTGGCGGAAGGGGGATAGGACGCCCGAAGGAGAAGGCTGGAGAGCTGCGAGCTCGTAACTTTTGTAATTGAGTTTAGTCATCCTGCCTTCTCTATGCTTTCTCCTTCACTTCTCTCTCTTTGCACTCCTCTCTCTCTCTCTCTCTCTCTCTCTCGCTCCCTGATTCGATCTCTTTCGCTCGCTCATCGCACTGCCTCTCGTGACTTTTTCTCTTTCTGTCTGACGGATCGTACACCGGAACCTCCATCACTGCGATGCCATCCGTTCACCTACCTTCCCACCCACTCGCCGTCCATTGAGAGCACCTTCCGAGTTTTTACCTCAACGCTCAGAGCTCACAGGTAATATCGTCAAAGCGAAAACTGTTAGCGAAAATGCTACGACGCTGAGAGAATGCAAGTCCGCCGTGCGAGTTCTCTCCAATTGCTAGACGTATGTAGCGGAGACGCAATGCGATACGTTGACTATTCGTGTATAGTAAGTAAGGCTATGAAAGTATTTCTTGGAAAGAGAGCATACGAAATCTTAATGACTTTCGAGAGGAATTTGGAATCAAAATCTTGATTGTTTGATTCCATCGTTTATTAAAAACAGGACATAATTTTTAGATAGTAAAATCACCTTAGTGATTCAAGATGTGTAGACTTAAAATAATATTACAAAATCCAAATCTATGTAATACATATTTATATTTCACGTATAATTTATTATTTTACTTTATTTTATTTTTAAATTTAAAATAAATTGTTCTTTGTACAATAGATACAAAGCTTTCATTTTTACGCAAATTAGTATAAAAATGTATATAATTGGCACTCATTAAACTAAAATTTTAGAATGCTAAAGAATAACATGTTTTGTTTTAAAATCGATATTTATTGCAATTTAAAATGGCATTTAAAAATTTATAAAAAACAATTTTTATAATTTCAAAATTTAGAGATAATTTTCGTTTGATTATATAACTTATCTCAGTATAGTTAATAATATACTGTTAATATACTGTTTCTTATTCGACAAACTATGTCTGTGTGTATGTGTGTGTGTATTCTATACGTATATAATTGTTATATGTACACACAAGAAATATTTGTATATATAATATCTCTCTGATCAATTGCAAATAGCATTCAATAGGATCATAGAATATTCGCTGTTTCTAGATTCATAGAATCGAAAAACATATCCTACACGTCAGCGAGAAACTGTAAACCCTTCGGGGCGTGCGCGCAAGGGCAGTTAATTAAATTAAATCAGTCGTGCGAGGTAATGGCGAATGCCGGACGCCGTCGGCGGCCTTTGTTCGTTCGCATTAAATGGTGCCAAGTGGAAATGGAAATCAATATTTTCCCCAAGCATGGTCACACAAGCGGCGTGATAATCCGTGATTTTCGCACGGCGCGACCCTCGGATGAAATCCGCGTGCGCGAGGAAATTTACGGAGATTTTTCAACGGCGAAAGATTGGCTCGTACGTACCTGCGGTGCGACCCGGGACACGGACTTGAATACGTGCGAGATAGGCGAGGACGGGAGCGTGGAGAGACGGGGCATGCCGGTGGAGGATCTGGTATTCGCGGCGAGAAGAAGGCATTACTTCCTGGGAAGATAGTCGGTACCCGCGGGACCTCGTAAATCGTTGCGCCGGTCCGAGAAACTTCAAACCTAGAGCGGATACCTTCGACTCCCGGGCAATATCGAGTGCCAGGAGCGAGCTCGCGGATTCTACGAGCTGACACACTTCATATTTCACGTACGTAATATTTTTCACGCGCGGTCCGCACGAGAAGCATTAAGTAAAACCGTTATTTCCTCTTCGCACGGACCGTATGCCGCGCCGCGCCGCACAATTTCGGCCGTCGAAATGCTGTCTCCGAAAGAATAAACATTCGATATTCGCGCATGCATTATTCAATTATCGTTATTACTGTTGCGGAAGGTGAGCGATTTAACGCGTCATTTTACGTACGTGGACGTTAATATTTAATTACATTATAACATATCAATTCTGAATGCCGTGCGTTTTGTAATTAATTAAAATATTAACAAATGGTCGTGTCGGGGTGTCATAATGAACCGCGAACCATGCCGCAATCGCAATTTCATGGCGTCGTAAACTGCAGATATTTTAAAAATTCAATTGCACCGGCGACTCGTATCGTTAAAGTGGAAAACTACCCAGGGCTTTCTTTTATTTACTTTATTTGCTCGGCGGACCCGACCTATGTGACGGCCACGGTACAAGTAATAAACGTGATTCTTAAAGACCGAAATAAATGTACCGTCGGATATCGAGAGTAACGCGTATAGACATAGATATACCGAGAAAAAGGGAGACGCTGTTATATAAATATAGATATAAATATGTACCCGATAGTCAGCGAGTTTCGATCACGACAGTTTGTTCGATAAAAGCCGTTATTGTCACCGACATCACTCCTCTATTACCGGCTCACACGGAACACTCGAGTCTTCCTCGGTGGAAATTTATGGCCGAACTTTAAGCCCCTCCTCTAAGGACGATCAACCGCATCCAGTGTCAACGATGGATATAAGCGCGTTCGCCACCCTACCTTCCCGCTACCAACCTCCCTCCTCCCCCGCCCCTCGGTCAGGAATTCCAGATTTTTCTTGCGCGTCGCGGCCCGTTAAGAAAGCCGAGCCGACGTTTTATCGCGTTATACATCCCGGACGCTGGGACGTGGTAGGTCGGAACAATGTTTTATTACCCGCTAGCTACCCCTACGTTCACCCTTCCGCGCCGTTACGTCTTTCTTTTACTTAGAATTTTACGATTCGATTTTATGATCGAAACGCCGCCAAGGTCTTTCGGCCGTTGTACACCATGTCAAAACGACGTGTCGTATCCTTCCTGCGTAACCCTCTTTTTCCGCGTCACGCCAAGTCCCGATGACGAGGATTTATGTGGGACACAATCGTAACGTGAGAAGGTCTAGCACGCGCGTACAATAGTACCTAAGTATCTCTCGCAAAGAACTTTCTGACTCGTGTTTCATCGACGCGATACAAAGTAGAAGAAGATTCAGCGAGATAAAAGATA
>JAJVSH010000068.1:417278-487502 GCA_021460005.1 Tetramorium alpestre | reverse complement strand
TTTCCGCCGGTTCCTTCCTCTCTTCTCTTGCTCCGCCGCTAATATTTGAACACAAGACACTTTATAAAGAGATTTCGGAGATTTAAAACTTGATTTGTACGAGGAAGAAGAATAATTTAATATTTTCTTTTTATCCTACTGATATCTGAATTATGAGTCAGTGATGAAATTCTGTCCAACACATCGAAATTGTCGAAGATAAAAGGAGCTTTTCGCAATATTATTTAATGATATTTTTCTTCGAATTTTTACGTTTTTTACCTCTCTCTTTTTACATATTCTCCGTTACACGTGTGGGAGTCGATGATTTCATCGACTAAGGAGTCTTCCAGGGAACGCCTGATGTACCGTCGTCGTGGCTGTCGTTTCACACCAAAGGTGATGGATATACATAGTTACGCGGGTACCTAATGGCTCTCCGGAGAGTTTTCAGTCTCTCACATGTGCCTCTAGGCGGCGATCTTGCCGCTAAAGACTCGCTCGTAACGTACTTGGATCCGACGCTCTTCGGCCACGAGCGAGGTCGATTCCGCCCGCGAGCGAGATCAATCGTGAGCCGTACGTTTGAAACATCGGCGGATTGATTCGTTGCAACGATCTGATTTTCGCCGAATGAAATGCGGAATGGAATCGGAGGGAAGAACCGCGGCGTTGCGGCGCCCGCCCGATACAAAGAGAAGGAAACCGAAACACCTTTGACGAAATCACGTCAGTCAAGGAAGGAGTATTTTCTTGGTGGACAAATTCTCTCCGCTAAAGTTCCACGCGAGAGGGAATTCCCGTTCCGGAGGTTTTCGATCGGATCGATGATCCGGTATGCGACTTGACGCCGGTTATAGCCGTAATTCGAAGGTTTACAGCTCGTTGGAACGGCTCGTCGTGCTGACCTGATTTTTATTGAACGAAGCGAACAACTAATTGTAAGTAGCACCGACTACGTCGATTCGGGAGAAATTGGTACATTGTAACGCCGATAACAAATAGAAAAGGAATTGGCCGGCGACCTGGTTTTCGCGCGGCCCCGGCTTCCCCACGAGAAGTAAGAAGTCTGACATTTGACACATTGCGCCGGTAAAATAAAAGTATACTTCGTACTTACAGCTTCCTTTAATGTACCATTGTTTGTATCGCCGCGGACGACAATGTCTGCCAAGCCGATCGTAACGTCCGTCCGGTTAACGTGATCGTCATCTCTACTATCTTTTGTAAAATGTCGTCTTGTAAAAATTGCGACGTCTTTTAATAGCGTCATAGATCTTTGTATGACATTTCAAAGGAGAGAGAAAAAAAAACCAAGTGCGGCGGAAGGATCGATAGTACGTGTAACGAGCGCCGGTTCGACGAATAATCGGCTACCGGAAATCGGCTTAGGGTAATAGGTACTTTTCAACGACATTGTGAGGAGCGATTCAGCGGAATCGGTCGTTGAAGAAAAGGTAAAAACGATCATCACAGGCAGGTCGTCAAATGTATTCAGCGTCGTGGGGGACGACCCCTCCCCTCCCCTCCTCACGAACGAAGGGTCGCGACTTTTATCTGATCCGCCATAAAGCTGCCATCGACGACTATCCAAGGACGGAGCGGCGTTTGAAATTTCGCCGTTTACACCATCGTGCGCCGCCGTATCTGCCGCCCCTGCTTTACAATCACTACCATTAAAGGCTCGTATATCAAGCAGCTTATCCCCTCATACGCGTTTCGCGCGAGAGGAACCTAATATCGTCGATTCTTCCTCGGTGCTCCTAAATCATCGCGCAATTCACCGTCGTGCGAGGGGGCAGGGAAGAGGGGGGGGGGGGAGGGTTCAACTTAACCCGCGAGAATAAATCTGTCTTCGCTATCAACAGACTCTCAGCTCGGAAGAATTACTCGTTCAGTGAAATTCTTAATTCATTATTTCCCGTCGGGGCGAGTGCGCGATAATTTTCGCAATTGTTTTAACTTCGATTAATCGTCGCGCGTTTCTCAAGGGAGCGAAAGAAAATTAATCGACGATATGAGATTAAGGGAAGCGAAACGATTCCGAGACAATTCAATAGAAATACAGATAATGTCGCGCGAGCGAAATATATCAGAGGGGAAAGCAATTCGAGGCTCGCGACAAAAACTGCCATTAACATCCGCCACGGGGGAGAATTGCTGTTTTGCAGTCCCCGCGTATCGTCACTTTCCCGCATGCAGACGCTACCATTAAATGCTCATAAATCAAAGCACCTTAAGCCACCTTATTGCACTTTGTGCGGGAAGGATCGGCGAATTCTATATCGAATTCTATTCCCTTTTTCAGGCACTTAATTTTTTTTGTCTCATCAGATCACTATCGAAAACTGTCCTGGCACGTGTGCCGTTCGCCCGGTAATCGTTCTCATATCGCCTCGTAGCTCGCATAAAGTGACTTGAAAGATGTAAGTATGTCGGCGCGAACATTGTATGATAAAACGTCGCACTTGCTATAAAAAAGACGTTATTACGGCGCTACTATAGAGACGTTACAATTCACCAAGTCAATTTCACCCCCAAAGACAACCATAATATACCTCTAAAAGTATGATCTGCGTCCATGCCAGCGGACGGAGGAAGATTGAATTTTCATCCAGTAATATTTTACGATGCGCATTATACTTTTACGATAATAATGATAACGTAATGCTTACGTAACCATTTTAATCGCGTATTTTAATCAGATATTAGCTTATCTTATGATTTTTAGTATTTATTTTTTAATTATATATTTTTTAAATTATGATGCATTATGTTAATATTATAGAATTAAAAATAATCAGCAAAAAAATGTACTAAATCTAAACGTCATTCGAATTTCATACCAAGCTTACTGCATGAAATAAATGTGTGCGCCACAACTCGAAACTTATAAATTATTAATTGTTATTTCCTCTCTAAACTGATACTGTTTCTGCTGAATATAATCGTAATGTTCTATTCAAGTTCAACAAGGAAGACATTTAACGACGTCTATATAGGGACTATCAAGTGGTCGACTGCACTACCGAGATTACAAGTGTACAGTGCCGTATTCGTACGCCATGAACAGTAGAAGTCCCTCCGCCTGAGTACCCGACGTACCTGCTGGTACCGTAATCTGACGAGGCACCGACCGCGAAGTGAGAGAACCGTTGGTCCATTTCGAACGTACATTGCGTCTCGGAGTCGTAATTTGCAAGTCCGGACGCGGTTCTAACTGGGCCAAAACTCCATCCCGCCAAGTTTAAGCGAGCTTACGCTTTAAAGCTTATGTTTGTTTAAGGAGTTGGCGTGTTGCCGTCGTCGCGAATACGCAGCTACGTACCTACGTCTCTATGGCGGTGGTGTAAGTTAGCGCGCTCAAGATCAACACCCACCAAAAATAGAGTCCTTAATTACGAATCAAACTTCAATCTCGCGTAGTTGCATTCGAGTTGGGAATTACTATTCTGTCCTATGATTCAAAAAGTTCCTTCAAGGTTTATATGTATATTCATTATGAACATGCAAAATAATTTAAATATTTAATTTACAAACTTGCAAACGACGCAATAAGGATGTATTTAAATATCAAATATTAAAGAATATTAGAATATTTTATCAGAAATATTAAGAGCTATAAAAAAAATGGAGATAAAAATAATCTATTTTCAATATACGATATTTTTTCTGTAATTCAATTTGATGGTAATGTTAAAAGTTACATAAATGTATATACGTTAATCGAGAATCTTTTTGATATCTTCCGAGTGAGCAAAATAAAAATGGTTTTAGCAGTAAACTGGAAATTCCGCGACGCAATGTAAGAATAGAAAAGACGGTGATGACGCTGGTCCTTATGAAAATCAACGTTCTGTGTTTGCCTGTCTAGGTATATCCGTGGATTACGAGTGTACGCGAACTTAAACGGCCGTACAAGAGTATTGTTATGCCATGCCAGCATTTCGCGTCAGAAAGTCATCGCAAAGCCACCAAGAGATGAGAGAAGCGAAAAGAAAGAAGCGTCGTCTTATTTCATTTGGCCTCGCTCCCAACCCGCTCCCGTTCAGTTATGTCACGATGGGGTTTCCAGTTGAGATATCATCGCGAAAATAATATATCACGTATACTAAAG
The DNA here is from genome assembly GCA_021460005.1 of Tetramorium alpestre. Classification (NCBI taxonomy): domain Eukaryota; kingdom Metazoa; phylum Arthropoda; class Insecta; order Hymenoptera; family Formicidae; genus Tetramorium; species Tetramorium alpestre. The sequence continues at coordinate 483,406 of JAJVSH010000068.1, read as the reverse complement.
AAACGTATCGAATGTACATGTACAAAGGATGTCAAAATGATCCGCGACNTATATTTGATTCCTCCGATAGACAAAAGCACAGAGCAAAATGTTCTTTTTTATTTTGATAAGTGCACTAAATTAGGAGAATTAAGTTTTAGTTGGTATTTTATGAAATCTATTTTATTTCATTTATGGGATTAATATAGTAAAAGTATATTCTTTGTATAATACATATGTATTATGCATATGCATACGTATGTATTATATATTCTATGCATAAAATATTAGTTTCATTGATTATATTAATTAATGTAATAAATATTATGTTTTATAAATTTTAATTGTATCTACATTCCATATATCATAAAAGAATTCTAAAAAAAATTTCAAGATTACAATAACGTAATCTTGAAATAAGATGCAATAACGTAAGATTTTTAAAGCTTTCTGAAATATCCCGTGAGCTTTCTGTCGTTTAAATAGCACGATGTTCACGCATGATAAAATATTTGAACTATATCTATAAAGAGTTCGGAGTTTTTGCGACGATTGTATACGATGAAAGAATAATACTCTCTGAAAGGCGAGCTGAAATTCTTTTTGATTTCACGTCGCGAGCGATGCACGGATCATTCTCTCTGAAATTTAGCAAAACTGATATTCTTTTTTGGATTCAACGGGCAAAACGTCCACAGCTCCTTCGTCCGATGCTTGTGTCAGAACTTACCGAGAAAACCGCCGGGGAGAAGAAGGAAGACGAAAGAACGCCGTGTTACTTCGGTCGAGGGGGGAGGGGAGGGGGGAGCTCTGGCTCCCGACACGCTGATTCGACCCAGCGCAGCGTGGCACGTCACGATGGGATTTCCGGCCGAGATATTCCCGTGGAAATAAAATAACACCGGCGCTCCGGCCGTATATTCATAACTGTCGACAGCCCCCGACCTTGCGCAAACGTTTGCGGTTCGAGTCGCGGAATTAAAATATCGCAAGGAATTTTTAATCTTTTATCTATATAAGCGTGTGTAACACGTTCGCTCTGGATTGAGAAATCTACAGTGATAAGTTAATTTACGGCCTGATTACTCTACGTTAATTTGCAGACGGTAGTAATGAATCTGGGCTTGTGTGCATTTCAGTTTATTGGCAACTTCAGAGCGGCAGTTCAGCCTCTGCTTGGCTTAAGGGTTAAGGAAGGGTGGATTTCCTGCACATATCGAGTAGCTGTGCGTTTGTCACGATATCGCGTGTCGTGCTTTGGGATTTAATCCTGCTATATGTAGATGCGGGCGCATGCACGTGTGCGCGAGTTACGATCTAAGTAAATCCACGAAACGATATCTCGCAAAAGGAAACCCTTCTAGGGAGCTCGAACAATACCTCGCGGTCGAGTAAGCGCGGGACGCAATGCTCTACGAAATAAGGAGGCGATTCTTTTGTGTACCGAAGATCCCCGTGCTTTGAGCGACCAAACGTATCCCGGGTAACCTGAATAAATCGCGGATTTCAAGAGCAATAAACTCGATCCTTTCTCGGTCATCGATGTCTAGATCGTTCTCGTTGACTCGTCGAAAGTCCTCTCTTTCTGTAGGTAGCGCGGATTATCATAGAAAGGAGAACCAGCAAGATTTTAACATTTGAGCTGTATGCCTGGCTTTCGAAATACGTAAATCCAAATAATGCACGCGAATTTCGACGAATAAATGTCGATCCAAGTCTTCTTCGTGACGGTGCGATAAAAGTCAGCGATTCGATAAATATGAAAACTTTTCGCCTTCTGTTGCACGTCTGCGCGAAAATATAAACGGGATGTAATTTGCTAATGTAGATACAATTTAGTAGCGCGTCTGATTGAAGAAGTTGACGCGGATACGTGTCTACTCGCTGTCGAACGGGAAGCGTCGAGTTTTGCAATCCGGGCCAAACTGTTTATTATAAAATCTTTCTACGTCATCCGTCGATCTTGGCGTGAAGGATGATGCGCGTTTTGTATCCCACGTGAATTACATGAGCGCGTGAGCGTAGGGAAGACCGGATGGAGTTCCTGTTCGGTCAGGAGGAAAAGACCCTTCGATGCGATAGTGCTTTCACGTAGGAACGCCTTTTCATTCCCGCAATTTACATCCATTTGTACCGAGAAGACGCGGCTGATACACCTGGCTCACGCTAACAGCGGCTGAAAGCACTCGGCTAGACCTATTCGGAACATCTCGCGAATATAGGTCGCGTTCGAACGCGCGGGAAGGTGCCGAATGAAAAGAATAGTTTCCTTTGTCATAGCTGAAGTATATAGTCATGGTAATAATACGGCGAAGTAAGGCGAAGTACGGGGAGACGAAAGATTCGCCACTGTTGGATAATATTGTCGCGTTCTGGCCCCGTTCTTTTACAAGCCAATTTACAGTCTGCAGAAGGGGCAAATGAACTCAGCACTTTTCGCTTGATTGCGACGGGCAGTTACTTTGGCGCTATTAATTTTGCAAGTGACATAAACGGTTCCACGTTTTTTTTTTTTCTTTAGTATACAGATGCACGCGAATATCGAATGCTGTTCGCGAAATGCACGCAAATTGAGTCCGTCGCGGATTAGCGAGAAATAAAGAGATTTAACGTATTGAGCGGACTCTCAAACAACGGTCCGAGTGATTAACGATAAAGGCTACAAAAGGATACCAATCTTAATAAATGCAGAACATCATCATTACCCGGCGACGGAGCGCTGCGATGTCGAGTGGTAAGAAACAATTTCCTTTGTTGGAACGAATGTTACGAAACTACGTCTGATGAGGAGATATAAGGAGCGAACGAGAGGAGAAGGGGATGAAGAAAACAAGGAGGAAGATAAAAAGTTTCTCTATCACAAGATAACGTTGTCGAGCTCCGACGTCATCTTTTATGTCCCAATTTACGCCTCGGGGAGAAGAGAAGGTGGCGGACGGGGTACCTTCTCGTCGTATTTCGAAGGGAGGGGCGGGGGTGGTGAGGCTGCTTAGATATAAGATGAAAGAGGCTCGTAGAAAGAGAGTGCTCCAAGGCAGAAATAGAGGAGGTATCTCGCTCTCGGCATCCCTTACCTATGAAGTTTGATTATGTTTTTAGGACGTAGAGACGAAGCGGATCAAATTTCGCAGCCACTCAACCCGGCTTCGGTGTCCGAGCACGATCTTCTTCCGTCCCAAGTATATAACCCAATCCCTTCTTATAGCTACGTTTTCCGGCGACTCCTCCGTGTTCCCTCTCTGGTCAAACAAATCAAGCGCGTGATCTATACTCGTGCATTATATCGCAATTTTTCGTGAGTAATCTGGAAGAGACGAAGACACAAATGACAATCGTCGCCTCCTGACTTTGTTCACTAACTATCCCGGCGATAAAGACAAAATCGTTTTCGCCTCCCCCCTCCCCCGTTTTCAACGCGCACAAGAATCCATAGGCGCTCGCGCCGGCGCAAATTTCTGCATACATTTCATTTCGTTACAAAAGCTTCAAATTACAAAACAAACGGCGTTAACATCCGTCCGAATTAATGATCATGGAAAACCGATGATGACAGGGGACGGGCGTATCAATGGAAAGCCCCCGTGTCAAGCTGCTATGACGAGGTAGAGCTCGAAAACATTTTATGCGATATACGCTGCGGCCAGGAGTCCGCTCCGCATTGTTGGCCCTGTCAACTGCACACACCTACCTACGCACAGTCAGGGCGGACATACGTACACGCCTGTGTGCACGAGCAAACTATCCGCCTGACCCCAACTGGATTAGGCTCGGACGTGCACTCATACATATATACACGCACACAGGTGTACACCCGAGCGCCACACGGGCGAGGGATAGTCCTATATGGCCGATTGATCGCCGATAAAATTCCTCCCCTCCTCTTCCCCTTCGCCCTCCTCACCGTCTTCCCATCGGTCGACGTCAAAACCCCTCAGATTCCCGGGGGCTATCAGTAATTTCTCGTCCCGCGACTTCTTTTCCCCTTCATCCTACACGCGCGTGAGATGTACTGACGATACCAGATTAATCTCTCAGCGGGCGCGACGTGGTGTGCCAAGAAGTCTTAGTCTTAGTATTACGTACGGCAAGACTGACGAGGCTCCTGTTAATCTTGTTTCGTGACCGCGAAGCATGAAGTAATTTCGACGCGATACCTCGCGGATAATTTCGTCGCTCTGCAAAACGCTCTGTTAAATAAAATATCGGGCGCTATATACGATATATATCGTGAAACGTAAATTCGAACATTTATAATTTCTCCCCAAAAAATGACTCGGTAATCGCGGCATGATTGATATCGCTGCACACGAAAACTGACATAATGTGATACATTTTAAATGTTGTTGAATGCTAAACGTATACAGTACACGGTGTAAATTGAATTTTATCTGAAATCTACAGATGTCGATATAACACCCCCTTCCCCCATTCCAAAAATTTCTGCTATTCATATTCTACACAGGTTTCTATGGGAGCTGAATTATCGCGCCCATTTAAATTTAAATGGTATGCGAATTAGGCGGCGAGTGCATCGCGAGTACCGGTATCGGATGTAGACTATGTAAAACGTTTTACGGGCACACTAGAATTCTCTCCACGAAATAGATCTTTAATTGGATCCTAAGTCAGAGGGAGGATCGCCCTATTTAACGTAACGTGCGTCGAAGCGTGACCAACGACGATCGGTAGGTTCGTCCTCGAGAGCGCTACTTCGCGTGCTGATCGCATTAACTCCGGCGTGGCTCCGCCTCGGGGGCACGTTTGCCGCATAGCCAATATCAAGCAGCCCCGGTACGTGCGGGGGTACACAGCCCCTGGCAAATAATCGGAGAATACGCCGAGTATTCTCGCACCATCGGTTAAAATGCCCACTGCGCATGCTAATGCGTTACACTCGGGAAGCGGGTGTCCCTGTCGTTTGGCTATTTTGCACCGATTTTCGTTAAATTCAATTTTTCTCCGTTTCTGTGCACTCCGCGCGAGATAAGAAAAAGGTCCCTACGTGCCGCGGCGGCGCGACGCGACAAATTACCGACGCTTCGAAAACACGAAAGGAAAAGCGTAGTTGAGTTAACTGTAACGTGAAAGGAATTCAGATTCGGCATTAATGACTGGTAATCGGCACCTATATGCGCGACCAGATTTTATAATTACAGCAGATTATAATTACAGCACTGGGATGATAATATCGATCTCATTATTTCGACATCATCGCTGCAATAGCGAGTGTATAGCACAGATACATACATAGAGGCGAAATATTACGAAAATGCGTCATTAAATAGCATTTTCAACGAGATAATTGAAGCTCACGGAGAACGAATGAATCTCATTAGCTAATTTACTCTGGATGGCACTCTTTAGATATTAATGATAAACGCGATGAGCGACTTATCGTTCATTTAATTCTCACGCCCAAGTTCTCGCTCGGGTAAGTTTCTCTCTCTCTCTCTCCGTAAGCTTTTTCACCTTAACGATGCATGTTTCGTTTCGAACAACGGACTACGCTGCTATCCTATGACTGCTTGAGATAGTAGGACGAAAGTCGAGCTAATTTTGAATAATGAGCGTATATTAAATTCAACCTGAATAACGCTAGGAGTGCAGCGTGGTGTTTGTGACGAGTTGCCAGCTACTCTTTACCGAGATATACTCGAGCTGTTGCAACCTTTAGAACAGGCTTTGCGTCGGGACGAGTCCTTAACTGGCTTTAATCAAGTGAAAACTTCGCGGAATGCTGAACATTGCGTTCCACATCTTCCGACACTTTCGACCAAGTACAATAAGAACTCTCGCGACGTGCATGGTGATTAACTGTAATGCTACAACTGTAATTAACACATTTTTGGTCGTAGTTGATTAAATATCGTGAGTGGAAATTGATGTCAAAAGAGAAACTCATTTCTCGCAATAACGTGTGCTGTAACGATATTACATGAGTTAATATTAAGATCTGTCTTAACAATAATTGGAATGCGCAACGCTAAATATTGCTTTTACAGTATTTGTGCCACAAGTGACATAGACAAATCTTGCCAAAATATTTTCCCCGGAAAGTCTACATACTTTTTTGGTGAAAACATTATCGGAGCGATTCGACGGAGTGCAAACTCTTGAAAATGATAAGTGACGCCCTGGCTTTTCGTGAAAGAGACGGAGAGTTGAGTGCCTCCTTCGGGCTGAGCCAACCAGTAAACAACGATTTGTCATCGAGACTAATAACGGCATTCTGCTCGGAGAGCAATATCATACACTGCACCTACTTCCGTTACCGCTTTATTTGTCTCGATTCCCCGCGGTACATCGACTGACGGAAATTTCCGCGCGAGGCAATATGAGCCGCTGGGACAAAACGAGTCGCGCGGATTGATGCCCGGCTATTAAAAATTCCGTACGCGCGGTATTCCGAAAAATAAATGGCGAGGAACGTATGGAGGCTTTCGGTCATGCTTTATTAACGACAATGTCACGATGTATTTACTCTGTTTGTGGAAGTACGGCGAATATCGCATCACTGTCGAGACATTAAATCGCCCGTTTGTTTTACCACATTGCACGTCCTCGCGTTGTTTGTCAAGCGTACATACAATATGTCAAGCGTTTTGAACTTCTGAAATCGTTTCATTCCATCCAACTGGCCGACATTTCAGTCCCAATTTCGCCGTCCAATATCCGAAAAATGTTTCATATTATAACTTTGTGCCGAGAGAGAGAGAGAGAGAGAAGGAGAAAGAGATACTCCATTTCTCTCTATTTCAACGATACGTCGAAGAGCGTGCATGAACATCGATTCGCTGGGTCTTTTTATATTCCTCGGTATGCGTATCGGAACAATGACATCATGGAGCGATGCGTAAGCTTAATATAGCAACTCTGTGAAATTTCCATAATCATGGCTCCGTGTCATAATTCCATTGTATGTACATGAACACGGTACAGAAAAGAGGGAAGAAGAGAGAGATAGAGAGAGAGAGAGGAGAAAGAGATGAAAAGATATTACGGCCACGTAACTTTGCAAACAGATACGTATAAATAGGTATATATAAAATAAAGTACATAAAATTTATGTAAATATATTTTTGTAAATTTTATATATTATTAGGTAGGGTATAATATAATATTGTTAAATATGTTTTTAAAAATTCCTTTTAATTTTAATTAATTTGACGCGTACTAATTATACCTCGCGCAAATTACTCTGGTAATTTTGTACTTATTCATAATTTATTTTAGTGATATTTTCCGCATAAATATAACAATATTCAATATTACGGCTATATGTAACACGATNTCGCGTATAATATAATATAAATATCAGAGGAATAAAGATTATCAGCTAATTACATTCGCCAGTAAATGCATCGTTAAAGAACGGAAGGGGAAAAAAAATGATAATGCTTCCGCGGGATATCTCTTGTTCATCTGTTTTACGCCGGAAATGTATCTCGTTTCTCCATTTAAGGATTAATTACAGCCAGCAGCGTGTTACGTCACGCGCGCCTTCCACCGTTCGCCAGCGAAATGCATTCGAAGCCGCGAGATATCTTGCGAATGCAATCCGGAGAGAGCTCACATCGGGAAGAATCGCAACGGCGAGTTCGCTCGTACACTAAAGGGGTGAGAGATAGTACATGGGGCGGGAGAGTGGCAAAAAAGAGTTCAATTTACGACGTCAAAGTGGCGCGAGGGAAGAACGATATGGCCGAATCGGTAGAATCCGATGCGCTGTAACGTACGAACGTAGATGGTCGGATAAAAAGCGATTCGGGGAGAAAGAGACAGGAGTGAGGCAAGACAGTAGTCAAGCCGGGCGTATACACGTACACGCGGATCGCAGCTTAACAGGAGGCACGTTCAGGACGTGAGAGACGTGAGGGTGGTCGTTCGACTATGGGTGGCATTAGCGGCAGTAAGCGGCAAAAGCGGGGGACTCGATCGACTCTCGTATACACATACACGCGCGCGAGTCTGCATATCCACATTCACGCACGCGTATACATCTATAGACGCCCGGTCTAACGCCGCGCCGTCAGGTCAGGCACCTTTATGCTCACACAATACACACGCGCCGCGCCCTGTGTGTATTCGTGCACGCGTATACGCGCCGAGGCAATTGGGTAATGGGCGATTTAACACGGACCATCAGATAGCGCGAGCGACGGTACAAGGAGGGTGTGCGCTTCCAAGACTTGTGCGATTTCCGTAGATACGGACTAGCGGTAAGAACGAACGCGCGGAGGCGGATAATGCCAACGGGGTAAAAGGAAGGTCTCGGCGGTAAACGGGAGAATCACCGAGACCGTGGAAAAACCCTCCTGATTGCCGGAGCCCGCGGGCTCCTCTCGTTCGTTCGACACGCTTCCCTGCCCCCCCCCCCCCCCCCCCCCCCGCAGCGAGAGCGGGAGAAAGGAAAAAGCACGGACCTTCGAAGTCGGACGAAAAAATTACAACTATATACGTCATCGAAATCCTGGCCGTCGAGGCGCCAATCCCACTATTAACATTTAGTTCGTATGTGGAACACGCGGCAACTTTTGCACTCACGCGCCGCTCCCTTTCTTCAGCAACTCGGCGAAACTTTCGGCTCTCCCGGCAACAAAAGGGATCGAAAAGAAGGTCTCGGTGAACATGATTCTTCCGAGCGCATAATGTCGTTCCTCTTTAATATTGAACAAAAGTTGAATGGGCGATTTCGAGCTCCCCGTGATTCACTAATTACAGACGCTACGATAGTCGGCGATGAAAGGATTCGCATAAATTTATAAAGAATCAAAGAGCAATCTTATATATTCACGGGGAGTTTCTAAGCGGCTTTAAACAAAAAAGAAAAAGCGCCCCGCCGCAGTGCGTATATATATCTCGCGTTATGAAAATTGTAAAAGTATTTTAAGCTTGTTATTCATATGAAAATTTCAAGCGCTGGATCCAATCTGTGCGGAATTATACAAACTTTTCGCACCTTGTATTTAGTTTGCGCACATTAGCGTTGAGAAATATTGAGTTCATCACGCATCTGATTATGCACTGTAACAATTATGCGCGCAACAATTTGCCGCACGTGTTATTCAGTTCGTCCGAAAATCCCCCTTTTAAGCGGCAGCGACGGGTGAGATTAAACACAAAAACAATCCGCGCTGCGGGAAGGAGGGGGGGATGTATTCCGCGTTCGATCATCAATTTCGCCAGCATACGAAACCCGCGGGAAAACCGCACGAGTTGACGAACGATCACGGTCACAGCTATTAAAATTATTGCGTATAAAAGCAAACAAGTAAGACGTTCGAAATGGACTTTTTTCCCTTTGTCGAAGCAAACTCGCGTTTCATATAAGTAAAACTGCGCCTTGCACCTCCCCCCCTCCTTTCCGCTTCAAAAAAATGTTAATGTGCAACAAACGTTGATGCTTGATGAGATCGACTTTTTTCTCCTCGTGTTGGAGTGGACGCGAAATAACCGTCCAGCTGAGCGTGGAGTGATAAATGTGTCTTAACTAGTGACCACCTGGTCGACGTCGTTCGTTCCTGCCCATACGCGTACGCGTACACGCTACATCCGCGTCGGACTGCGCCGGCAATACGGCGGCATTATTTTGCATCGATTTACATAACGGATAAAACGCGACTGTGGTCGCACGGTGTTGGTAGCCTTCGCGTTGTTGAAATAGTTGGATTATATTTTCGAGAGACCGTGCGCGCGCGCTCTCTCTCTCTCTCTATTCACATTCAAATATTTTCGCCGATTTCATTTGACGTCGCGTGGCGCGGTTGTCAGCCAACGTCAGATATATATATGTACAGATACGGCGCAGCTGCGTTACAACTTATTAAAAATGGCCAATTGCGTAGAAACTGAGAATAGAGGGAATTACCTGCGAAAATTCGTTTGAACATTTTCCTCTATTATCTATTTTCTGAACTCGTCGTGACAAGCGATGAAAGATTCTCGATCTTGCTGTCATTTACCGTTAAATTAAATAGAAAATACGATAATTAACAGCTTTAATTAACTAATTTGCTGAATTATTCACTTAACATTTTCCGCTGGTAAAATAACGGCAGTGATAATCCTCGCATTGTTGGAATAATTTCTGAATCATATGTATTTTCGAAACGAGCGTACCGCATTTACATTCAAATATTTCGTCGATTCCATTTTGGTTATTAGGCGCCTTGTTTGATTAACGTAGGCTATTATTTTTCGAAGAAAAAAGTACAATTACGAAAAGTAGACTGAACAAGCAACGGCTTCGAAAATTCAAATGCTAGTATGAGATCGCGCCTAAGTTTATTTTGCAGTGATGTTACATCACAGTGAAAGAAAAAAAAACCATCTTGCTTTCTTTCTGAAAATGTTTATCGTCTCTGCTATAAATGGAGATACACCGGCTATTAGTGACATTAATTAATTGATTTTCGGAGTTATTCAATTATTCAGAGCTTCCAAACATGTTCATGTGCACACAGCTTTCGGAAGTAATCGACTGATAAACCTCATTATTAGCGTACTGCTATGCTATTGGGCAAATTAATTCATTGACTGTTAATAATATTGATTCTACTCTATCAAACAATACCACATGTATCGACAGATATGATAATTAATAGCTGCTACTTACAGACCATCATAATCCTGCGGATTTAATGAATTTTTAACATTGTACGACGGTTACATGCGGAACCGCGTCGTAACAATAATCCCATTTTCCGATCGGAATAGCGCAAACCGAACGTAAATGGTAGTTTCTAGGATGTATAGCCATATTCCTCCACAGCTACAATGTGCTCGACTATTCAAATAAGCGTCAGACGTAAAATTTAGGTTTGCGCGAAAAGGATTTTCGTTGCGGCTCGCGCCGTGTGCCTTCGATATCGTGACCGGTCAAGCGGGAATAGAGCGGCGATCATCAAGCCCGGATTAATTGTGTTCAAATATTAGCGGCGGAGCAAGAGAAGAGAGGAAGGAACCGGCGGAAAAGGCAGCAACGGAGGAATGGAAAGAGAAGGGGAGAAAAGAGAGGAGAGAGAGAGAGAGAGANGGCTGCGGCTGACCCGAATCCTCGCATGCGAGCTCACGCCGTGCCGCGGGCTGAAAACTTGCTGGCGCAGGAAAAGCTGCGCTGGCTGATTCAAGGAAATGCGAGAAAATGCCCGTGGAAATTCAGAAAATCATGCCAGCCCTCCCCTCGCGGTCACCCGCCCGAGCGCGCGCGCGATATGGCCGCGGCAACCGCGGGCTCGACGACTGCACCGGGGATCGATTGCGAACGGTGTGTGTACGCGCCTATACCGTTATTACACGCGCCACATGCATTTTCTCAACTTCCCGTTTCCGCCGGCTGTGCATCCCCGCGAGAAACGTAATTTCCTCCCGATACAATGCGCCGGCCGGAACAATCCCGTTTCATCCCGTGGCACTGACTCGCATGGACTCGCGTGCGCGCGCGCGTGTATTCCAACGTTAAGACGAGAGACGCTCGATATTTTTATCTTCGTGCAAACTGACATTTTCTTTGGCGCGTCAGTTCCGATCTGTCTCGCAGCTCGACATACGCGTCGGTGTGAATTTTCTGTCCAATGTGCAATGTATCGATTGCTCGCATTACACGATACCCATTGTATATGCGGTTACATAGTAAACGCGGGAATAATCGACAAAAGCACTCGATAAAACAAAAATTTCCTGCACGCTGTTATCGTATGGATATTATGGCATTGATGTATGCGTCCATAATAAGCTGCGTACTCTGGCGCGTACTCTCGGTCGCCCGCGATGCAGCGTCAATAAATTACACGCCAATGAGAGGGCGCGTTTGTTATCGACGTTTAGAAAAATCATCGGCGCTCGAAAGGCACTCCAGCGGAATTCCAATACGGACGACGTTCTGATAGACGAGACGCCTGCCTTCCTCTCGCGACGGGTTATTGGCAGTACAGATATACGCCTGTTTTACGAGATAGGCGGTGCAACGAACGAGTTTATTGCCTTAATATTAGATACAATGTTATCGTCGCGCGAGCTTTATATCTCCCGTCGCTGAGATTGCCATAGACGCTTACCATAGACGCTTAGGGGTCAATAGTTGGGTCTTGACGAGCACCTCGTTTATCGTCAAACGTCGTTTAACGTCTCCGTGAATCAAAATGCAAATGAGACTTTCACAATCACGGATATCGAATGTGAAGGTGCGCAGGGGCTTCTGGGCATTCCCACGTTTCCAATCCAAATCAGGCGGTTATAACGACCGAGGGGATTTCAGGAAAACAGCAATTCCGACTCTTAGAGGCAATGTCTGCGATGTGAAAATTCCAAAGAGACAAACGGCACGATATATAAAAAGGTAGCGATAATTATAAAATTCTTCTACGGTAATTAATGAAATTGAGAGTTTACGTGAAAATATTATCATTAGTGGAATAATTGTTTTTCTTGCGAAAAAATTTTTTCGAAATCTCTTTCAATTATGATATGTATATAAGTTGAAAACTTTCAGAAACATATGGTTACGGAAAAAGGAAGAGGTGAGGCTATATATACGAAGAGCCCGTGAGTAACGCGGTTGATTTCGCTGCAACGTTAGCCACACACCGAAAAGAAACTCTCGTCGCACTCGGAAGACGATACATTGGAAAGAGGAAGGATAAGAGGAAGGACAAATAAAAAAGAAAATAAGAGACGAGGGAGGAGAGATAGAAAGAAGGAAAGATACTGTTGCAAATTCTATGAATTCATGCGTATCTACATCCTCTCTTTCGAGCTGCCACGTGACAGCAGAAATGTCCAAGTTAAAATCGCTACGAGATATGTATTTCTTTCTTTCTCAAGGCGAAATAAAAGGCAAGAAGACACCAGAGACAATCCGCCGAGAGAAATTATTCGAGCATAAATAGAAGCTTTTAATCGATTTTCAGTGTGACAAGTTAGTCGATTGTTGAATTATTTTAAGTATCAATTTTTATGTAAAGTATAAAGTATTTCAAAATTTTTATTTTATTTAATAATATTTATTATACTTATTATTTAATAATATTTGAAAATCTGTATTTGATGGAATTAACAACTTTATTTAATAAAGAAAATAGATGATTATTGGTATTTGTTTTCATTTTTGGATTTACTTTACTATTTATGTCTGTATTGCAATCATTCGTTTTGTTACAATGTACCAATACCACGCAAATATATATAGCAAATATATATATTAAAAATATTAATTAATCTGAAAGTATTGGTGAGAATCTCTTTCAATACCCTTGACTAAAAATTGAAATGGAGAGAAACATCAAAAAGTAGCGGCTTTTGAAGCCTGCACAATTCCGCCGTAAAGTGACATCTCCATTACGTTTCTCTTTAATTGTGTTTGTTAAATGCGTTTCAGGACTACAGCGACGCAAAATCTAACGCAACCGAAATGTTCCAACGGCTATTTCCTTCGCCCGGCGAATATGGTTGACCCGGATGCAAAGGCGTGTCCACGTCGGCACAAGGAGGGACACAATTGTGTGTCTCTCGTTGCATCGTGTGGACGTGAGAACGGCATGCAAGCGAAAGGACAACCGCGCAGAACTGTTCGCGGTAACTGTTTCCCGCATTCCTCGCATGCGCTAAGTGATGCGGCGGAAGCACACAATGCAACCGCGGGCGGATAATCTTCACGCAAATGCGGATCATGGGCTCGAAGCCAAACTGGAGAACGGGCAGACCGCGTCCAGATCCCGGCAATGGTTTAGTTTAAACAGTTTTTGTTCGATTTCCACGGAGTTACTGTTAAACGGGGGACATTATCTCCCGCGAACTCCCGCTTCGGTGACGTCTGTCGCATCGACGTTCTCGCGCCGAGCTCGAAGTGCAGTATCGCCGGATATGAGCAAGAGGATGGATGGAGAACGCGACGACTGCACTGAATTCGCAGTAACTATTTTCCACGTCCGCATACCAACTGAGCGTCTAGCGGTGTACCGAGGGAACGCGAGCACGCGCGCGCGGGCCATACGCGGTGCATACGCTGCATACGATGCACATATGCGCGTACATCTCCACATTACGCGCTCGCCGAAGGCACGAGAAACACGAGTCATACGTACGCATAAGTCACACTTAAATATTCCAAGCACGTAGCCCGTGAAAAAGCGTACAAGGAAGAAGTCGGAGATTTTAAAATTTACGAAAATGCTCCTTCGCTGGCTTCCCTCCCATTTTTCGACGGGCGGGAAAAAAGAAAGATAATCTGCGCGCCGAATACGGAGAGAAACGTCGCGACGTCAACGCGCGAATACCGGAGAGAAAACTCTGTCCGGGTCCACCTTAAAAGCATATCTAAGATTTACTTAGCGCATCCCACGCACCTCTCTCGTGCAGTCGAGTCTCGCGGTCTCGGCGGTGCATCGACAACATTTCCACGTGCACGTTTGCTTCGTGTAAGTCGACGCGACAGTCCCTCGTAAAAGCGCGAGAAAGAAATCGGACGTGGATTGCCAAAATTTCCGTCACGTAAACCACAGAAAGGGCTCGTGGGTGCGACTGCGCGTCGAATCACGATTTTCCTGAAAGAAAAATTTCGTCGTTCGTACGTTCGATCCGACGGCGACGGTTTTACAAGGGACTACCGGACCGGAATGTTACGTACCGCCATGGTTACGAAGTTGTAATACCCGTGACCGCGCCGAATTCAACCGTAACCACTTACCACGTCTACGTAGCATTTCAAGCGTGCCGAATATCGAGGGCACGATCCGACTACGTATAATGCATGCAATGCATACAGAGCGTAGAAGTGGGATACGTATACGCGGCATTCGCGTATACGTATGCATCGCGCGCATGCATTTAAATGCGCAGAAGACAGTAAACGAGAAATGGACAACGATTCCATACAGCCAACTATAACCGCGCGAGCGGCACTACACCGAGTTTTACTGGCAACGATTTGATAGCACTAATTTCATAAGGACGTAAAACAAGGGCGCACCGTCGTCTCGAGGAGCGCAAATGTTTGCGGAGCGGAAAACGCGCGACATCCGCTGGCAAATGTTTCTGCCTTCTTGCACGTGCTACCGCTCGAAGTTTCCAACGGCGCGCGCGACGCTCGCAGAAGATATGAAGC
Source organism: Tetramorium alpestre (assembly GCA_021460005.1). Lineage (NCBI taxonomy): Eukaryota > Metazoa > Arthropoda > Insecta > Hymenoptera > Formicidae > Tetramorium > Tetramorium alpestre. The sequence goes on along the minus strand of JAJVSH010000068.1, from coordinate 468,327 downwards.
GTATTATCCTCCAAGTAATGCTATTTTAGAACTGCACTCGTTAGGTAGACATTTAGGAAAAATACTGAGATAAGATGAAAAAAGATATAGTTGCGAAAAGTACGCTTGATGAGAAAAACAAATGCAATGCAGTAATCTACTTTTCGCGTATAAACTTTCATATAATTATGTAATATAATAATATTATTATAATATTACGTGTCCATATTTAAAATTACACATTTATTTTTTAATTAAGACAAAAACGTAAATTATTTATATTTCAGAGGATTTTCATACATAATTGTAAAAATGTATTTCTTGCGAAACACACATAAAAAAAGTTAGCTTCGATTAATCGGATAATAAATTTCGCAAAAAATGCAATAATCCCGGAAATCGTATCCTTCTCCCTCAGGCATTGTTATAACAAAGATGCTTGAGGAATATGCATCGATCAGAGCGCAATACGCAGTAATACGTATCTCTCGAATGATATTTATGTCTGATTAATCCAACTCGTGGCAAATTTATCTGGCAGTTAAGTCCATTATAGCCGAGCAGCTATATCGTATCTTGATCGAAAACACGTTTCTGTTCCATTGTCCCGAATAGCGATATATTACTGATTCACCGACGAACGGACCCTTATCGTCAGTGAAATTTAACGCCATGATCACTCAAAAATCCGTTTGTAGCTTCAACCTTTTATGAAAGCAACTCTGATTCATTATTTATTCTGTCCTATACAGCAAAAATTCATAACGAAGCAAAACAATCCAACTAAAATAAATGCAACAATGAATATTACCAACAAATAGCGATTAATCTACTGATTTATCTGTGTAGAGTAACATAATGATTAATGATATTTATTCAGAAATGCAATCACAATGCTTGTAATGCTAAACTATTTTATGGATTTGTAAGTTAAAAATCTTGATTCGTATGATTCCGTCAGAATACCGTTAAGAATGCTTCATTTTTGTTAACAGTACTCTTTTCGCGAGAAGTTAACAATAATTGAAAATTATATACTCATTAATATTTGAAGCAGTGAATATACATATACATATAATAGATAACATTTCTATTTAGCAAAAATAATAATTTAAATAACAATATCTCTTAATATCGGTTACTCTCTGGTTATTTGTCGTAAATATTTGCACGTATCGATGTCAACGCATGTACATTCGATACATTCATCCGCCCAATCCTCTATATGTGTCCATTGATCGGGACAATTCCTCGACCGATTGGTCAGAATTTTCCCGCTAAAGTAGCCTCGTTGTGGGACATCTTCGATGCAGATGAGCATCGGAAAGGTGACGAAGGGGAGAGAAAGGAGGAAAATAGTCGCGATATGTTAAACATCCGCCGTGCCGCGAGGGCAATTTAACGTATATGCGCGATACACACGCGTACACACCTCTCGCCCGGTATGCACGCTCAGAGATACACGAGGAGAGAGAGAGAGAGAGAGAGAGAGAGAGAGAGAGAGAGAGAGAGGTATACATTCCTGCGAAATCCACGTCATCGATATCGACGGACAGAGTTTTACTATGGAACGGACGATACCGGCTGCCTCGTCTGCATAGATTACAGAATGCACCGATGCGCATTGCGAGAATCGGCGCCGATACCCCGAGTGCTAAAACGAATTGCATGTATGAGAAGCGGACGGTATATGCGCGCGCGCCGCGCCGGTCTGGCGTGTAACGCATATGCGTGCAATGCCCGCATACATGTAGGTTTTTGTCAAGAATACAAACATACACGTACATTTATCGAGATCCGTCATCGACGATCGTTTCGCCGTCAAGCGGCGAAATCTCGACGTCGAAATAATCGGGTCCGCCGCTTTTTCGATCTGCTCGAAATTGAGTCGATCGCGCGATGGTCGTCCGAAAAATGCATCTATACGGCTATCGAATTCCATCGAGTGGATTGCACGATCGACATCGCGCACTCACTCTCATTTCGACGAGCGGCTGGGAGCTTTCAGAAAAATGCGTGTCACACGGACGAAAGCACGTAATTAAAACGCAGTGAAAACTCGAGCGTGCTAAATTTCATTTTTATAGGATCCCTACTGCAATATATTTCTCAGGAAACCTGGCACTTCAGAACCGTCTTCTCCGGAATATGTATTTTATATACTCTCTATATACAGAGAGTTTTTATCATAATTAACTCTCTATATACAGTACGTTTTTATCATAATTAACTGAAATTAATTAGAATTATATATATATATATGTATAATAAAATTAATTAAATATTCTATATAGACTTCTCCCTTTCCTTCTCTCTTTTTCTATCTGAAAGAAAAGTGCACACTTTGCAATCTAAATATTATACTTCGCTAAAATAACCAATATAATATATATAATACTATCGACTGATAGTGATAATACGGTATTTTATGGTAATGAGAAATCGCATAAATTCTCGAAATAACGATAATTCGTGGCGATAAGTAGATGCGTTATATCGGGAACCGCGGATATCGATTTCTGATTCTCGCAGTTCCGTATTTGCGATATGTAAGCGCTCCTACCTCGGATACTCGTACTGATTATCGAAAGTATCACCGTTGATTATCGAACATGGAGACGACAGTGAGAGCAATTGTCTAGTATAGTAGCAATCAGCGAGTTGCATATTTGAATAATTATGCATAAGATACTAACAAGACGTTCGCTAATTCATTAACCCTTCGCACAGTTTATTGGGAAAAATGTAAATATGTTAAAACGAGAAACAAATTAAAAACTGTAATGATCGAATTGATTAATGGTACAAATAATATAATATATTCTTCACTAAAAGAGCGCGAACAGATTGCTTAATGTAGCTCAATAGCATTTATTATAGTAGCGAGAACATATTTCCTTAAAAACTTTTGTATTTTATTATTCTGTAAAATTAGAGAAAACTAATTCATCAAAGAAGGAAATAATATTTCAATATATAATTCTATTTTATATCTGCAAAATATGTAAATTTAGTATCCATTATTGTGTAATATAGTAAAATATTGGTACATGGTAAAAAAAATAAAGAAATAATTGGAGATTAAACTTTTATGTACTTCTTGTGCGTGAATATACACGGCAACTCCAAATCTACCTCAAAAATTAAGTTTTGAAAAATATTATCTCTGTATTATTATATTTTTTTTTTAAATTGAACAATTTCTGTTATTATTACACGTAATGCAAAAGTATTCGAATATACTATTGTTTTAAATACTCTGTTATTCATATATTTTACAGAGGAAAATTATTTTGCTATAATTTCGCTCAAAATTTTATATTTTTTTGTCTGGATATATATAAAATTGTAAAAAATATTGCAATAAAAAAAACTGGATTTTATATTAAATTCTTTCACAAAATCCTTTCATTTTTTTAGAATGAACGAAATATGATTCAAACCATTGTTCCACCCAATAGCTCACGCGCGTCACGGGTCAACGTTACATGCGACATTTAATGCAAATATCTCTGCAACTATTGCGCGTGCAAGTCGATTGGAATGTTACTGCGTTTTGTACATTTCGTTACAAATCGATATCGATAAATTTCGTATCAATCCACCTAATGTATTATCACCACTAATATCATTAGAGCTTTACATCATTTTGTGCTTAAGTTTCCCCAGCCCAATCGTTCGCGATTAACTCCCCTCCTCTCCCCCCCGTCCCCCCTTTCGAACGAATATGCAAAGTGGAATCCGAGTAAAGCTGCAGGGCGATTCTGTAATGCACACACTGTGCCTTGCTTAATTCGCTCATCGACAAGCGAGCATTATCCAAGTACGGAGATACGGAGATACCACAATCGGGCACAACTGGAGGGAGAGATAATGACAAATCGTCTGGCACCGCGTATAATTCTCCCGTTCACGATCGTACACATATGACGCGCGAATCGTCTCACCGAGAAATCCGGATGTAGGATTGCGGCTGGCCGATGCTTTGTGAGGCTACGCCGAGCCGAAATCTAGTCGAGCCGAGCGGAGCAGAGCAGATCAGACCGGGGCAGAGCAGGGTAAAGCCGGCAATGACGGCATACATATTCCACGATCGTACCAATGTGTCCCGGTGCCAATCTTCGTGCATTAATATCATTCGCCGGCCCATCATTCAATTACATGGCAGAGGGCTCGGTGTACCGTCACGCGCGCATCGGGGCTATATCCGTCCGAAACCATCGAGCCCATTGAATATGGATATTATCGGACGCAGTACACTCGTCCGACTTATCGGTTATGAGCGCTCCACGTGAAATTCCCGAAGATACTTTAGTGAGTTCTCCCTCCCTCTCTCTCTCTCTCTCTCTCTCTCTCTAGCTCTCTCTCTTCGTACGCGATAATATAGGTTTCGATTCGAGTTATTCAAAGAGAATACTCTGATTTTGCCAAAGAGATAGACGTTAATTAATAATAAAGTGAGATACGCGGAGAAATCCCTCTCTCATTTCGATACCCCAATTTTATCGAAATTGAAAGACAGATTTAAATAATTAGTTCGCACGCTCTCGCTGGGAACGTTACAAACAATGCCGCATTTTAAGTGCTGTCTATCGTCCTGTCGGTTCGAAAGTAAGGAGCCAAGGAGATCTAGATTAATTGCCAATTCAACGAGACATCGAGATCATCTTTCCCTCTTTCGCCCTGCCGCACAAAGGAATGCTGTAAAGAAGACGCCAGTTTCTTTGTAGCTTTTAATTTAATTGTCTCGATGGCACGCGATTATTTCGTTTATCCACGCGCAATCAATGCGCCCTTCATCGTGCACCATTGGCTCTCAATCGGCGAAGAAATCTGGAAATTTCTCGGGAAGAAATTACACGCGGCACTGCATTATGCAAGAATAGCCGGGTATGCTCTGCATAGAAACGCAAAGGAGAGAATAGGAAGGATTTTACGAGTGCCTCGGGTTTCTCGGAAAGCAGCTTCGCCTTCTTTTCACCGGCTAAGCCGTCCGAAACGTAAACGCTCGCGAAAGAGCGCTCACACACGCGAACTTAACATCCAGGCACATATGCATGCGCGTTCCGCGATATAATAAAGACGTGACGACCAGAATCAACGCCCACGTATGTTTACGATGTAAATTGGTGTTTTCCGCAATAGCGTTTATGATATCGAATGAAAGTACACACTGTCGCCCTTCTACCGACGTTCGAGGAAAATTCGCGGAACATTTTTCGAAGAACATACACCTATCCCACGGGCATCCCACTTTACTCTTTTGCTCTACGATCGCATGATCAAGGAGTGTACATAGGAAGAAGAGTGGTTGCCCCTTCGAACCAGTAGCATAAACATTTCGTTTTATTTCACTCTCATCGAAGCGTACTTCGGGTGTAAAGCTCCTTGATACGTCCTACGTGAGCTGGATACACTCGCGGCGTGGCGAGAAATTGGGGCAAAGCAGTATAAAGCGCGATATTCCGTTTCCCTTCGTTCTGTTCCAAGCTTTTATCTCGGTAGTTGCGCCCAAAACACTTTTCGCCCTACGTACCACTGACGATTGAATTAAAGAAGCCGGATGGAAACGTACTCCCGTGCACGCTGCGGGGTTAAGGTCGTGACCATGTCACGTGCTGTTGATCGTAGAATCGAAGTTATGTCCAATATCGGTAACTCGGTTGTAAAATTTACGATGTTTGCAGCGGGTCAACGATTTACGAACATTTATTGTCCCACATGTAATTGGAATATTTCCTGCCCTGTCTGTCGCATATAAATTTAGTAAAATATTACTTGGCTCCGATATTGCCAACACGAAAAGCTTGACAAGGTAATTTTATAGAAACATAGACAAAAGTGTAGCCTATCTACAATAATCACGATATTGCACAGATAACTTAAAATTTCTATTATAATCTTTCTATTAAAAAAAAATCTGTATTGTTATCTTTTTCTTTTCGCACTGGGAGAAAAATTTAATTACTTTTGAACTCAACTACAATTTTATAATATTTCTAACGATAAGTAAGATTAACTTAACTACGTGCGTGATTATGTTAACCATAATTGTCGTTAGAAATATTATAAAATTGTGGTTGAGTTAAAAAATAATTATTTTTCTATAAATATTTTTCTCTCAGTACATGAGGAAGTATATTTTTTGAAAAATTAGAAAATACGAGGATTGTAAGCAAATAAAAATATTTCATGTTTCTGTGTCAAAGGGGAAAAGATAACTTTTACAGATTTACAACTATTAATCTTGCTTGTAATATATCGAATGCGATATAGCAAGTCAAACGTGAAGTAATCCTGAGTCGTTTTAAAGAATCGCCAGCTAGCGCAAAGATTTGCCGCGCTTCTTTCCACTTAAAGAAGCGGCCGTTTCAATCACCATTGACTAGAGTGTCGGTTCTTCCAAAAGCTACGTATACGGCTGGTAACCATCGAGGCAGGTCCGATTACGAGCTAACCGCTCCTTCGAGGGGGAAGCACTTTGCGAAAAAGCCGAACTTAAATTTCTGTCTGACCACTCGAGCGAGTCGCGCGGACCGGGATCGCACGAATAAAAGTTCCCCGGTGGTCTTTTCGCGTGGCGCGGCAGCGATGTATATACATATATATACATATCCGCCGAAGCGGATGGCCATTCCGGCGGCGGCGGTGGTGGCGAGCGAAGGAGAAACTATATGGACGAGCAGAAGTGGAGAGACCTACGAAACCTAAGAAACTCTCGGATTAAAGAAGTACCGAGCTACGGAGCTGCGTCCGGTCAGTTTCTCGCTCGGGCGATTATACTTTCGCGCCGATAATATATCAGCCGATAATGGCTTTGGATCTCCTCGAACCTGAGCCAATAGGAGAGCCCTTTCAAAAGTTCCTGGACGAATAGGCAGCGCGCCGCTCCACGCCAACTGCTCTTCTTTTTTTTTTTATTTTATTTTATTGAAAAACTTTCGCTGATTTTTTCGGAATGGGCAGATCCCAATCATCGCGCATAACTGCATTAAAATATGATTCGCCATGTGTTAAATTTATGTTCTTAATCGCCTCTCGAATGTCCATAATTCAAACAGGAAATTATATCTTGAAGTTACCAACTTGTGAACTTTTTCAGTTTTACTAAGATAAATCCCGGTAATTTTTTCAATATATCTTCGATAAGTCATATAATTTGTGTATATATATTTGAAATAAAACTTTGTGTGCTTAATTCTACTGTTCTTCATGATGCATGTCCCTTTTTATTTTGAATAGTTTCCAATAATTATAACAACTTGTCGCGTTTAAACTTCGAAACTTGACAACCAGAAATAATATCCTCAATCTTTTACCTCATTAACGATGCTATGAAATATTGATACATTATTCACTACTTTTCATCATCGTTTTCGTTGAATTTGCATTTAAAATTGCTTGATTTTCATCGCTTTCATCATATCATTCGTTGACGCTTACGAGCACTCGGTCCAATGCGAAAGCAATGATTTTGCTCGCTGATTAGCAAATGCAGAAAATAATAATTATTCGAGAACACATTCAGAGATTGCAACACATTAAATGTAAATTTATCCTCCTATTTATTCCACAAAACCTAAAATCCATTTTGGCTAATTTATTATTTTTTCCGATAGACGTTCCGTGTATATAGACGCGAAAAAACTTCACATTACGTTATCATAAAATGATATTTTTCAAGACTCGCATTTTTTGCTCATCAATAAGCAAAATCATCATATTCAATAGTGCGAGTGTTTGCTTATTTACGAATTACTGGCCAAGATATTAGTTAATAAATCTACGCAATTTTTATTTGTCAAAATTTACTCTACTCTACGAAATGTCATTTTTCTTGTAATAATCACTATAATATCCATGTTATATCCATTATTTTATATGCACACAACATTCTTATTATAAAATATTTTCTGTATAAACAGGATACTTATTATATTCATCACTGTTAAATTGTTAGACTATATAACTGTCGATATCACGCGTCTTGTACGTATATTACACAAAATTATCATCCGTACAATGAATATTATCTGTAAAATTAATTGCCGCCTTGATATTAATCACAAAATTGGTATGAAGTCTAATATCAAAATATACATCGCATTTGTCACAAAAAGGTTCATGGAGTAGTCTTCATATCTAAATATATGACATCACAGACTAATAGCGTAATTTCCCGACGTAATAACATACATCAGGAAAGGGCAATGCTTCTGCTTTGCCTCGCGAAATTTCCCCTCTGACGGCGCGAAACATTTTGCCTGCCATCAGCAGCGCGTCAGACGAACCCTTTGACGATAACGTAATTATAAATTATACCCGTGAATCGCCCTTTTTCCCCGAACGAAATTGCGAAACCGCAGTTTGTCTGGCTCACCTGCATTACCGGCGAAACCGGCAGCAAGAACGGAAGGGATTTCGTTGAGCTTCGAATAACGAGGCGAAGTTTTTTCTCGTCACCGGGCTTTCGTTCTGTCGCGGCCATCTTACGTCTTTCTTCGTCCATGTGTTCCGCGAGGAGCGGCCGCTGTTTCGAGGACATTTGTAGCTGACTGCGAGCTCGATTCCTCGTAATGCCCTACCTACGGACCAAGTGTCCGTTCCTTAAGGTGGATCGCAGAAGAGACCACGGGCGGAAACTTCCGAGCGGATGTATGGCATGGTTGTAAAACGGGGTATTAAGCGACGGTCTTTTTCCTTACGGCAATTTACGGCCATACGGGCAAGCGAACGAATATACGAGCTTACTATTGTAATCATTAGCGTCAGTATCCGGTAGTGGAATCAGTTTTTTCCAGTTTTTCTAGCGACACGTCTGTTTTATTGCTTCCTGACTGTTTACTCTACTATCTGGCAGCCATCTTGGTTCCTGTCTCGCTTCGAAAATTTTGCCCACTCTTCTGGCCAGAAGTTTGGTTATTCTATAGAAATGGTTGGGCGAAAATTCCGTTGGCATTTGTAATCGTCAAGAGGAACGAAGCAGCACCGAGTGAGAGAGCGAGCAGAAGAGTTGGCGCGGTTCAGCGATACGTCTTCATCGATTCGAATCATTGGTCCCTGGTTTCCGTTTCTCCTAGGGGGGTATTATACGCGAGAGGATTACTATCCGAGCGAAAGAAGAGCCGAAGTCAGGAGGGAGCAAGCGTAGCTGCGCGCCTTCGAGATACATGCATTTATTCAACGCGGGCCGAGCAATCCCGCCCGGCAGGAAAAGTGCTACGAGAAATGGATGGGCCAATTTTCTATTTCGCAACGCCTCGGGCCACGCACTGTCGGGATATCTTTTTATTATGCATATACACACATATATTTGTGGTACGTATGACTCTCACGAGCGCGAGAGCATGAACGCGCGCGGGCGAAAGTTTCCATCGAACGGAGAGCATTCTATAATGTCGCGCGGGATTCTCGCGCGCGGGCGTGTCGGGGCGCGGAAGTGAGTTGAGAATCATCCGCCGTGATAGGCGCTAGTACATGGAAGCCCTTTATTTGAACGAGATGAAATATAGCTTACCGCTCTTAGAGTGTGTATTATAAACGTTCGCGCGCGAGAAAGCTCGCTACATCCAAGAATCTTAGTTCGAGCTAGACGAGAAAAGATATTTTGTCTTTAGCGAGGGAGATTTCGCCTGTCGACGAGGAAACACATTTTTCACAGTTTTAAAACGGTTTTATTACGGAATTACGCATAGGTATACTGGCTGATAGATCTCACGCCACGGTTAGCTGGGGAAAGCGAATTTCGAAGGGATCGCTCGTTCAGCTTACAGCACGTAAACCCGGCTTGATAACGGAAGCGTTTACTAGCTGACCTGGTCATCGGAAGTCTACCATCCTGGCATCAGGAACATTGCCAGCGTGAGCAAATTGTTACCTCATCGTCGACGGAATTAAATCCCGAAGTTTATAAACTCGAATGAATATATCGAGCACTGATGCTAGTTTCATTAACATTATTATTGTATAACGTTTTCTTGACAGCGAATTATTTCTTTCGGACGAATAACTGTTGCGCAGACTGTTAATAATAAATGTCACGAGAAAATGCTTTAATATAATCTTTTGAAAAGGATATTCTTTCATATCACTGACGTTTGATTGAGATACGGAAAAGAGTAACTGCAAACGAAATTAATTCCAGTTCGCCGATATATTTTGTAACGCGACATCAGTCTGTCCAATAGCTGTGCACAAAGTTAGACTTTAATAGGTTCAGAATAAATGTCATACCGCCATCAAGCCGACCAGCTACTGAACTTTATTTACTTTGGCTCTCAATCCTCGTCGTAGCTCCATTTTACGAGCAATTCAGTTGCAACGTCCGTTAATTTCTGTTCGTCGCACGGTCAAACAATTTCCTCATGGTATTAATTATTTCCAACAAAGTTGCCTCATAATTTTCGAATGTCTTACGCTGCGAGCCAAACATCAATATCTGTTCATCAATTTTTTAACGAGCACACAGTAATGTGCAAATACTGTGTCCACAGACCTTTGGTATGATATTTTCAACTCTCTCGGTACAATATCAATACAAATATAATATCCAATCATCGAATGTCAGGTTTTTTTTTATTTTTCCGGTAAATAAATATTTTTGAAATAATTGAATTAACCACATCAGTTTTTTTATTTTATAGAATCATCGAATTTTTTATCATTTCCGAAACTTTAAAAAGCTGTTATACTTATCAGATTTTCTTTCTATATTTCGCGATAGTATCCGGGCTGATTTTACTTAATCGAATCCAAATAGCAAAGTAATGATTAAATTTCAAAGTGAGTTTCACATGCCCATTGAAATTGCATCAATCGAGAATTAAATCCTTAACAATGAGGCGCGGCTAGCTTTACATACAACCGAACAATAGACGCAGTCATTACAAATTTCTATTGTTGCGCCGAAAATTTCATACCACAAATATGGCCATGTATTTAATTGTATTAATTATTATTTTATTTTCTAGCGCATTGTAAAAATACGTTTATATTGCCGGTGAAAAATCAGGCTAACAATTTCAACTTTTGGGCAAACGGATGGGGAGTATATTGTATCGCGCCGTACGTCTCCGATTTTCTCGATTAAAAAACTCGACACCATTGTTTCCGATCGCAGTACAGTCGGTTACATTTCATCGGTTCTGCACTCGACGCTAAATTTCAAAGTAAACAGACTGCTGCATCAATCGAAAATTAAATCCTTTGTTACGCATCGCGGATTATTATACGTACAATCGAATGACAGACACCACAGGCGATATTATGGGCCTTATTGAGCGCCGTAACAATATATAGCCAAATATTCGTATAACGCAATGAGTGCTAATCCATTTGTGGTTAATTTATAGATAACCTGCTAAATTCCACTCTTTTGAAACCGACTAATAGCTCGACTATGTCGCATAAAATGCAACAAGTATTCCTCAATAGTAATTATTGCGTCAAATTATCGTAATCGCGAAATTATTACATGTTCCGCCATCCATATGGATGACGTATGAATTAAATAACGCTCTAATGCATGCTTCAGGTTCTCTACAAAAATTGCATGTGTAAATTTCTCTTTGAGAGCTAGACGCTTGCCCTGAGGTTACACGGAAGTTGCGTATATAAAAGAATTCTCTCGTTTTGCGAGACCCAGTTTCTCGAAATAGTGCTCTTGTGCGCAAAATCCATTAATCTCTCGCTGTGAATTCCGAAAAAACGCTTCTAATCTTAGCACGTTTTTCAGACTAACTACGTTTTAATTATTATTGTAATTGCGTCACATATATTATATTATTCAATGTCTGCTAAAATTGGATATTTGATTAGCTCTTAAATCCTTATTTTTTAGTCACATTTAAAAATTTTGATTAATAAAATTCAATTTTATTAATCTGAAAAGAGAACGGGGAGAGGGAGCGGGAAAATAAACTTGAATTTTTCCATTTATCCACATAACGTTTGTATATAAGTAAATCCATATGTATAAATAGAGAAAGCTCGTACGCATTCAATAGCATCGTATTTTTAGTGGAGACTTTGTTTTGATTCCATCATGTCCAGATGCAAAATGTTGTGGTAGCTTGCAAAACTTTCCTCCTTTTTTACACAGAAGTCGTGCATAAAAGGGTTCTCTCATTTTTCGGAACTCGCTTTCTCGAAAAAGCACCAAAGCACCCTCTCGAGCGAAATCCATTAATTTAACTATTGAAAAAACACACCTATCGTACTTTGCTCCGAGTTGATGCAGGCTGATACCGCTATCGATGCGCCGGCCGATTTCAAAGTAAACACGCCATTAAAATCGCATCAATCGAAAATTGAATCCTTGACTGTGGCGCGTGAACTGTTTTACATTCAGTCAAACAATGGGCACCGCCACTATGCTCGGTGTGTGCACACGCCGTATGTAAACAAGGATGGAAATATGACGGAGATACCGCGGATAGCGGTCACGGTGGTGGCTCAAGCGGGGAAAAGGGTGGCTCGGCAGGAGCGCAAGTCGGCAATGGTAGGAGGCAGAGCATATAAAGCGAATTTCGATCGATACTAACCGAGTTTCGAGAGGCTCTCTTTTCCTACCAGTAGCTGGAAAAATTCGCGCTTTTCGCCGTTCTATTCGCTATCGTAAAAATAATCGGCCGATCGTGATAGTGACTCGCGCACCGCGAAACTACGTCCGCAAACTGGACTTCTACGTATTCAAATAATGGAAACGTGCCATGGGAAAAACCGTGCCGGCGTAAACGCCCCAGCTCGCGAGCACTTGGCGGGCGACGAAACAACATCGAAAATTTGTTTCCTCTCTCTCTCTCTCTCTCTCTCTCCCCCTCTCCTTCATCCTATTTTTTAAACGATTTCGAATTGCGGAATGTCCGGCACCATCCGGTGATCCCGCGCGACAATGAAAGCGTTGCGCCGCAGTAACTTGAAATCTGTCCAGCGATCGTGCCGACCACCGATGAAACACAATCAAGAATTCACGCGCAAACATTCCGGCGAAATGTTAGCCGGTGTAACATACAAAAGAAAAATACATAGAGTCTCGTAACCGGAAATACGACGCGACTAATTGTTCTATAAAATAATAATTAAAAACTATGGAATAAGAAGAAAAAGTTTATCGCAAGAGCTCGTCTTGCGAAGCTTTGCGCTTAGAAAAACTTATCGCTAGAGATTAAAAAAAAATTAATGTTCTCTTTTTCTCTTTTCTAAACTTCTATTTATTTGCTTATATAGAATTTTTATCCGTCGATCGTATCTTTAGTTACACGGTATCCAATATATCCGGAGAGTGCATGTTGAAACGAGTTTACATGTGAGAGGCAAGGTATATTGCACGGCGACGCTATTAATTGACGTAACTTACGCTTATAAGATATCACGAGTTTCAGGATATTATGAAGTAGCATGATTTAATGCCCGAAGTAGAGCATGAACGAGTTACCTCACGCTGTGCTCGCCATACCGACGCGGGAAACGGAGCGAATGAAGAAGGGGGTGATACAGAGTCAAACAAGAAGAAGGAAGAGGAAAGTACGGGGGGCGAATGGTGCTAAATGAGAGTAATTATGAGACAAGTTTTAACTGCGCCGTTGGTGGACAATGCGTTATCCTTCATTGCGCCCCGTTATCTTTCCCTTTTAAATAACCGCGCGGTAGTAGCCTGCTGCTAGCAAAAGACAGCCGAAAAAAAAAGCGGAAAGGTAACAAAGAGGCTGCATCGAAGTTTCTCTCCTTCTCTCTTTTTTTCTTCTTTTTCATTAGGCGCTCGTCGAAAGAAGGAGTGCGCCGCTCGTAATCGAGGTACACGATTCGTCCCGACAGGAAGAAAAGAATTTTTAACGAATGAATGCTGCGCTATGCTTAATTACTGCAGTCCGGCACTCATAGTCGTAATTATAACTATTGTAATATCGTTTGCTCCTCCAAGAGCCTTTCTCTTAAATTTACAATAGTTCAATTTGCTCACTGCTGTATCATGTTACGATAGAGATAAAAAATATCGGAATATGTTCACATTCATCTCAATATACTTGTTCTCATCAACATTTTTCTTTTGAGAAAACAGACAAACAGATTTTATAAATTATTGTGTTTCTCTTTGATGATATTATAAAAATGAAATAAATACTTGTAATTGATTATTTCTTTATATTCTAATCCTAATTGCCTAACATTATTGATTATTCTATGTATTTTCTATAATTTTTATTTATGTTTAAGGTGAAACTCTTCTTATTTTTCATTAGAGAAACAAGATATGTTTTATAAATATTTCGGATGTAATAAACAAGGATTCAGGCTAACAAATAGCTTTGCGAAAACTTTTATCGCAGTAACTGATATATCCACGGTATTTCAAAATAACTGGGAAAGAAAGCATTTGCGAATCATATGAAAGATCCTCGTTCCTTTGGTACGCGGAAACGTGCGCACAAAGTTTCACTGGACCTTTTAAGGATATATTGTACATAACAGGGATATTTACATTTCCATATCTTTCTCGCATCGCAATGTTAAAAGGATACTTTATTCAATTTAAAAGCAATAAATATTACCGTTTTCGGTATAGCTTTATCAAAACTATTTGATATCTATTTGAAAAATGCATAAGCGTACCTCCCCCGCTCTCCCCATGCTTTCTCTCTCTCTCTCTCTCTCTCTCTCTCTTTCATAACTATCACCAAATTATTTTTCATTATATTTCAACGTGTAGTGTTGGAATAAAATGACAGAAATTCCAAATTATTTTAGCATTCTAGCGTCAGATTTCGTCGGATTACCCGATAAATTCGCGAAAGGGGTTGTGAAGCAAGAACTCGACCTGTGTCGGTGCGAGGGGAGAAAACGGTAAGTAGGAAAGAGGCGGAGAAATGTCAATTTATTCTGGCTTTGTTTACGAGCGATTTCTCGGGACGAGACAAGGGGGAGTCGACTGCAATTGCGAAACAAGGACACAAGGGGTGACTTGAACAGCCGGGTGAGTCGGCAAGAGCCCGTTAATCCGAGCAAAAGACCGCTCGACGACTTGGCGCCCGTCCTTTTGAGGGGGAGCTGGTTGGCTTTAAGTTACATCGAAGATGTCAGAGTATCTAGAAACAAGTGCCCGTCGATGATGGAATATAAAAGAGTGAATGGTTGGAGGTATCCTCTACCACTCATACAAACTATACGGCGATAAGGTACGGCTAAACGAAGGTAATGGTCTGAACTAGAAAAAGAGAGATTTCATCGTTCCCGTAACATCAACTCCTGGTGATATTGTTGATCGTCCTAAACCACGAATGCGCTTGAATTTGTATATAAAAGATATAAAGAACGATGTAAGTATAAGAAGCGGTATTTAACTATTTAGACTTTCCAAGATGTGTAAATTAATTGCTTCCGTATATATCTCTTCATCAAGGTGCAAAAAAGAAAGAATGTGCATTTAAATTGCACAATTAGAAAAAAATTTATTTGTAGCGTTCTCCTTATATGTCATTAATATGTTAAAGCAGCTAAATTGTGTAATTAGTTCTGTAATTAAAAGAGTATCATGCTTCTATCGATTCGATATTCACATTTTACTAACGCTTTCACGAATAAGAATAATTTGTTCTGATTTTTTATGTGAATGCAATATTTATGATCTCAATAAATTCTTTTAAAACAATTTGGTTTAATTGGTTTTTAAATATGTCAGTATATATCGAAAAATTCATTCCTATGATAGTTAATAGAACACGGAAAGGTATAAGTGATTGATTGATGTNTATGTAAGCAAAATATTTTCTTGAACAAAAGATTAAAAGCTCGATATTATTCAAAGCATTCGTTGATTAATGTCAATCAGGACGCATTGTTACGTTTTAGAAATTGCATCAAGATCCTTTCGGCCACGTCACCTACTGTTGATTTTACGTAACCACCCATGCATACTGTTTATTTAATGTCCCAACGTCAAACATTTAACGCTCTCGTGCCCATCGGCTCGCGTCCGACCACGAGGAAACATTATTGTTATCTCCACGAAACGTTGTATTTTATTGTACATTTTAAAACAATTATTAACAAGAATATTCAAAAAGTATTACTCGAATAGTACTCGAAAAATTGAAATAATAAACAAATTGATGGAATTGTGGTTGGAAAAGCTCTTCTTTTTCCAGAATTAATTAATTATTTCAATTACTTAAAATAATTACTCTTTACGAATTGTAAACAATTGCATTTATGTATATCAACAGAAATCTAACATTTTCCATTAATATCTCTGACAGATTTTTAAAAATGATATTTAAGATATTTCGGGAGTATAATTTTGAAAATGTTTCTCCGAATTTCTCTATGTTCCAATTCATAAATATTTGTTACAGGGTGAAAATAATCGTCAATAACGATAAAATAAAGACACCATTGAAACGCATCAGAAATTGCTAAAGCTATTTCGTCGCGCTGGCACGCGCGCTCGAACGAGCGTCGAAATTGATATTAGGATTTAAACGTCGGATCTTCCGAAAATCTTTCGCTATTTATTGCCGGCAAAGGATAACGTCCGCGCTAATAAATCACGCGGTAATGGATAATCAAGCCTGCTCTCGCCGCGACAAAATAAAAAGAACTTAGCCGCCGATCGTAAGGCGCTGAAAGTCGCGATAAGGGAAATTAAACTCGAAGTAGTTTGGAAGATTAGCTGCAGCAGCGCGGAATTCACTAAACTTTTCTGCGCCACCCCCACCTCCCCCCGATTTCGTTCTCCGCCCCTTCGCCGTCGATTCGCATTAGGTCGACGGCGAGTCACTGTAAAAACACGTGACGGAAAACGTTGACGGAAGATCGTTTGCCGCCATCGTTTTCGGGGCTAAAGAGGGTTACGTTGGGAAACTTTCCATCGGCGGGTTTTTCGAAACTCGCCGGTCAGCACGTGGACGCGACGTGTGAACTAGCCGGGCAGCAAAAAAGAAATCAACCGGATCCGCTGCAACTATCGGAAAAGGTCGGACGTATTTACGGTACAGAACGAAACGGCGCGAGCTTTCTCAACGCTCGGCGGTTGGTCCGCCTCAACTCGGTAATTTAATTTCGACCCAGATTTGCGATCGCCAAGAAAAATCTTCGTTCCCACGAAACAATCGATTTAGCGGTTAAGGGAGTTTCGAAACAGAATTCTTTCGGAACAGTCGCAAAATGTAAAAAAAACACACACTTCCCGCGTATACTGTGATAGAGAAGAAATAAGTTCCGCTTAAATTCAGGAACAAGATATTCCACTATAAAACTTGCCAAGGATTTCCCATTCTGTAAAGTCGAAAACTCTCGCGATCGACAGACATGAATGATGGCCGTGTCATGTATCTACATCAATTCGAATAAATCGCGCAAGATTAAGAATGAGGATGCGCATTAATCGTTACTTGATAAATATTCAATTCGCCTTACGCTCGCGGAGCTTATATTCGCCTTTCGTATGCGTGCGAGCTTCGCGAGAAAATCTGAAATGCACGGTAAGTTTAGCCTTTGGATTCATATTACCCTCGCATCGGTGGTCGATGTATGTCCATGGCCTCTCGCATTCAGGTCTTCTCGGACCCTCGCTTCTTGAATAAGTCAAATACTCATGAATAAGCGGAGAAAGAGGCGGAGGCGTACCCTCGAGCCTTGGCTCTAAAAATGTTATTTACCGGCGGATTCTTGAAATCACATTTTACGTCCGCGCATGACGCGACTCGCATACGTATATAGCCCAATATCATCCTTAGCGCGTTTCCAAAATAGAAAGTAAGGAGGTGCTTTAAAATCATTGACGGAAAATTCCGCTCACATTTTCAATTCGTTATTTTCTTCGTTAATTTTAAATCAAATCGCAAAATGCTAAAAAAGCCAAATTGTTTTATGTTTGCGAATGCAATGTAAACTAGTATATATATATATATTAATATTAGATATAGATTAGAATACAAATATGATATTTACAGTCTTAATCGTCTGCGTACGCTAGCATACTTTGCAAATTTGCTCACAGTACGTTAATATATCTTCCCTCATTCTCTTTCCCAGAAAATGTACAGAACCATTCTAGAAGGACCAGAACTCTTTGACCGGAGAGACGGAGGACATTTGCAGGAATATTAACCCTTGTGCAAATACATTGGGAACGACTGAAATGCAACCTTAATTAATTTACGACGCGGTCTGCAAGGAAGGAATGCACCATCTTCGTCCGTGATGTCTGCTCGTTCGAAGGACAATTGCGTGAATTACGTCTGTTTGTTGTGTCGTAAGTCCATGGAGAAGGGTTGTGAAGGGAAGTGTGCGAGCTGACGCCGTGTTAATTAAGGTTGTATTTACTCGAGCGGAAGTAGGCTGATGCACAAGCGCAGCGTTGCACCACTGTTGCATACCTGTCTGCTTTCTACCCCAAAATTGTATAAAATTGAATAAAACCAATGGCAAAAAGTTCCCGAGCTTGGAAAAAAATTTATACAAACTGATGTGACAAAGCACGCATCAAAAAAAAATTTAACTGATATCACTAAATTAATATTCATAGCTATGTGCCATGTGTAAGTAAATAAAAAAAAACTATAATTTTACTAAATATTACTTCAAATTAAAGATTGTATAGACTGTTATTTTACAAGTATTTACTGACTTATCCTGATGTAATCGTATTTAGAAATTAAATTATATAAATTTATTTATTTTAATAAAATTTTACAAATAAATTATATAATTAAATGACTTAGTAATAATAATACTGAAATTATTTGCCATTGTTTGAATATCAGCATATGCAGCAGCAAAAAAGATACATCATCCTTCTGTGTATAAATATCGATGCGCGAATTTGTTAGACGAGCATGTCGACATGCCGAGCGATCGCGGATACTAAACGAGGTACCGAGGGGACCGAAGTTCTTAAACGAGAGCTAAATTCTTTCTTTCGGCGACGAAGAAGTTCCGAAACAAGTGGTAAATCTCCCGCGGAAAAGGGTCACGAGACTCGCCGTCTCCTTCTTCTCGTTTTCTCTCGTCGTCGGATTTCTTTCGCCGCGAATTTAGCATGGAATATTCATCTTGCCCGTTCTCACCCTCGAGCACAGCGTCTCGGTCTCGCAGTCGGATTATCCGCTGACTCCCCGTAAAATCGGTCTTAAATTCGATATGAATCGTACTTTCCGCGTGATATTGCCGGCTCTCCTATTGAATCCGACTCGGTGAATTTATTCGGAACGAATTGAGTCCCCTTTTGTATCGTCGCGATGAATAAAGAGGGCAAAAGCTTTTCCACAGGATGCACGTATAGTCATTATTACTCTGTAAACAATTCCATCGCTCTCAGTGAACCAAACTTTCATTATCGCCCGAGTGCAAAAAAAGAGAAATATTTCAGAGAGTGATATTTCAACGGTGAGGATAAAAGTAATTAAAGCCGGAGTGTGATAATAACAATACAAACAAGCGGAACAATAAACGCATAAAACGATCATTTGACGAAAAGCATTTTTATCCGAAAGGTAGGACAGCCTAAATTTTTATAGTCTCGAAACGCGGCACTGCGACGGACAGCTTCAAAACGCGCCAGGGAACATTTTTATATCGCGGCGGAGTGCGCTGAAATGACACTCGCCGTGAAATGTGTTTTTTTCAGCCGTGAGAGCGAGAGCCCTTCGCGTGAATCTATTACGCGAGACTCGGAAGACTTTTCATCTATTGCATATTTATAAAAATGTGTATTTTATCCCCGTTTCTTTTTTATCTTAAGATAACGGGGGTTATAATTTATTCTGTGACATTTACATAATTAACTTATTATTGAAACAATCATTCTCAATCGCATGAATATTTTGTCATGTATATAATTATTGCATTAGATTAATAATAGGGGAAATATATTATTCATAATAAATGTAGCTCATGTGTGGCTCATAGTCATTGTATCTCATAGTCATTTAATGTAATATTTACTTTAATGCGCATTTGAATTATGAATTATATGATACATGTAATTAATAGTTCACTCGTAATTCAAATGTATGCCCGCTGTTTCGATGCATATTAATTAATGAGAAGCCTCATTGTCAGTCATTAATAAAAATTGAGGGCACCGTCAATCGCGCAGTTACTTGGTGCTCCTAATTTTCCGGCCTTCTCTCATTTGCCGCTACGAATCTACGACGCAATGGCGGTGCCGATCGGGTTCTAATTAAATATCGTTCGTAGACATATATATATATATATGTCGGACTGGCGCGTGTAATCGCCTCATTTGGCGCTGACAAATAGCGCCGTCTAAACGGATTCCGCTCGTGCGATTCGCCGAATCGATAAGCATTGAAGGGAGATAACGAGAGTCGTTTACGTCCACACCGATTAGCAGGTTCGATTCTACGGAGTGCTCAATCGGCTGCGTTTAATTCGCGATTCGATCGAAAGAAAATGCTCTCATCACCTCCCGCAGTGCAACGCCGCGGCGTCGTACACGGCGTTGCATAAAAATTCAAACTATAAAATGCGCGTGAAATGTTGTACGATTCATCATTAGCATCCAAATAATCCCCCCCAAAATGCAGTACGTTACTTAACTCTTATCTTTAAGATGGTTAAGATCCTATGAGTTTTGCCGAGTTTCAAAATCCTTCTAATTTGAGTTATATTTATGACCAATTTTTAAAGATACACTTGGAAAGTCTCGTATTACTTCTTCATAATATTAGCTTCGCAGATAATCGCTATACGAATATCGTGAGGTTCTTTCAAACGGTTCGGTCAGATAATAATATCCCTGTATCATGAACCATGTTCATGTATGTTGAAACTGATGGTCTTTGCGTCACGTCCACAGCATATCATTCCTCCGCCATGAACAGTTTAATGGTGTCCCTCTGTTGGTCGTCCATGTTGGAGGTGCACGTCGACATTTACACGCGAAACATCTATAGTCGAGTCTCTCTTTCTCTTTCTCTTTCTCTACAAGCAAAAGTACGCGAGCAGTAGTGCCGGAAGGCTTGTATGTGCAACGCAAAGTCGTTGCATGCGTATAAAGCGCGCACACCTACACTTAGGCGTGCGCTCGCGTAACCGAACTCTCCGTACGATATCCGGGATCCTAGAAACTCGTTAGCGTATAGGTACATTGTTCTGCGCCCCTGGACTTGCAGGCGTTACCGTTTTGCGCTGGGGGTCATGGCGGCTGTACGTTGAGGTGGCATAAGATAGGGTAATTGATTGCCGCGCGCTCCTACGTAGATTAATAATAGTCACCGTTATCATCCCCACGTATATAGGGGTTTCGCCTGCCCCGTATACGTCGCGCGCTGTGATACACGATACTTGGTTGCTAGCTACTCGAGACACGTTCTACCCGCGACAGCCGACATTCTCGCCGCGAAACGGCGAGATTTGACGGACGCGTTTTCGTCAGGTAGAAGTTCCGCGGTAATTGCAACAGTTTCAACTATGCTGGATGCAACTGGTGTTGCGTTTATAATTTACCACGCGCGTATGGGAATCGATCGCGCCATATGCGCGGTACGGTCTACCGCTAAGTTGCAGCTAATTGATTTTCTCCGAGGACAGGTGACTCTTGACAAATCAAGGTAATCACACAATTCTCGGCGAAGATAAAGAAGTGAGTGCGATGCCCTTGCAAATGCGGAATGTGAAGCCACGTTGAAACGGTTGTAAGCGAAATGCATCGCGCACACAGATAAATTGCTAACTCAGTCGTCTGCCGAAACTTGTCTTTAACTACTGAAAATTTTCATACCGTATTGACACAGCCGCTCGAGAGACACACCGAAATTAACGAATTGAAGAATATAGCAAATAAAAGATGAAGTATTGTATATTTAAAAATGGAACGATAAAATAGAAACTCAGAGACATTTCAAAAGTAATAGTTTTTGTGAACAAATAAATAAACGCAATTTATTCACCAATATATCGGACCTTTGAAAACTTTCGTTATTGAAAGTTATATTGTGCAAGGTCCATAGAAAAAAAAAACCTGTAAAAATGACAGCAATGTTCTGCAATATCGTTAATTATAAACATATGATTTCCTCTCTTGTATGGAGTTCTTTAACGTAGAGTTATATTGCATAACATCGATACAACACGCCATTAGATTTCGCGTATGCTTTATGTCATGGACCGGTGGAATTAGGAATTGCACTCGCAGTTACACTCGGTATCGCGTTAATAATAATTCGCGCGCACCTAGAGGATGAACACTAATTTTCAGTCGTTAACTACAATTAAATTTGACCCCGCACATTCGCCCGGCAACAGCCGACGATAGCTAACGGCCTTCGCAGGCGATACTCGCCTTTTGTCAACTAATCCTGAACCAAAACAACCTCCGTCACACAAAACAACACAGGCCGCAGTATATATATGTACAGCGACGTTCCTCCGCAGGGAATTATTTCGACGGCAATTAACAGGAACCCCCAACATACAAAGGAACCCAATTATAAAATGTATACAACTGCGCAAAATTGATCTGCGCAGAGTTAAGCTGTACGCGTATAAAAAAAAATTGTAAGCGTAAAAAAGTGGAAGAATTTCACGAAATTATTAATCAAAACTTGATCAAAACTTTCTAAAATTTTTCCATTTTCTAAAATTATCCGAGCTACAGATTATCTATGGAATATCTGTGAAAATTATATAAATTAATATCTGTGAAAATTATATAAATTAATTATTTAATAAATTATATAAATTTCTAAGATAATGGATATGTTTTAGTCTCTATTTTTTTCATATAACATATAAATTTACTTTCGTAAATGAACATAACTGTAATAATCATTTTTAACAATAATTGAATTTGATAATCATTATTAAATGAATTACGATTTATACATTTCTTTATACATATATACGTTTCTTGTATGCTCTTTTGAATATTTTTCAATGATATACATCATATTGTGAAATTAAAATATTTAAATACAATACAATATAATACAATATAAAATTTATAATTAATCAGATTTGTTTTGTAACTTTTGTCAGTACATACATATCTGGCAAGAGAAAGAAACACAATAACAACATTATACGTAACTCAATTATGTGGCAAAACGCGATAAAATGTGCTAAAGCAAAAGGTCCAGCGCCCCGAGGAGTCACAAAGTCCGCTCTTAGAAAAAGCCTTTCAACGGGTTCACGAATTCAGTCTATTTAACGAAATCCTACGGAAGTGGATTGTTACTAAATATTTCAAGGGATCCCTCCATTATTGATCGGCCAATACTCATTTCCTACGTGTCGATCGCGGCCACGCGTACTTACGAGGTTGGTCACGTAAGACCACTGTATGCCCACATACGTATGTACCTACTTGTGCCCTCCAGCTCGAGAGTGAAACGTAACCGTCCGTCCCGACTTGATCTATTCTCATCCTCTTTCGATCGTCTCCCTCTGGCCCTCTCGCGCGAACGTGAATACAAGGAGAAGATGGAGTTAATATGAAGGACCAGACGCATGCCGCGACACGTATCTCGGTGGCATACTCAAGAATAATTACATTAACCTGCCATACTGCAACTGTAGATACCATCAACGTGGCCGAGGCTCCGGCGCGGCGCAGACAAGAGCGCACGCCCGATCTTGCTCTACACGCGCACGCAGACACGAGCTCCCGGAGCCGGCCGTGCGTGTGCACGGTTACACATTGCCTTCAATTTAGCGGGCGTTTCTGCAATTCGTGCATTCCGCCAGGCGGCTACTTAATTACTTACGCGCCGCGGCCGGTAATTACTTTCGCCCTCTCCGGTTACGGAGCTTCGAAATGACCGGGGTTTCGAATGAACGCTGACGCTGCAATTAGAACACGAGAGTGTCAAAGACCGCCATTTTTTCCGTGCCTTAAATATCACGGATTTATACCTTGTCGATGATGTTGGAATCAAGTATACATCTGGGCAAGCGATTATAAATGTTAACAGTAAAACATTTTAAATCAAATAAGTTACAAGGGCATTTTTGAAGCATCAACATGGAGCAAATTTCACAAAAGTCACGTGAGTTGTTAAAAATAAAATTTTAATATCTCTTTCTTTACTGCTAGCCTTTGAATTTCTTCTTTAATATATTATTGAGGAAAAAAATTTCTCATTAAAGACTCGTATCTCTTTCGTTGGATTCTATTCTAAATAAGTATAAATTATAAAAGACTATGAAATATTAATCAATTTATTACTATATAACTACAAGCTCGTCATACTAAATACTGTCATCCTATTAGGAAAGCAAAATTAAAATTGCAGTTTACTAAACATGTCCGTTTAAACGGTCGCCTTGACATAATGATAAAGTGGCCTCGTTAACACCATAAGGTATTAAAAGATTAATTCGTAAGTCGATGCGGCGCATAACTGTCGCGTGTTTGCAGAAGACAGCATAAGAAGCAGCAGCAGCCCGCAGCTTTATTAATGATCGGCAACAACAACGTGCTGGCGACTGTATGGAGTTCCGCAGCGCGGCGCGTCGTGGTATTAGAACGCTCGAAAGTTTGCCTTTCCACGGCATCCCACGCTACATTAATTTTGTATGGTGGCTAATTATTACAGGGACCCACGTTGCTTTTGTTACCTCAGCATTCGCGGCACCGAAAAAGATGCAATGTTATATTGCGCGCGGTATGAATTTCACGTTGCCGGCAGTCCTTGGTCGCCGACAAGACGACAACTATTCCGGGTTATAATTCTGTTTGGCCAACATGAATAAAACATATTGGATTTCATTATGATTCATAATATTCCGCGTAATTATTCCGTATTGCACCGTTGACATAATTGAAAAATAACTGATATACGCATATGTGATTCGATAAATTCAAGTTAAACTTCCTAGCCATGTTACTATGAATTTGCATATAAACATATAAATGTATTAAAGATTTCATTAAATTTCAAATCGTTGCACTGTAAAAAAATAGCGTAAAATTACATGTATTTTTGAGACACACTTGATAGGTTTAAATGAATTTATTTCTTATTTTGCAGTGTAAAAGTAAAAATAATTTCTTAATTTGTTTTTTACAGTATATACAGTGTAAAAATCAAAATTACATGTAATTTTATAGAAATTGTGAGATTTACTATTAGGTATACACTGTAAAAATCAAATTGACGAATTATTTTTACTTTTATACTGCAAAATTAGAAATAAATCAATTTAAAACTATTAAGTGTGTCTTAAAATTACATGTAATTTTACACTAATTTTTTACAGTGTAGATTTTAAATTTTCATCCAAAAAATCCATATATTTTTGTATCGTATTAAATATAAAGGATCGTATGATGAATAGTAGATGACAATCGTAAATAAAATTGAGATGATTGTTAGAGTTAATTGTACGCGGAACGCGGTTATACTTACATAGTGTATAAAATACTATGAGAAAGCAAGCCCTCGGAATGACACGAAGTAATTTCCGCCCCAAAATCTCACATGCATTTCTGCGTAACTACCGGAGCTGCGTACTTAAATTTAATTATAATTCGCAGCGCCGCGACACGGCGTCATCTGCATCCCTGCATCCCCCATCCTTCTCACGTTCTCATCTAGCTTTAACGGCTTCCGGAATTTCAGGTTATTCAGCATTTGTTAACCCATATGGCAGAAAACTGTCGATTCCGCAAAACGTCATTTTCAGGCGGGATGGTCGCGCGAGGCAGAATCGTTCGAGAATAGCAATGCGAACAAACTATATTTTCTACGTTTTCTCACCGTTACTTTTTTCTATTTCTATCCAAAATTTTCAACATGAAAAAAAGGTCCGCTTGCAAAGAGAAAATTTTTGCTGTACGTTCGCGGCCAGGGGCCCGATTCTCAAAGTCGTATGAAAAATTTTTGCATACGGAAATGACGAGATCTAAAAAATATGTACCAATCAGCGATTACGCAGCGTCATTTTCATACGCGAAAATATTTAATTCGTACAAGTTCGAGAATCGGGCTCCACTACACATTCATGGACTGAGAAACATCGCGTTAGCGCGCGACACGTTCCATTCGATATAGCCAACGGACTTAATTAAAGAGGTCAGTGATCGGTGTAACGTTTTGTAGTCAATCCGCGCCCTTTTTGTAAGCGAACATGAGTCTACGCAATCCCCTCTATTTGCACATGGCGAATCGTTTTTGTTTTCGGCGATGTGGATTTTCCAGTGATTTTCCACGATTTTCCACGTTGAGCAAATACGGGGATTTCAACTTAATGCACAACCACGGTCGGGGCTTCCAATGCTGGGCTTTCATTTCGCCTCGTCGTTGCACTGGTTCCATTTTACCCTGTCGACTATCCAGTCAACAGTCAACACGAATCACAATAGCTGAGAAGAAAACGAGGAGAAAGAAGAAAGACGAGAAGGAGGGAGAGAGACGACAATAAATCGTCTCGACATTTGAACTTTAGGTTTTTTCGATCTTCTGACTTTCTACGCTCGCCGAGAAATACTGAAAAACTCTGCGGGACATTCCCGAGAAAATGAAAGTTTCTAAATCTCACTCGGAAAAGGAGACATCTACATATTAAGAAGATGAAAGAACTATTATAAGCGATTTAACGAATCTTGCTTACATAACGACACAATTGCGTTAATATATTAACCAATACATGTGTTTCGACTGACATAACATTAAGTCAGGTGCCTCAACATGAACTGCTTTATTTAATAAAGATATTCATTCTTCAAAAGTATATTAATCTTACTTCAAGCTGCAATTTTGCGTAATGCAAAACGTAACACTGTATGCTCAATTATTCGTTATCGCGGGGAATACAGCACGCTTCTTATCATAGAGTCCCGTGTTTATCATCTGAACCAACTCGGATAGCGATTCCTCGGGGGAGCCAAGAGAGTTTCAAGAAGATTGCTTAGCCGGACGACCGAGGTAGAGCAGTCGCGAAAGTTCGAACTAGACTTCGCACTCCGATACCGATTGCTCGGAACGTATTTTCTTAAGAAGTTTCTCCCGAGCACTCGCCCCGAAATCTGTATCCTCTGGAGGCAGTACGAACTGTCGCTCGACTGCACATAGGTGTACTAACTTTCTACTCGTAAAAAATGTATTTCATTGAAACTAAATTATTTCATGATGACTTGCGCAACTTTGTATGTCGAGCTAGGAAGCGTTAACACTTTTATAACGGGATATTTTATGACCGAAAAAAATTAAGAGATCGTTATTGTAACCTAATTCTTAAACGTCAAATTATATATTCATGTTATCCACAAAGATTGCGCGTATGTATCTTATACATACGGAAGAAATTAATTCGACATAGATTTGTTTCATTTTTATAATTTTTATAATCATTTAAATATATCGCTGAATCAAATTTACTATATTTTATTATGAAATACTTGTCATTTCGATGGTTTTTCTTCTTCTGTCACAAAAATAGACAACACGAGAAACGAATACGAACAATTTGCAGATAGTTATGACTCCCACGCTACACGCGTTTCTTCATTCGAAAACTGTATACAGCTGAGAGATAAGAAAAGAGCTTCTACTTATTCGAGTTATATTTGACGTTCGACACGAAACCTCGATACCGGAATGTTTGGCAAATAAATTCGACAGAAACCTTATTGGCCCTTTCCCAACAGCTCTCTCTCACCGCAAAATTTTGTTTCTGTCTGGCGCTTTACTCTCTTTGGGGTATTGACTCTCTCAACGTACAAGAAACACGTCCGCAATTTTCGTGTTTACTGACAAGCGCTACTGCCCAAGATCACGATTCCATGATAAATGAAATATTTTGAAATTCACGATGTTTATCTTCTTCAATTAATTCAAAAATTTATTTCCATTTTTCACTGCATGACATATTTGTGCTTACATAGCATTGATATTTTGGGTACACGTATCAACGTCACTTGAAAATACAATATAAAATATTTTTACGTTACTGTGAAAATAACATTTTGATATTATTGTGTAATAATATTATTTAGTTTTAATATATTCAATCCTAATACTTCACTTCACTAGCTATTCTTCTTTAGCTAGCCTAGAGCTCGGAAACTGCATAGTCTGTTTAATAAAATTAAATAAACCAGCGATGTTGTAAATTAATTCAAGCGAAAAGTTGCGTAATTAAATTGTAATTAAATATCATTCATTGTATAACAATTTTGATTTTTTTCTTTTTATAGTTAGTTTTTTATTTCTACGGTGCTTACAGCGCATATTAGAACCGTGTATCTGCTCAATAAAATTAAATAAATCAGTGATATGGTAAATTAATTCAATCGAAAAGTTCTGTAATTAAATTGTAATTAAATCTTCAGCAATCTGTATAGCAATTTTGATTTTTCTTTCCATATGTCAGTTTTATATTGGTTATTAACTTATTTATTTTTTCTCTATTTCTTTCTCTCTCGCACATGCGCGCGTACACACATAACATACACAAATGTGGATATTATACCTGTAATATTATACCGAGCCAATAAATATAAATCATGCAAAGTGTAGAGCTGATTTTAATTAGACAATAAAGAGGTGTGATTGTAACCGCGTTATATCGGTCGCTTGATTACATTCACTTTCCGGCACAGAGTGTGCCAGTAAATTCGCACGGATATTAATTTTTGAGTCCAGCGCGTTAAGCATTATCACTGATAATATCGAATTGGAATCATTTCCATATACCCAGGGTGCTATTATCTATAGATTTTCGGATAACAACGAGCTGCAACATCACGCATTGTCAATATTTGCTGCTTATTTACATGAGTTACACTAATACACGTCGCAACTTTCCTGTAATCGTTGCAATACATATTCCATCCGATCGCGATATTACTTATTTTCTTCCATCGACTGATTATTAACATCACTAATCAATGACAGTGCTCGCCAACATCGCCAGTTAATTCATGCGTACGCTATTCCTTCCGATGCACTAATTGCATTATCATATAAATTTATCCGATACAGCTGCCTAGAGCTCGGAAACTAACGGTTTGATGCAAAAGCGAAGTTAATCGTTTCAGGCTTTCCATATGCTACAAATTAAATAGCTAAATAGCTAGTTTACATATGTGAACTCTGTACTGCATTATTGTACTGAAAATTATATCGTCGACGAAGCATTTAAAAAATTTATTATATTTTCCATTATTTAATGCTAATGTTTTCAACTTATCATAATGTATTCGACACGTTTCCCCAGCAATAAAGTACGTGTGTTTAATTTTCATACATAAATTTTTCAAGTTTTTATTATCACCGATGGCGAAGTGAAAGAGAGAAAGAGAGACACGAGCATATAATAAAAAAGCTAGATTAATAGATTAAATTTTTAAAAAGAAATAGTGACATAAATGCATTTCGACTACGCGTGCATTAACGTAGAAGTTGACTGGACGTACAGTTGCGTGGTTACGCTCGCATGTAGGTCCTAGCAAGCAACAGAATAGCTACCTTAATGGATGCTGACGCTATTTCGAGGTTAGATTACGGTGGTAGAGTGCCGAGAGACATCGAGCGAGATGCTGGCGTCACTTCCCAAGGGCGTGATCAGAAATTATCATTCAGTAATGATAGCGAATTGCCGCTCTTCATCAAACTACATGATATAGCGGTCTAATCATGAGAACTTATACTATACCTATCAGCATCCAAGGAAATCATATTAAAAATTAATCTTATGTTTAACGAACTTTTTTTGCTAGAATTATGTTTTACATACGCCTATATACACACGCTATGCTAATAGCGACATAAAATTAAAACTAAACAATTAACTGAATCCAACAGCACTTTTTCTTTCCTACGCCGTGAGTTTCGTGACGTGTAAAGCACAGTACGATAGGTAAATCGATACTCTGACTGAGAATGTAGAGAAAACGAGTGTCTAAAAATCTCGAGTCTCTAAAATGGCACGGTGTTCGATTACGGACGATACCTCTTAAGGATACGATAATAGCTCTGGATGTACAACGCTCTCTCCCTCTCTGTTTTGCTTATGTGCGCTAAAGTGACAGGTTGGTTTTCATGCATTTTACTCGTATGCGACGACAGTTTAGTGGCAGCTTTTGCGAGTGGCAGCCGGGAGTGCAGAAAGTAAGAGTCGGATCCTGCAGACAGGGCTTTTAACGCAGCGTCGACGGACGCGTCGTCGAAGCACTCGATTAAGGATTTGCCATATAGGATATAGCTTACACGGCCAGATATTACCGGTGCTGTAAGCCACCGGCGCTTAATACATCTTACTGCCGGGACTGGCTCCGAGTGACGCGCGCACCGGCTCGGCTCCGTATGTAGAATACCGTACCATATGTACCCGGCGTATCGTAAAATGAGATGTCGCGCTGGCTTTTATGGCGCCTGAATCAAGATTAGATTTACTTTGCACCGACGTAGGACGTTTTCACCAAGAGAGGCGGAACCTCGTTGAACCTATTTCGCCGTGGCGTCGGGGGATCGCGACGGGTTTCCGCTCGGATGTCGCCGACCATGGAAAAACTATGGTTTATACGGTAGAAATAC
Organism: Tetramorium alpestre; assembly: GCA_021460005.1. Taxonomy (NCBI): domain Eukaryota; kingdom Metazoa; phylum Arthropoda; class Insecta; order Hymenoptera; family Formicidae; genus Tetramorium; species Tetramorium alpestre. The sequence goes on along the minus strand of JAJVSH010000068.1, from coordinate 437,848 downwards.
AACGTGAGTCGAACCGCGGCACGCAAAAACACACCCCTCAATCATATATCGCAATTTTTTGAAAATAACACTCGGAACTGATTTTAAACAGCCGCGCGGACACGTTGAGTTTCTCGCCAAGTCGATAAGTTAACGGCGATAATTTTCGTAGAGATGTAAATTTATAGTTGCCCGATACGCCATACGGTAACGATTGATTGTAAATACAAGCGTGTTACGAGCTATTGATAAAACATCGAAACGGAGTAACATCTTTGCGTATTTCAGCCGAATGATATGGTGAACGCGAATGGTGCTGGAAGACGTAAAATAGAGTCGTTTGTGCCATAGGCTTTAACGATTTTAGGATATTTATTTCAATCCCGGTGCCATTAAGGGAACCATTACGCGACCGAGCAGACTCCGAAACGCCCCGCGTCCATTTGTGCACGTGTATCGTCATTCTTTATTTCGTATAAAATTTGTAAAAGCCCCCGGGCACATCGAAAACGCCGGGACTTATACCGTATACCATGCCTTTAAACCGTGCACAACCGTGAAGTATCGTGTAATTTCGTCTTATCGATCACGAAAGGGACGACTTGAATTTATTTACGGTGCCACGGAGAAATCGGCGCGTACGCGGAACGGCGCGAGTTCGGATTCGCGAGTACAAAGTTTTCGCGAAAGACTGTCAGGGCCAAAAGGTAATTTGCAGCGCGCATACCGCGCCCCTCGCTTTAAAAGCATTTTTAATATACCGTGCGCAGGTCTTAAAAAAAAAACAAAGTGGATGCCTCCTTTTCGCGAAACTAAATTTCGCTCCGTATATTAAATGAACATATCTCTTATGCGCAAGAAAATATTTCGCTTACGAAATTGTGCAAAATACATTCTTGTTCATGAGAGCTCATCTCCTTTTTCTTGTCTCTCCGCTTCTCGTTTTAGGTATCTCGCTGGAATCTAAGCTAATTCCACGACGTTAAGCGACTCGAAGTTTGTATCTTTCCCGCGGGAGTCTTCACTTTAGCGCAGTTTCCAGCAACAACTCCCGAAGACCCCAAAACGGCAGACTTTATGTTTCTGCTAAAATATACATTTCATTACAAAATCCATCCGGCGAACCGAAAAACACACGAGCGCTCGGCTATTCCGCGAGCGAGGATGTATACCGATCTCCCCCGGTGTCTCGACGAAAGGTCCACAGCTCCGTGGAATTACAAAGTCCTGTAACTCGCATGTCGTTCCGTAAACACAATTATCGCGGAACGAAATCAACGGTCTGCGAGAGTGAAGGAGAGCGCATGGGGGAGGGAGAAGGAGAAGGGATGAAAGAGAAACGTAGAAACGAGCGAACCGTGCCGCGGTAAGTGGTGCGATTATAATTTCCAAGAAAGGGGTAGGGAAGGGTGAAGACGTCCCTTCGCGAGCAGTCTGCTCCTCTGGGCTCTTTCCAACCTGCCTCCCCCAACCCGCGCCAAACGCGCAGACTCGGCAAGTGCTTGGAGACGCGAGCATCCGCAGGAAGTCATTAAAATTTTCATTGTCGCGTTTGCCTGAAAATTTCTGGACCAAATAAACACACAGATTTATTATTTTATCTCCGCCGACTTCCGCGACTCGCGACCGCGAGCTATAGCTTGCCGCGCCGCCGGCGAACACTGCCAATCGCACCGCGAGATAATACCTCTCGTAATTTCACGCCTTGTTACTTGCTCAAAAGAGAAGCAGCGGCAACAGCAGCGTTCCCCCCTGATACTTTCATAATATTACCGTCGCAGCGCGATTGGGTAAAAACGACAGCCGTGTAACAATATAGCAACATTTCTCGACTCTGCTTTTGTCGTGTGCCTGCACGTGCGTTTCTTAAATCTTAAATTCCCCGCAAAATACAACCGTTCTGCGATTCTTTAAATTCCGTCTTTCTCTTTCCTCTCTTATCCCTCTTCTTTCGACCCAACTTCGATGTGAGCCGAGCTTTCTTTTCTCATCGCTCCTCTTTCCTCTTTCCTCTTTCCGGGCGCGGTAAGTATATGTACGTCGGTGGAAAACTTTGCTATCTTGCTGGCGATACAAAACGCGATCCCAAGCACCTCTTCCCTCATACGACCTCATCCCCTCGGCGTCTTACTCTGCCTGCACCGCCACCTTTTTATCATCCAGACCTACTTCTGTCGTTCCCTCATTCCTCCGACCTCATCTCGATTTCCTACGCGGTTTCGCCGCGAATCCAAAACAGCTCTCGGCATCTACAGCCACGCAATAGTCAACTCCTCGCCAGGCATATAGCATGGCCTACTTGGGAATTTATACGAAGAAACTATGAATTCGTATTAGATGAACTTTTGGATTGCCGCGGATCTTTCGCGAAAATTTCTTAACGGCTGCTTAGAATTGTTACGATGCCAATGATCATACGAACTGGGAATTCTCACTCGTTCATATTCGGTATAGTTGTCGAAAAATATAAAGATAAAAAATTATAACTGAATCATATAATAATACTGAATAATATAAGATTATTTTTGCATAGAGATCAGTGCACTATATTGTTATGAACATGACATTATTTGCAAATATATATAATGCCATGTACCCCAAACTTTTATATTTCAATATTACAATTTTAAATAATAAAAACTGTAGTTATCTTGCCGTAGTTATTTTACAACATTTATATAATTATTCCTTGCATTATGCTACGTATAACTTAAAATTAATAGCTGGCATGATTATTATTTAGCAAGTACATTCACAGAAAAATATTTCATTAATCCAACTACACATTGATCTCTTTTAATTTTATTTTTTACAATATCTATTAACAACTATCAAATCTACTGTCTATCAGAAACGAGATATCCGACGCTCAAAGCTCAGTTTGTTGTCTGCAAGTTATCTTCCGAATACAATTTGAAATTGCAGTAAAGTTGTCCTTTACCGCGTATGCGACCCCAGGCGAAGCACGCGTCATATATCGCCATAAAGAGCGCGCCGGATACATATTTCCTGCGGCACTCGTATTTTATTCCGCGACGTGCATTACCGCTCTTTAAATATCACGGCACAATTTCATGCCCGACAAGCGTCCTAACGATGCCCAGTTACGCTTCAATGCACGCGCTTCCAACTCGAAGCGCCGCGCCGTAGAAATTCTCATGCAAAAGCGCACCGACCCAAGAATCGACGCTTATCGGACTCTCCGGAGATTTTTTTCAATCCGCGCACCTCTCTCACGATGGAACATGGAACAATATTTCCCGGGACATTCGTGTTCATTCGCGCGCTATCTATCGCTCTCTGACAAGGATCCGGAACTAAGGCTAAATTTCACTCTCCCCTTATCGTCGTTCTCTCAACCTCGCCACCATCTCGTTCATCCACCCCTCGGAACGGCAATGTACCGAGAGCAATGAAAATGATTAACCGCTATCCTGAATCCCGGCAAAGCCTCTCTAATCCGGCACCAAAGGCAAAATCAGAGACACCGCCGGTGCTGTAACTCGCGAGTTAACTCGCCACCGTGTGCACGAAACACGACACGAGACGGCTGAAACGCGCCCGCTTATTACAGGCGTCTTTCAGAAACGATTAACATCTTTTTACAAACCTCTATCGTTTTTTCGAGAGATAAAAATATATATCTTAACCCTTTAGCTCCCACAGTAGCAAATTTGCTACATTCACTTTAAAGTGAATTTAAGTGTATTAAGAGTATAAAACATATAAATAATAATATAAAGTGTATTAAGAGTATAAAACATATAAATAATAATATAAATTTTTTATATCAGCCTCTTAGATATATGTCAATTAAACTCAGGTATACTATTTTTTCAAATTTCAAACAAAAAAGGTCATATTTATCATTTTCTATAACATATTAAAAGGATAGAATTTTTTTCTAACGTTTAAGAAGTTTGGGAGTTAAAGGGTTATACATATATATAAATAGATTTATGTGTAAAAAAAGAAAGTAAGAAGTTTTATCAGCATGGCACTCTATACCGTAATGTTATGTATGTCACTCTATACCGTAATGATAAAATAATATCTGAATAATATATAATATATATGATGATGATATATGATGTTACACATGTGCAATAATAACATAAATTAACGTATAATTTTCTTTTTTTAAATATAAAATCTTTCAGAATCGCAGAATCGTTTTTCATTACAACTAATTTTTATTCTATCGATGATGTATTTAATAAAAATTGTAAGAAATATATTTTATGGGATTTTGTTGTGCTCCGTGAGAAAAATAGTCGATGAAGAACGATGAGAAAAGCTGCGGAACATTATCTGAGATACCGTCATACCAGTTAAAAGTTTATATCGTTTTTCTAGCGTCTACGTGATAATTCGATTGCAGAAGCACTTCCTATGTCGTCTGTAGACGACGCAGCAGCGACAGACGGCCGTTGAGAGTTTCGGCTTCCCTCTTCAACCCCAACCCCTCCCCATCGCCCAACGCCTCATCCTCCGCGTTCTCGAGATGGCAGCATACCGAGGGCAATGAAAATGATTAAGCGCCGCCGTGAATCCTAGCGAAGCCGCACTAATCCGCCGCTAAAGGCAAAACCGGAGTCAACTTTGGTGCTGTAACTCGCGAGTTAACCTCCCATTACATATGGGAAAACGCAAAATGCAAGACGCGAAACAGCTCGCACGCATCAGCCGGCAATGGGCGAGTATGCGGAATGGCCTTTTCTCATCCGTCTCCATACAGGCCGCTATAACGCTATCTAATTTTCTCTATTTCACCCATTTTGATCTCGAATGCCCCAGCATCACTCTTGTTTAACGTACTTTTGGGTACTCTTTCCGGGCCAGAAATATAGTACATCTGGGATCCTGGTCCCGTGCGCCGGAATTTGTGGAAACAATATGTAAAACCTGCACGCCGCGACTGAATTTGTGGTAACAGTATGCAAAGCCCCGGCGGTCCCACAGCTTCAAGATGCCCGCGCGACTTTCCAAAACGGCGTCGCGTAAAAGTATAATGTCAATTTCCGGGTATAGAATATACATAGTCGCGCTTGATATATTTTTCAGGGCGCGCGTTCGATCGAAAAGTTGCGAATGGCATTTACGACACGTTATTATATATCGCAAGCGATACGAGAGGGTGAGGGTATATAGCCGAAGCCGGTGTGACGGTCGCAAATAAAGCTGTCTCGGATGATTCAGGGAGCGTCTCAGTCTCGGGTTTACTACTCTGAAGGAGAGAAGAGGTTCTTAAAAATATTAACCGCTCCGAAAAGCGCGGGACTCTCTTCCCCTTCCCTTTCTCTCCCGTTCTCTCTCTCTCTCTCTCTCTCGCTCTCGCATCGCGCCTTTTCGGTGCCACGTAACAAACTGTTTCTACAGCCCCGTTATCATCTTTCCGGTTGAGGACAGTCACGGAGAAAACGCGAGAGTGGAAAAGAGGTAGACGATCCGAACGCGATGAGGAAGGAGAGGACGAAGCCCAGGAACAAGAACAGGATTAATGGGCCGTCGTATCACGCACGGTGGGCGATAAAATATCGTAGGAAATATCCTCTGGCCGTGTAGAGAGTCTTGGCCATCCATGGAATTTACTCCCCGCGTGATATCTACTATCTTAGATAATCTCCGCCATTAAAGGCCACCGGCCGGATACTGCTCACTCTCTATCTCGTTCGCAGCTTTACGATAAAAGCTTATGCGCTACGCCAAATTCCGCCGTTATTACAAGAATGCTCATTCTGCCCGCGAGAGAGAGCACTTATAATAAATACCGCTCGCTCGGTAGAAACAATGTGGCGATACACGTTATGGTATTAATATCGTCTCGCATAAGCATTGTCGTTGATTCGTTGTAAAATTGTATATATCGTCTTTTAATGCATTTTCTGCTATACTCATAACATTTTGTAGTAATATTATATTACGAATATAAGATAAACACGAAATAAATGTAAGTGATCTCATTCTTATCTCAATTTTTACTTCGCATTTACGTACGTTTTACAACCGATACGTAATCGTAGTACGACTGATCGAAACGATCATGATGTAACGTTAGAATTTATTCAAAATACAGTAGTGTAAAAAGCTTCTATCGTCCACTGTTATTAGCCGCTCGTAGGAACGTCATCGCGCCAATACCTTTGGAAGTTATCCTTTAGACGTCGCATTTCTCTTCGGCTTTATCCATCAGACGTCGAATATCCCGTAACGTTCGAGATCGGAAAACCGAAATCGTGTGTACTTGATAAATATTTGCGGATCCTTGCGGGTAACGGCGTACGTGTGTGGACGTTAAGCCTGCGTGACGGCTCGATCTCGTGTTTCGAAGCCTTCCATGGGAGCGTGTATCGCGCGAGCCACTTTGGACGTCCTGACGTATGGCGTGTAAATACGAATATCGCGCGCGGAACAGTAATGTGGTCCGCAAGGCCCTCACTCCGGGGAGGGTCGCGCACCCCTGTCATGTTCCCAAGCCGCAGTGGTCTGCCAAGTGGGATTTTGGTCGTTCTGCCGACCCGCCGGCTAACTCGTAACAGAGTCACCAAAGCGGGAAAATTACGAGTGGAACGCCAGCTTTTGGGACGTTCTTCTTCAACATGAAGCACGCCGCCTCTCAAAAGAGGCGTCCGCGATCTCTTTCCGCACCGCACTTCCCGTTTCCGTTTATTTCTGCTTTCATACACTCTCCCGTCTAAACCTTGAATGGGGGTTCACGTCGAGGGTCGGAAAATGATTCCTGTCGTCGACTATGTGTAATGGCCACTTCTCGGGATATGACCGCGATCATAAGTTTATTAACACTTGAGCTATGTAAAGCGGCTTTATCAAAATACGCATATAATATAATGTTATTCAAAATTTATGTGATACTGTAGAGAATCTCTCCGATATTTACTTGAAACTTGATTGCTTTTTTACCATAGAGTTTTTAATCCTAATTAAACAGTATGACGAAACGTTTGTAGACAAACAATTAAACGATTCGATCGTAGACTTAATTTACTTCAGTTTATTATTAATGAGATACTGCTGAGGAAAGCATGTAAAAGAGTAAATTTTCAAGAATGCAAATTATCCCGTGAGGAAATGACACATTATATCAACGTATACTACGCCTATTTCTTGAACAAACGACTATCAGCAGCCACGAGAATTCTCAAGGTACGTGACTCGAATACAAACAGAAGAAGATGGTACCAGCGCGACAATGTGGTGTTCTTGCACGAACGACGTATTACCTCCTCGAGCATTAATCGATTCGTGATAGCGCGGCAGTGTCGGTAATATAAGCACGATATTATAAAGGCGACGGGTCGGCCGATCTTCGAAACGACGTTGCGCTCCTTGTCGCGGCCTTAATTAAATTCCGGCAAAGAATCGGAAGTAGGGAAAAGTTCGGCCTTCCCTTCCCGGTGACGGGGCACGACTTGGGCCACGCGGGTTTTAATAACCGTCCCAGATCCGAGCAAGAAGAAGCTGGCAAATGGCCGTGCGGCGTTGGTGGCGGCTCTGGAAGCGGCCGGGCCAGAGAGCAGAGGAGAAGGGAATAGGTACCAACCCGAGCGGAGTCAAGCATCGATCCCCCTATATTCCTGTCCCATTCCTGCTCTCTCTCTCTCTCTCTCTCTTCCACCATTTCCTCACGCAACCACCGACGTATTCCCGTCTCGCTGCCTCTTCGTCTGCCGCTTCTCTCATCCTTCCCGCCTTTACTCGTATGCCATCGCGTTTCGACGTTCCTCTCGAAAAGCTCACACGTGCCTTATGTCTCCCTCACCGTCGCGAAGGCTCTTTCCGCGTGCTTTTTGCTCCCGTCGACTCTCACGGTAATTCTTTTTCCCTCTTTCTGCTCGCCTATCTATCTATCTATTCGCATTTCCTCCTCTCTTCGTCCTTTTCCATCTTACCTATTCGTCTACCGATCTATCCCTGATTTTTCTCTCGCGGTTTACTTTCGCCCTTTTTCCCCTCCCCCACATCGTCCTCTGACTTCCTGTGCAAACGTCCCCAAGTCGATCTATGACATTACTGCTTGCTCCCGCGCTACTTCCTCTCCGACTGATTCCGCCAAAGCCCGGCGCCTTCTACCTCGTCTTTTATTTCCCACTACCTTTATCGCGCGATATCCCCGCCAGTTCCACACCGACACCACTAACTCCTCCGCAATCTTCACGGCAGACGGTACGATATCTTGCGTAACCACGGTGGCTTATCGCTAAGGGAGAATTTTTTTTTCCCGCCGACCTTGGATCTCGAGAACTTTTTAATCGCCCTATCCCGATTGTGTAAACAGAATGTAAGAATGTCTTCTCACGGCAAAGAATTGAAATTTTTTATTTCAGATGGAGAATGTGAAATGCAATATAATAAATCGCAATCGCACAAACTTATAAACTTATAATTGATATTAATTATAGACAGAATGACAGATAAAAGTTTTGTCCACAATTATTTTGGAATGACATAGAGAGACTGTAAAACTTTGCTCTATGTACTGAATGACACTGCTGTATAACAATTTTATATTATTTCTAAATAATTTTTTTTCTAGTTTTTTTAAAATAATATATGTATCATTCCGTCATACCATTACGTAAAATTAGATGCAGACGCAGCAGCATTTTACGTGCTTGCTACGAACGATTGGTCAGACATCTCCGAAACGTGTATATATTTTGGTATCGTGGAAGAGAGAGCTGTTCGAGTTACATTCGGCGGTCGAGCCACTGACATTTTCCACTGCGAGCTATCATAGATAACGTATATGCGGTATCCGCATGCGAGAGGAGAAGACACGGATGCAGACTTGTACCTAACGGTAACGTTATTCCTATATGCTACGGAAGATACATGCTACATCGCAAGCAAACATGCGCGTGCATACAGTCGAAAAATACACGAGCGAGACGCGTGCGCGACTCTTGTGGAAATAACTAGATATGTGGAGTTTCGAAACGCAATCAATTGAATGAAAAGTCGTTCGAATATATACGTAACCAGCTATTAAATTTAATATGCTCTCATCTCTTAAGAGTACTTTGATATTCTCTCTTTCTCTTTCTCTCTCTCTCGATTTATAAAGACAAATAATACTTCCGAAAGGTATCTTTAGATAATAGTCATAAAAATTATTCAAGACTTTTAAATGAGAATATAATATTAGAAAATTAAAAGAAAAATTATATACCTAATAAAAGTAATTGTTTTAATATAATGGGGCACGAAGGAAGTAACTTTATACCTTTATAGCGTGAATGTACACGTAATACCGCGAGCGCGTTGTATGGATACAATGGTAAGTACGCTTTTCGTAACAATAAGCCCCTATTGGCTGAAAACCCTTACGACGTCTCCTATGAAGACATATCAACTCCGTGAGGGAAAGCGGCTCGGTAATATCGGATTACTCGCGGTCGTCTCTGATGCTTCCACGCTTCTGTTACTGCCGCAACGATAGTAATGGCGGGTACAGTCTACAGCGTGACACCGTAGGACGCGTACGTGGCAGCGGAGTAACGTTATTCCCCGACACGAATAGATATGCATTCCATCGGCACTGATGCTCAACAACCAGACCGACATATATTGTCACAAGGCATCCAAATGCATCACATGGGCATTTCGAAGTGTCGTCATTATACCCTATTAAAATGAACATTTAATTGTACGCCGCTGCCGCTGTGCGGTGACGTGATAAATTCTTCATTACGTAGAATTTTGCAAAGTTTCGCGGACTGTTACGAAAATATGTACGTATTGTTGTATTTTTCAACGCTCGTAACAAAGTTTTGCAAAGAATGTAGTTTTACAACGTCTCCTCTAATAGTAGATGTAGTCAAGTAAAGAGGATTGCAGAGTAAATTGGATTGAAGTTAAAAACTCACGATCCAAGTAAATTATAGCCATGGGGCGCAAGAGTAATTGTTTCGTGGCGTCCAAGAGAATTAGTAGACCAAATCGAAGCGAGCGGAAGTAAATCAGTGTTCTTCACTTAAAATCCTATTTACTCGCCATTACAATACGATTTATCAGGTCCTAATAAACCGCATAACGCTTGTATTGTATTGTGCCCGAAGAAATAGTCAGAATTAATAGAGATGTCGCGAAAGTGCTCGCCGGAGTCACGCTCACGCAGATTATCCCGGCGACTTTTATTTTAATTCCGCAACAAAGCCACGTAATTCTCTTTTCCCAGCGGGACGCGCGGTAACAGATATGCATATTTATATTCGAAACAACACATACGTTTTTTTTTTCACTGTATAACTTTTGCTTCTCTTATTAGCTAATGAGATAGTCTGAAAGTAGCGCAAATCGACCGTAAGATCAGCCGCTCCCTGATCGTCGATAGCAGAGCGTCTCGAAATGTACGTCGATGAAGGAAATCAACTGAGGTACAATTGGAAATGAAACCGCGGAATCTTCGGCCGCGGCGAATTTCGGAAACTCGCGGGTTCGAATTTCTATATTAATAGGTTTAGTATACAGAACGCGCGCGCGCGCGCGCGCGCGAACGCTCTGTGCACTAAACGCGAATGCCGATGGTGTGCTGGAGGGCACGATTCACAGAGAGGGCATACCGTGCAGCGGCGCGTCGTGTTCGACCTCGGCGGAATATGCGCCGATGACCGTATACGAGAGCCAGCGGTTTTGTCATTCTAATAGGTAGGGCAATGCATCAATTATAGAAACACAGCGCAGCTCGACTTGGCATTACACGGCCGCCGAATAACGCGGCCCCGATTGCGCGCGATTATGCGAACAATAAATTGGCAGTCGGATGCACCACGCACGAGACATTCCGACGTTTCAATGTGCCTGCGTCGAACGCCTCTCCTTTGTACCGATCGCAATAAGGATAATAGGGAAATTCTTGCAGCGAATTCGTCGACGCTCATTCATTCTCCTCGTAATTCTATTTAATTTTCATAAACATTCCACAGTAGGAATATCAATGCGCAATTAAATCATTTCTCCAGATATTTACAATTTTAATATCTTGATTATTAGCAAAGTTTTAAAAAAATGTCCATTACCGGCATCAAGCGGATCTTTACGTTGTGTTAGCTCCTTACGAAATAAGTGTATAATAAATCATGATTACGCAATTGAACAACTTTCTTTTTTCCTGACGTGTATCGAGATGTAAGAAAATTACTGGCATAGTTTTGAGAACTCATTTCAACCATTTGACTATTAAATCGCTCGCCGTTCTCAAACGGCGATAGCGGATACTTCAACGGCGCAGCGGCAAGAATTTCCTCTCTCTCCCACTCTCCGTTTTAACTCCGCGCAATACCTCGGACGCACGAAAATTCGATTTCGCCTTCCTATCTGCCGGCCTCTGGCAACGGGAGGCAAATTCTTCGACAGTGTGCAAGGCAAGGCACGATGGAAAGGCTACGGGCACACGGTCCTGTCTCCCTTGTCTGGCAGCGCCGTGCTATTAATCGCATTAGGCGACCGACGGGTCTGCTTGAGTGGTAGATGCCCTTGCCTTCCTTCACAAAGGCATCGCACGCCAGTATCTTCAACCGTGTACCAGGATACGGCCAGTGGATGCGCATTCTGAGTATATATCAATCACATACCAAGAACGTTTAGAGTTCCGTTGCTGTCACTCGATTAAATCTTTTAATAATCTCATCCCCCAAAAAGAGAAAGAGAGAAAGAGAGAGAGAAAACAAGAGAGAAATGTGTTAGTAGCTTGTTGGAAAAATATTTTTCCCTCTTATCTCATTTAAAATGCTACAAAAGTTTGTCCGAAAAATATTAGTTTAATAATCCAGCCTATAATATTCTCTGGTCTACTTAATATCAATCTTAAATATCAATGACTCCATGATTCAATGCTTTCAACAAAGAAATATAAATCGTATACTTTTTGTAGACAATTTCAAAATTATATGTCATGATATGAACGCATTATGCAAAGTAAAATGCGGAGAAAAAGATTTTAATTTAGAGAATATTGTACAAGTGACTTGACGTCTTTTGAATAGAAACTTTTATGTTTTTTTGTTTTCAAAGACTGTCTTTAAGAGCTTAAAGACACATGAAAAAATGAGATCAGCTCCATAAACCTTCTGAAGATTTCTGACAGTAAAAAAATTTTAATGATCATAATTGACAGAAGAAAAAAAATGTCAAACTGTAACTAAAGAAGTCCCTAATTAAGTTTTTACACTTAAACACGAGTGTTATATCGCAATACTTGTTAATGTGAAACACCTCTTCTTTGAAGGTTCTGAAATATACCGGCGAGAAATATATGCTTTCAAAATATTCAGCTAAATATGAAGACATCAGTTAGGCTACATAAATGAATACGAAAAGAAAGTTTCTTTATAATACTTGAAAGATACGTTTTAAATGTTGCGAATATTTTTCTATCAATCACACAAAACTCCAATCTAATATACATATAATATTGAAGATATTTGCAAAATTTTATTATTATTGTTTATAATCCTTTTATCATATCGTATTTATGTGAAAATTATCTGAGATCTGTGTCGGTTTCACTTTTACTCATTTAAACAACAAAAAATATCATTTGTGGAAGCATAATTGAGTGATACTATTTTAATACTACTTTACGACACACCTAATAGAGCGAGGCAACGAAAAACAAAATCTAAAAACTCGCTTTTTCTGAATGTACGCTCGCACGCGCATTAATTTTACAGCTTTAATGAAAAAACGTGAGCGCGCGGCGCGCGCATATTGCGTTAATATTAACTGGAGCGTTGACATCCGATGCGTCGTGAATCGGGGTCAACCATCTACCTTCTCCCCGATGTTTTCACTATCCCTTTCGCATAATTCCACCAAAAGTATACGGTGCGCGCGTCTTTGAAGTACGACAGTGCGCGATGAGGAGAAGCGCGACCCGCGCGTGCGGCATAATTTGAGCGAGGCAACGAACCCTCTCAGTACACCCACATCTACTACCGTGTCGACGTCTCTCGTGCCACAACCTTCCTCGTCTTTTCGTCGACTTACCCCGGCGAACGGGGTTTCTCCTCGTTCGCATAACTGCGGAAGAGAGACGCCGTCATTTCTATAGACATTCATTATTCACTACTCGCTCAACGTGCTTCTCTCGTATCCTTTCCCTCTCCTCATCGTCTTTTTTTATCTCATCCCCTCTCTCTCTCTCTCCCGTTCTCCGATACCCGACCCGATATGTACCTATTTCTCTTTCAGTTTCAGTAGTTTCTCTACTTGCCACTATCGAGGCTGCCGTCCGCGTCCGTTAAAATCGGCAACGGCGATAATCCGCCGAGCTTTTAAACGAGCATCATTCGCCGTTCTACAAGCGATGAACTTTGTTGAAGGATTTCTGATCGACGAAAGAGCTAACGGAGAAGAAAGGAAGGGAACAAGAGCGTCGGCAAGCCTAGTGAGAGGCGGAATATTTCATGAGAACGGAAGAACGACGGTAAACGTTCGCGCGCGGTAATCCATCGGGGCAGTAATGTTTTGCACAATTCATACGGACCCACGCTAAGCGCTTTTTGATGACTCGATTTAATTACAATACGCTTCGATTTTCGGGGGCATGTGCGAGCAGGTGCATATTCGTAGAATCGATTAAATTGCAGTGCTATTCGTTACGGTATTATTCCCGTCGCATTATTTTTACGCACGTGCTCTGCTTAAAAATGTAATGTTATGACGTGAGACCGGCTAATAATAACATCTGCATACATTAAAGATCATGATTATATCGTTGCTTTTGTTTTTTTTGCAATTTAATGATTTACACTGATAATAATCAGTTTACTGCATCGCAGTTAATTGCTTTGGCATTATGATATAGGAAAAGCCTATAGATAAGTTGTGTAAATTCTCATTCAGATGCAATTACAGTGCTGAATAACACATGATGGCTTCGCAATCCAAACTGATCGGTAAACATCGACGGAATTAATTTTCGACTACAGAAGATAATATATGGTTATGGAAGGTAAGCTGTTACAGAGATCTAGAGCGGCATATCAAATTAAAAATATCGAGTATTTATACGTAGCACTAAAGCGCTTCAAACACAGGCGCGCTGGTACAATCAATTGATTAACCGCTATTACTATATTATACATACGCGTACTGCAATCTCGACGTGTCGATATATTCCGCTGCAACGTAGCGACCACGTTGAGTACACATCAAATATCGCAATATCATATCCGTCGAAAACAGATGGTCGCGAAAAATACTGTTTGTACCTGTAATATTGGTAATGATGCGAACTCCGACAATATTTACGCGGGTCGTGCGTTGGAATATAAATAAACGTATCGCAAAAGTACGTAAAAAGTTAAACATTCAACGAAGTTACTAGCGATTAAAAAAATATTTTGTAAACTTCCAATATTTATCAGGCCGGAACTGTGTCCGCTAGTATTTATGTCGTCCGTGTATATTTTTCGAGTATCGTTTTGACCGCTTGTGAAAACGCTTTACGTTTTTTCCCATAAAACTCGATCGCGGCTCGAGGAAAAAATTTTTGTGCGTGAGTTCGAGATCGTTACGGTATGCCAAAGTTCGGTTCTCCCGAATGAGAGAAACTTTCGCTCGCCTCGGCTTTTCGGCTTGTTATTGTCCCGTATCTTCCTATTTTCAAATCGTCAAACAAGATTGATACGAGAAGCCGTACTACTTGAAGTTAAATTATTCATGTATAAGAAATTCACGTCTCACAAAACACGAGATTTCTCAAAACAACATCAACAATTTTCTTTTACTTCTCTTTTTAAGATGGAAAAGAATTTATAATTCCTTGACTTGATTCCGTATATATTTTTATGTAAATAATTTCTTTGATAATATTAAAAATATATCATCAATATATGTATGTATATGCGCGTATAAAGTTTATACAGTTTATATTAACACATAGGGAGAATAATTTAAGTCAGTCTAAAAAGATTTTAACATATGGGACTTTAAAAACATTGAAATTAATTTGTTCACTAATATATGTATCACAAACATATAATACAAAAGAACACTAATGTAATTAATTAATTCAAATTGAATTTATATTATTTTTTTTCTTTCTTTAATAAAATTATAATGATAAAATACAAAAATGAGAAAAAATATTATAAAATTGGAATATTTTTTAATTGAGTAATTAGCCGAAAAATATTATTTATTTCTGCCTCCATGAAGAAACAACAATAATAAAGTTTCAAATATTGAAAACAAAATAAGTTTAGCTGTATTTCGCTTTACAAAACGCACTTTTATACCATAACGATATCGTTATGGAAGCAACGTAAACAACATGTGAAATAGGAAACGTTCTTTTGACTACTACTACTACTACATCATATGATATCGATAGAATTTTGCTTCCAGTTTTATTATTCTCGCCGTTTTATTAATGTTTCTCGTGTACCCGGCATCACCCGGCATCGCGCGTAGAAAAATATTATTTCAAGCATTAAAATATCGCAGAATGGAGCGCGAATTTGAGCGCCGTAATTAAGTGCGCTCCGATCGAAATAATGGCGCTGCGCGGCAGCGATCGCGTAATGTCATGCATTACGAAAGTATTTATTTTGCTGCATTTTTCTATCGGACGAAATCGACGTGATGTTTGCCCCGGAGGAGAAGCCGATATTATTACTGGAGCACGCTGCGCTCCACAGTATTTAGAATACATAAGCGCGAGCGGTATGTTTGCACACGGCGGCTATGTATACCCCCGAGTTCAGTAACCCTTCTGCCGACGGCAGACGTGCTCGACGAGGTTGAGCCCGGCGAGCACTCGACTCCGGCGCGTCTCTCTCGCGAAATGTAGCTATACATATAGCTGTAAGTTCGGTACCACTCCGGGACTCCCGGTGCCGTGTATGCAACGATAACGATGTACAACACACAAACAACGCTCACCAATGGGAATCTTCTCGGGAAACACCGCAGGCACCAGGACCAAGAGGACGGTTAAGGCCATGGTCATCATCGTGGTAGTGGATGTTAGTCTGCTGATTCTACCGGCACCAGTGTTTCTCGCGTTTGTCTCGGCTTTCCCGGAAACGGTCAACGCGGCAGTAATAAGAGAAACCGCGGTGGCGCGACGCCGCCGTCGCGACGAGGGTGGTCCACCCGTCTCGTGAACAACCGGGAGCATCTTCCGAGCTCCGTGGTCTGACACAAACTACTGTACTCCACTCGGCGTGAACTCGGTCTCTCCTGAACCGCCCCAGCATCCCTCTCGTCCTCTCATTCCCCTAGCTCCACTCCCACCCTCTACTCTCGCGCATCTCTCTCTCTCTCTCTTTCTCTCTCTGGTTCGTGGACCCCTTAACCAGCAGCCACCCTCCCGCGTCAGCCGTGTTTCTCGCCCTCCTTCGACGCGGTGCAGCGCTCTCGCTCTCGATCTACCCCCGGNCCCGTACCCTTCGTCGCGACTTCCGCCACCACCGACGCAAGCATCCTCCAGCCTCTCTCTAGCATCACCCGTCTCTCTTCCTCCCTCCCTCCCTCCTATGGGCGCTGTGCTCTATCCTCTCTCCCTCTGTCGCGCTATCGTGCTTCACTACGGTAGTTCGGGGTGGAAGCGTACGTTTAACGCGCATGTTACGATAGTCGCGGCGCGCGTGTTCGTCTCGGAAATATTCCACGCACCTGCTGACTGGCGCATGGCGCCACGCCGCGCCGCTACCGATACTGCCACCGATACCCTAGGCATCGCGCCGTGATAATTGTCCATAGGCCGAAATTAAAGTGCGAGTATATTTTGCAAGTTCATTAGCGACCGATTCGATTCGATTCGACTTGGACGCGAGCAGCGTCACCATTCATACGCGCAAAGAAGTTGATTTTATTGAAATAGGTACAATTAAATATATATTCGCATAAATAAAATTCGATAAATGAAACAAGCTTCTCTATATTACTATATTATATTATAACACAATGGAAAAATCTCGACAGAAATGAAAAAACTTAACCCGAATTATTAAACGTAAATATATTACAAAAATTCAAATTTAATTTAAGTCTCTTACAATGCAATGCGTTTTCTCAGAATCTTATTTATATGTAGAGTGCATAGCAAAAAATGTAGAAAATGCTAACATCTTTATCAAATTTTGAAACAATCTTTTTTTGTTTAAATCACATTATTAACTATTATTTTTAACCAGGCTGCTCTATATTTAAATAAAATATTTCTTATCATTTTTAATGTATCTCATCCCTTTCACTAATTGTAAGACAGCAAATTCATTAAATAAGAATCAATAACAATCATAGAAAAAATGTTTAACTCTCCATTTTTTTCCGACATCTTTCACTTATGCGAATATATATTTAATATAATTTTCAGATCTATAATATTATTTTACTAAAGCTAAAATAATGGTGATTTGACTTACAGATACGATGCGCAGCGGCGAAGTGTAACACATGTTAATCTGAAAAATAAAAGTATAATTTAAATTATTGTATATTAGCACCTAAATAATTAATAATTTAAAATTCATTACTGTATAAATTGAATTTTTCGTTCATTTTTTAAAATAAAAATATTTAATAAAATAGTTATATAATTATAAATTATAAATATTATGATTTATATTAATAAAATAACTATATAGTTTTTGAAAAGAACTATTTTTATAAAAATACATTTTTTTTTTAAATTTAATAAGCAACAGTTTAAATTTTACACAAAAGAATCCAAATTGTCACACAAAATCTTAACCATGTCAAATAGTATTAGTGGAGATATGTATATATACATATGTATGCTAACATGTTTGAAATCGATTTAGACCAGGCAAACGGGCGCAACAAATACGAATAAACAATTTGCTTCAATAAATGTGAACGATGCCGCCGCACTAGCAGTGCTATTCGAATTAATTAAAATGAGTTATTTGTTCGTGTTTGTTCGCGCTTAGTCCGGAACTGGTTTAAGATACACGCGCACACACAAATGTACAATATATAACGCAACGAATAATATTATGTATGTATTGGCGTTCAGAATACATTATAAGACTACAGCGCAAGAACAGGTTAATTACGCAAGTAACAAGTGTAGTGAATTATTAAATTGCTCATGGCACCCACGCTGGCTCCGCCGATGCCCGATGCCGCCCAGGTCTCCTCCTCCTCCTCCTCCTCCTCCTGCCCTCCCATGCTCCCCGGTTGCTTCTTCACGGCACTCACACAATATTCACTCGCGAGACACTAATTATAATTACACATTGATTGTCCAAGTACGACGATTGCGCGACACTTTGCACCGCACTCTCGAAAATTATAACGGAGCTCGCGAAAACAAGGTCACGATCTCGCGCGATATGCGTCAAACTGCGACATTCGCACGGTACTCCGCGATACTCGGCATTTCCCGACGTCAATCACAAATTTCTCGCGCACGACGCGTACTGTATTACGTGTCGACGGAGGAGTAACATGGGGAAAATACGAACGGACGATATATGCTACGAGACGATACGTTTGAGACCCCGTGACGTCACGCCAAGTGGACGAGCGTATAATGGCGGAACGAATTCATAAAACGCGCGGCCAACTTCACGCGGCACCCGCTGCGGCGACGACTTTTAATGCTCTCTGTTGAACTTTCGTGCACCTCCGGCATTTTTGACAATAACATTTCCGCGCTTTGCAGCGATTACTGTCTCACGTTACAGCATGAGCGAATGAACGTATGAATTCAAATAAACAACAAATGCTGCAAAATGCAATGTTTAAAGAAATGATTGACTTTATCGACTATTAGCACGCTGGCTTTCCAGTGAGAAATGGATGATCGAAAGGACATCGAATCGATATCGATTCGATATCGATTTGACCAATCATCTCTCACTGGCTTTCGATCAAAATTATTTCTCGAAATGCGCAAATTAATAAAGTTGCGATAATAGAGATACCGATTTTCTGTTGAGCGATTGATAAATATTGAAGCGCGACATTAATATCCATTTCTATCAATGCAGATTACTTTAATCTCGGTTAACTTACTTTTCATCTTTTTCTAGACCTAAGAATTCGCGACGCGGCTCGATTCGAAGTAAATCCATTCCGTTGTCGCGACGTTTCGTTAATGATTAAAAATCTTGAAAATTACATCGGCAATTTTATTTCAAATACCGCCAAATATCACGCGAGTTAATTTAATAATTCTTATTACATTCCGTTGAAAAATAAACTTACAATCAGAATTCAATATTGCACGTGCAATACATTTGAAATAAATATGAAAGATACAAATAATATTTATAATCAATTGATATGTCACAGCGTTCGGTTACGCAATTACTTCATACAGCGAATCGTTATATACTCGTGGTTGAGAATCGCGTAAATGAAGTCCGCTCATACAAAAAGAAGTACATAAAAGAAAAGACGATGCTGTAAAGTATTTATTTTCACATATTTGCGCAAAGACAATAATAATAAAAACAATAATAATAATAATAATAATAAAAGTTTAATGAAAGTTTTCGCGTAAACGGAAAGATTATTATTTACCGTATAAATTGAGAGACGAGTGTATTATAATACACTCGCGTTATTCGATTTCTAATCATTAGAGAATAATCGTTTATTCTTAGTGCTTTTCTTCTAACGTTTTGAAAGTAACAAAGTAACGTTAGAAGAAATAACAGTAAAACCATCACACGAAATTCACGCGCAGATCGATGAAAGCTAATCGTTCGTAAGAAGTAATCGCATTTCGGGATGAAATAACGAGACCATATGTAGAACGGCACGCGATACTATCTGTCTGTTTGAGCGCTGCCAGGCGAATGATAACACAATGACTTGACGTCGCGGCAGTATGTGTGTGTATACGTGTATGGCACGTTGGGCAAAACACAAACACGGGCACTAGGCGTTGTACGTATGTCAGTCAATTCGTCGAAAATTCGTTGTAAAATATTTAAAGTATTGTCACACGGCCGCGCTGAGACAACTCTTGAATTCGAGCCCAATGCTGCATCCAATGTCCCTCGCTGCACATCCCGCACTTTACGTTTCACGTGATTACTGTCTCATTAGAACATGAGTAAATAAACGTAGTCAAAGTTAAAAGCAAATGTCTAAATGCAATATTTGAAGGGACGATTACTGCGCCGACAGTTGGCGTGCCGTAGATTTCGATCAACCAAACACATTCAAACGTATGTCTCGAAATATGCAATATTTAGTAAATCTCTGATATACAAATTTCTATTAAGCGGTTGATAAATATTGAAATACGACATTAACTGTGTTTGTGTTTGCTGATTAAACGCATCGCGAACGCTGCCTGGTTTAAAGTCAATCCTTTTTGTTGACGTGATGTTTTGTTAATAATCGAAAACCTTGGTGATCACGTCAACAACTTTATTCCAATACCGCAAAGTTTCACGCGAGTCAATTTAATGGTTAATTAAGACCCATTGAATAGTCCATAAATATACAATTAGAACTTTCAATATTGCACGTGCAATACATTTCGAAATAAATGTGAAATACACGTAATATTCGTAATCAATCTATATACTCGTATATGTCAGCGCTTGATTACATAATCACTCCACACAGCATATCAT
>JAJVSH010000068.1:373162-412517 GCA_021460005.1 Tetramorium alpestre | reverse complement strand
TTACACATTACAAAAAATTTTACATATAATTATATTACATAAAATATATCCACACATATTTTTTTACTTTAGTACAATCTCTATATTCATTTATAGAAAATAAAAAGAAAAATTAAAAAATAATTTTCAAATTGTCTTATTTACAAAAAAATAAAATTTGAAAAAATGAAAAAAATTGCCTGTACACACACACACACGCACACACATACACATTATAAAATTACAAATATTAAACTTATTGGCGTAGTTATTGGCGTAGTATTGAAATAAAATAATAATTTTTTTACTGCCAAAAATGAACGAATAAAAGGTCAAGCTTTTATACAAAATATGTGCAAGAGCACACCCATGTCTGCTTGCATCGTGGTAGTATGTAATCTGAAAAAGTAGTCTTTCATTTGTCAAATATGTGCGATCGATTGTTAATGAAAAAACCGTATATATGCGATTATAAGGCAGACAAGAAATGCAAAAATATAAAATCCTGCGCATTAGACATATGATTTATTTCTTTGCGTACGCATACGTTCGTGAATATTTTATATGACTGTGCAAAGCAATAAATATCGTTTGATAAGCAACGATGCTTGTGATCCCTGATCGTAATAAAAATCATTTCCAAATCGTAATAAAAATCGCGTACATGTAACGGATTCGTTTTATGCAATAGTTATATGAGATAGATAGCTCAAAGGCGGCGGTGCTTGCGCAGTAGCGTGCATTCAGGCTCGAGACGTCGAGATCTCGAGATAGAAGCATTCGATGAGAGGTTAGGTTTTGACAAAGAATAGCAGCGTGTCACGTATGTCAACAATAAGTTAATTTATGAAATAAAAAATCGTGGCGTGAACGTGATTAATATATGTTGTAAAATGGATCCAGCTTTACTCAGAGAGCGAGAGCTCTTCAAGAAGCGTGCTCTAACCACACCAGTGTGAGTACTTATGTTTTTTCACGTATGGTTATCTTACTATCCATCATATATATATATATGGCAAAATATTAGATGTAACAATAAGTATTTATATGTAGATATTCAATTTTATGCAAATATTTTTACTTTATGTATGAAATCTTGTATCTATCAAGTAGTGTTGACTGAGTACATAACCTATTATAGTGATATAATAGTAGTAGTTTAGCATATTGTAATCATATCGGTGATATATATCGTAATATTTGGATTATTTACATGAAAATATAAATGTATTTCTCATAATATGATTACAGAGTCGACAAAAAGAAGCAGGAGAAGGAAGCTGCGAAAGATGAACCGCCAAAGAAGAAACCTAAACCATCGTTGGTATCTACAGGACCAAAATTGGACATGGTCAACTACAAAACCATGACTGGTAGTACGCAATACAAATTTGGCGTGTTAGCGAAGATAGTAAAACACATGAAAGCAAGGCATCAGGAAGGAGATGATCATCCGTTAACGTTGGAAGAAATTTTAGATGAAACGAATCAATTGGACGTTGGATCAAAAGTATCATTTTTTATTATATTTCTATTTTATATTTTTTTTTGCTATCGAAGCATGTTACTTAGTTTCCTTTTATATACTTTCAGGTCAAACAATGGCTACAAACCGAAGCTTTAGTACAAAATCCTAAGATTGAAGTAGCTGAAGGTAGATTTGTTTTCAAACCTATGTATAAAATTAAAGATAAAAAATCCTTACTGAGACTTCTAAAACAGCACGATTTAAAAGGTCTTGGTGGTATATTATTGGAAGATATACAGGAAAGTTTACCTCATTGTGATAAACATTTAAAGGTAAGTACAAATATATAGAAATTATTTATCTTTGGTTGTGTTTTAAAAAATACTAATATTTATATATATATATATATATATATTTCAGAGTTTGCAAAACGAAATATTGTATATTACACGACCGCTTGATAAGAAAAAAATTATCTTTTATAATGACAAGACAGCTCAATTTCCTATTGATGAGGAATTTCAAAAGTTGTGGAGAGCTGTTGCAGTAGATGCTATGGATGATCAAAAAATAGACGAATATCTTGAGAAACAAGGAATTAGATCGATGCAAGATCATGGACTTAAGAAGCCAGCACCGATCAAACGAAAGAAACCCGTTAATAGAAGGAAACAATTTAAGAAACCAAGAGACAATGAACATTTGGCAGATGTTTTGGAAACATA
Source organism: Tetramorium alpestre (assembly GCA_021460005.1). Taxonomy (NCBI): domain Eukaryota; kingdom Metazoa; phylum Arthropoda; class Insecta; order Hymenoptera; family Formicidae; genus Tetramorium; species Tetramorium alpestre. The sequence goes on along the minus strand of JAJVSH010000068.1, from coordinate 410,345 downwards.
CGACGATTAAAAATTTCATGATTATTCTGCCATATCAAATAAACTTTTACATAAAAATTTAAAAAACTAAACATAATAGAATTATAAATAGAATTATAAAATAGGAATATTATTAAATTTTCTTTGTAAATAATAATTATTATTCCAAGTAAAAACATAAAAGATATTTTTGAATATTTTCATTTTCTTTGCGCGAATTACTATAGCTAAGCGGGCAACGTATTCCGAACATTTGTTTGTATCATAATAACAGTAACTAAAGTAAATTATTGTTCAACAAAATGTAGCTACAATTTATTTTAAGAATATAATAAGTAAAACATTTATTGTTATATCTCACATTGTAAGTACAAAATAAATATAGAATTGTGTAAGTCGCAATGCTTATATAAATTATGTATATGTTGGTCACACACAGCAATCAGTCTTTTTTAAATAGACTGTTCAATTTGATGGAATAGTAAAAAAATTATAAAATATATTACTATATTGTGATATATATTATATATTACTTATATTGTGATATATATAAGAATATTTTATAAAACTATTAGAAATAATTTCTATATTATTATTGTTCTCTAAATTGAGTTTTTCTAGTGCATTTTGAAGTTACGAATCATAAGTTACAATTTAAGTAGTTTTTATAGCTTATTAAAGATGTATTATAAAAATTTGTACATATTTATATTATTTGAATCTTATTACACTCTACAAATTAAAAATTGATATTTTCTTTGGCATCTTTTGCTTCTACTTTTATTTATTATGTAAGTGATTATATTCCCGAATGTCCTATTTTTTTCTCATATTTCTTTAGACATGAATCGATCTTTCATTCTGAGGAATTTCTTTTTTCATACTTGTAATATATGCACATACTTTGAACAACAATATTAATCTTTCGGTAAAGCAGAATCGCTTTTTCCTCTTGAATAAGCACGTGTTGCTTTACTGCCGAGCATTCTGTCCAGCAAAGATTGTTTGTTTCTTCTTCTAGCTGCGAGAACTTCTCTGCATAATTCGTGAAAAGATTCCGCGACCTGGGCAACCTATGAAAGTTATTTGATCATTTAGAAAAGGTCCGTAAAAATACACGAATAAAGATATTAAAAATTCCAATTACCTGCTCAGCTGCAGTTATTTCACTAAACCAGCATTCGAAATCCTTTGCTAATATCTCTCCCTCCTCAGCACTGACTTGTCGTAAATGAACCATATCAGCTTTATTTCCAACAAGAGCAAGAGGCATCGCAGCTTCGGGATCAGCTACCGCGAGAGCTTCTTTTGCCTTTCTGACAAAATTAAAAGAATTTCTGTCTGTTATCGAATAGACCAATAACAAGCCGTCCGCCCATTGTAAAGTTTCCATCGATGGTAGCTCATCCTCACTCTAAAATATTAAAATATATGAAAAACTATCTATAGATTAATATATAATTAGTCAAATTTTTTTATAAATAAAAATTACCTTTGGACAAGTATCTGAAATCTCGAAAAGAATTGGTTCCCCGTCAACTAGTACTTCATGTTTGTATCTGGTTTCTAGAAAATAATATAAAAATGTCCTCTTAATATATATAATATATAATATACAATAATTATTTATAACAAATATATAATTTTGTGTAAAAATAAAATTACGATTTCATTTTTTGCGACAATTTTATAACGTATTTTTTTAATTTCGCGCGAAAAAAAAATTTTATTTAGTTTGATCTAGTAAGTGTTCATATAAAGTCAATTTTGAAACAATTTTTTTTTAATTTATAATCAATATTGCTTGTGTAATTGCCAATTGTTGATTTATTTGAAATTCCACGCGAATACGATTGTTTTATTTAAATACAAAATAACAATTAAGCTAAGCGCAAAAATAAAAGCAAATTATGCAATAAACTATTTTTACATTTTTTTTTACTTTTTTGTCTTATTTATTAATTTATCTATCAAACGATTGATAACATATTCTATTTTTTATTTCTTTTATATGTTTTTTTGAAAAATATTCTTCAAACAAGATACAAATTGTTGATAGAGTTACTTTATAATGATTAAAACAAAAAAAATAGAAATAGAGTTACTTGCATTTATTATGACATAAACATATAATTTCCTTGTATCTTATTTCATATTGCATAAAAAAGAGTTTTTCCCCTTAAACGTATCAAAGAGAATTATGATTATTAATGTCGCTCTCTATCATGAGAATATTAAGGTATATTAGAATAAATTTATATCATTAATTTCTCAGATCGGATTTACTTTGAAATACTAACAGCACGTGCCTCTCTCCTGTCTACGACCGCGTCTGTATTTGTGCAAAACGAAAAGTTTTGTTCGAGTATCAACCTCGCATTAGTACCCATCCTGTCTAGTGTCAAATTCGTCTTCGATAAATTTAGAACGGACGCGGCCCGAGGTATGCAGAACCCTCTCTCGAATATACGTAGCCTTAGAAGCGGATTACAGTTGCTGGCAATTTTTCAAACTGACACCCTATTCTATTATATACTTTGCTGCATATATGTCAGTTTTGTAAAATAAGTGAATTAATAAAATCAGAGATATATCAGCGTTATTATGCATTAGAATTTATCAATGTTTTTAATCGCTTTTCTACTAAGAAACTCATTGTCAGCCGAAACCACTCTGAAAATGCGATATGATTTAACGGATAAACTCGAGAATTAATTTGATATTCGTAACATCATATTATCTTTATTACATTATTTTTTATCTTTATTAGATTTATATCTGGTTTATTACATTATTTACATTAATGAGTCTACAGAACGAGGCATAAAACAAAGCACGGGAATGGCTGTTTATTGAATCGATTTGCAATGTAAGAAACAGCACATTTAGCGTACATTTATTTTATAATACTACACTATAAAAAATTAGTGTAAAATTACATGTAATTTTGAGACACACTTAATAGTTTTAAATTTATTTATTTCTAATTTTGCAGTATAAAAGTAAAAATAATTCTTTAATTTATTTTTTACAGTATATACACAATAGTGAATCTCACAATTTCTATAAAATTACATGTAATTGTGACATTCACTATAATATTTGTAAAATTCTACGTATTTATAATTTTACAGTCAAAAGTAAAAATAAGTTTTTAATTTCTAATAAATTTTTTACACTGTATACACTGTAATAAAAAACAAATTACAGAATTATTTTTACTTTTATATTGTAAAATTAGAAATAAATTAATTTAAACCTATTAAGTGAGTCTCAAAATTACATGTAATTTTACACTAATTTTTTACAGTGTATTACGTCCAAATCTCACTCGCGTCCGCGCCGCGCACTCGAAACTCGTAAAAAATTTGACTCTGAAATGAGAGCAATCTGTTTATTCGTCAAAAATATGACACCAGTATAAGCAGTCTCAGAATTTTCATTGATGTTCATTTATAAACAACAGTTTATTATCTCGAGAACTCTGTCTTACAATTGCGATTCGGTTCGAATTCAAGAATCGTCTCAGCGAACACATTAACAATACTTTAAATATTTCACGATAAATTTTCGATGAATTGATTGACATACAATGCTCAGAGTATTGTGTTTTGCCCACTATGTATACACATTGTTACACAAGGTCGGGCGTTGTTGCGACGCTGCGTCATTATGTGTTATCATTCGCACGGCAGCGTTCGAACAAACAGGTAGTACCGCGACCGCCGCATTCCATACATCGTCTCGTTATTTCACTCTGAAATGCGATTATTTCTTACGAACGATTAGTTTTTCTCGAAACGCGACAAGCACTAATTGTAAGAATGCGCGAGCGCGATATAACGAATCATTTTCTATGAATTATTAGACATTGAATAATGCAGATATAATATATTCGTTGCTCAATTTACGTGGTAGTTTTTATATGCGACGACTAATCCTTCCTTTTTATATAAATCTTTTATTGACTTATTGTTTATGTGCAAATATATGAAATGAATATTTTTTTTAACCTATACGAGTTTTATTTTTTGTGATACAGATTTCATTTACGCAACTTTCAATTGTGTAAAAAAAAATATGAGTATACACCGCAAGAATCAAGGGACGAATGTATAACAATCATTTGCTATATGGAGTAATTATGTAACTAAATGCGGTGACATATTAATTGATTATACATATATATTATTCATCTTTCATATTTATTTCGATATGTGTTGCACGTGCAATATTGAATTCTAATTGTATGATTATGAATTATTTGACGTATTACAAGTAGTCATTTAATTTCAATTTAGTCATTAAATTGACTCGCGTGATACTTGGAGGTATCTAAATGAATTTGCCTATGTTATCTTGAAGATTTTTAGTCATTGACAATTTAAATATTTAAAACATCGCGACAACGAAACGGATTGACTTCGAGCAGCATCGCGAATTCTTAGGATTAGAAAAAGATAGAAGATAACGTTAAACCGAGATTAAAGTTAATCTGCACTGATAGAAATGGACATTAATGTCGTGCTTCAATATTTATCAATTGTTTAACAGAAAATTGATATTTCTACATGTCGGAGTCTTATTAAATTGTGCACTTCGAGAAAACATGATCGATCGAAATGAATTTTACTTGAGCTCATTATGTTCATTTACTTATGTTGCAACGAGACAATAATCGCCAAAAAACGCAAAGTGTTATTATTTAAAATGCGGAAGACGCTTAGTCGTAGCCGCAGCGAGTGCCGCGTGAAGTTGACCGCGCGTTTTACGAATTCGTTCCGCCATTTTAGGCTCGTACGCCAGTTTACTTTGTGATGTCGCGAGTATCAAACGTATCCTAACATCGTCCGTTAATTTTCATCACGTCAATCCTCTGTCAGAATGTAACGCAGCACACGCCGCGTGTGTATGTACGATATGTGATCAACGTCAGGAGTGCCATGCAAAGTTTCATGCCTGTGTCATGTTTCGATAATTATCGCGCGCGATCCTAACCATGTTTTCGCGAGTGTGAGTTGAGTTAACATCGAGAGTGTCGCGTAAAGTGTCCCGCGATCGTCTTTAAGCAATTTAGTGATCGTAATTAGTGTTTCGCGAGTACGTTGTGTGAGTGTGAAGGAGAGAGCAGCTGAAAGACATGAGGGGAGAAGCGGACCTGGGAGGCGTCGGGCATCGGCGGAGCAACCCTGGGTGAGTAACTTAATAATTAATTATACTTATTAGCTAATTAACTTATTGCTAATAACCGAATAAAATTATTTAAGTAATAAAAATTAACAAATTTCCTAATAACTTATTAACTTAACTAATTAACTTATTATTAATTTAGTCCTTCATGGTATATTTTGGGTATATCAGTACGTAATACATATATATATATATATATATATAACATTATTTATTGTGCTATGCAAATGTAAGACATGACTTAAACTCGATTCTAAGTAAGCGAGCATGTAAGCAAGCAAACACGAATGATCAATTAGCTGTAATGAGTTCGAATGGCACTGTTTTTATTTATTAAAGCAGGTTATCATTCATGTTTCTTTGTGTTTATTTATTCTGAATTCAGTTTTATACAGAGTGTTTGATAATTTTTGACATAACGGTCGTGTGCAGGTAGAGTGGACTAAACTGAGTCGAGAAGTCTTCTACCATTTTGCAATTTTTGCAATAGTTGACGATTTATTAATTATTAAAAATCTGGTTTTCAAAAATTTTTTTTTCTGTTACTTGACGTGCTAGGGACTTCAAACTAGACTTAAATTAAAGCTTGAATCTTGCACTACAACGTACATTTCGAGATCTACTCGAAAGGATAAGTAGATATTTAGATGTTAATGCGTTGTCATCTTCCACGTACTACTTGTACTCGTGCGCACCGCCGCGCGCAAACGAGTGTAGACAATGTTTACGTATTTTTATTTAATATTGCACATATGGATGTTGTAGTGCAAGATTCAAGCTTTAATTTGAGCCTAGTTTGAAGTCCCTAGCACATCAGGTAACAGAGAAAAAAATTTTTTTAAACCAGACTTCAATAATTAATAACTCGTTAATTATTGCGAAAATTGCAAAATGGTAGAGGATTTTTCGACACAGATTAGTCCACTCTACCTGCACACGACGGTTGTGTCAATAATTATCAAACACCTTGTATAATATGTTTAAAATTTAGAACAATTTGCATTGTTGGTATGAAAATAAAAAGGTTGTTTAAAAAAGTTTTTTTAATATTAATCGTAAAACTAGTCTTTTTTAGAAATTATAGTTATTTTGTGAAATATTTTTATTAAAAAAAATAAATAAAAGATCTAACATATACGGCAATTATTTGGGCGCTATTGTAATTTGAACATATGTATGCTTTTCAGATCAAAGTTCGTGTTACAATTTCGCTGCTGCACATTGTATCTATGTGAGTTAATTTATTTTTTATTTTAACTTGATATAATGAATCTAAAAATCATTGTTGATATATTTATTTATATGTAAAATGTTAGACAGAAGGTGGAAAATTAAAAATCCTTTTCCATATCTCTCATTTTATAAATTTATTATCTTAAAATAAATGGGCTAGGACATATCAGGAAAAAGGCCAAAAGTGAGAGAAAATATTTTGCAAACATAACAAACTCGATAAAAAGTAATAAATATTGAATATTAATTGTTCTGAAAAAATAGAATTTGTTTTATTTTTTGATAAAAACATTTCCAGTTTATATATTTTTTATCGAGTTGTGCATAAAATATTTAATAAACGAAATGTCTTTTTAGAGATTCTATTTGGAAGACTCGCGTTCGACAATTTTAACTTGACATCTTTTTCACCGCTATATTTCTAACGTAATAGACTAGTCATAGATTCATTTTATTTATATCGTTTTTTATATAATTATTTTTTTATTTGCTTTATTAGTGATACAACAATTTGACGCATATATAGAATGTCACAATACATTGCGGCCAAGTACGATTGAAGTAAATCGTTAACAGAAACCGTAAACAGAAAAATATTTGCGTACCAGTTTAGTTCAATAAATTGACAGTTATATCGACCGCGCGGAACGGTATTCATAGCATATTAGTAGTTACGACTATCGACAGTTATTAGTGCGTTAAACATATGTTTCCATCTTAATTACCGTGAAGCACGAAGCTATAAAGAAGAGAAAATAGAAGATAGAACGATGGTGAGAAATGAATATCAACAAGAGAAAATCTCGTAACATATCGTACAATTATTGAATAGTGTCAGATTTCACACGATTAATCGTTTCGCTTCTCAGCTCCGAGCACGGTTTCAATTAATCTTTAATTTAAATGAGACTTTCGAACCGTTCGCGTTTCAAGATACGAAATATTTCTAAGTATCTCACCCGATAGAATTTGAGACAAGTTTCAAGCAACTATAAATACGGGCCTTTCTCACCTGATTGATGATCGTATTCCCCAATGTATCTCCTCGTCAGAAATCTCACTGTCAATGCTGAAACATAATGGAAATATATACTGCTCGGGCATATAGTTCAAGCATGACATAATTATGTTGTACGTGGTATAATTGAGTTGGCAAACTATAATGACAGGCTACTCGCGCAACGTCGCGTCTCGGATTCGTATGCATCACGGTGATCTACATTTCGTCCGTTTGTTACAGTCGCGTCTATTTATGCGAGAGAAAATCAACACAAAAATACTGTCTCTCGATGTCAAAATTGCGCTATAAACCATATATAATATCCGACCACATATTGCAGAATTCAAGAAATTAAGAATTTATATTTAAATCTATATAACTAGTCTCTATACAATTATTTCCATCCGCGCAGCGAAAATTCATAAATACATTATGAAATTTATATATTTACATATTTATATTTCTGGAATATCTTTTCATGTGGGAATTTAATCGAAAAAGGATAGATATTTCATTGTTACGTGAAATATTTTCATTTTCAATACTTTGTTCCAATGCTAAACGTAACAGTTTTCAATTGTAAGGAAAGCTGGAGCTAGATCTGACAAATAGAAATACATCTAGACAAAACGTTCACTGTTTCTACGGCACTTAATCTTTGGCTCACTATTGAAGCGATGTCCGTTCCATTAGTCTCAATGTTTTACGTGAAAGTGATTGAAAAGAGGTTGATCGCGCGCTGCCGCATGATTTTCACGATATGATACTACAACTGAACACATTGCGATTCAATCGGGAGAAACGAGAGCTACAACCTAGTGACACGCTTTGAGGTATACCACACTATTTTTATCACAAACTCAAATCATGGCGCCACAAAACCTTGTGTGATGCATTAACGCCACGTAGCTTATTTCATTTTAAACATGTGCGGTAGATATACTTTTTTTCGAATACGAATCGTCAGTTTATCATCGATTCGAGTAATGTTGAGCAATCAATCTGAATCTAACTTTTTAATTTTTTTTTTAATTTTTAAATTAATTTTAAAATTTTAAAATTTATTTTTTTTTAATTTTAATTTTAATTGTAAAGTTAAATTTAGTAAAGTAAAGTTAAATTGAAAAGTTTCGTAAAATTAATAAATCAATATGAATTTACTGAATATGAATGAAATAAAAAGAAACAAACAAAAAACAATTTTTAAGTCGAATTAATTTAGCACGATAAAGTTTATTAGTTTATAAATGGATTCGTACAAATATATGTATAAAATTAAACGAATATAGTACATATATGTATAGTATACATATCTACCTGAAAGATACGTGTATTGTTAAGAATATAGGTCAGTTTTTTGATCGACATAGACACGTGTACGTTTCGAAGGCCAGCAAATTTATTAGCAATTGGTTTATTTGCGTTCGAAAATTGTGGACTGAGATCATTGGGATGCCGCTTCGTTTCTCCTCGAATCCCAAATGTTGATAAAAGAGAATTTAGCTTCAAATTCTCAGATACGTCGAATTTTCGTACTAAATTCTATTATAAATAAAACAAAGTTCAATTATTTAATTTGATTAATATTTAATTGTTGTGAAGAAAACAGAAATAAACAAAAAAAAATTAAATTTAGAAAATAAAAATAATAATTCTCAATTAAAAGCAAATAAAGTAATCTTTAAATACTGTAACAAGAAAAAGAGAAACGTGAAAAATTTTTGAAGAATTTAAAATATATCTGTAAAATTAGAACGAATTTTGAATTATTTTTGTACTTGGACATTGGCCATTGAATATAAAAGGTCATTATATTCATAATTTTCATCGCACAAAAATCTATCAGAAGAACCATCTTCCACTTATGGTATCTTGTAAATGTTTGCTTAGCTGAAAATGTAGAAAAAATAATATTTTCCCGATATGAAGTTTCAACCGTAAAGAAATGTTATGGAAAGCATAACGACTCTCAAGATGATGATCCAAAGCGGATTTTGAAGTAAAATTTTATAAATAGCAACCACGTATTTTGCGGCCAACAGAAAAGACGCACCGTTCTGGCGAGGTCGGACCAATTATTTATTCACCTATGCCATTTACACTTGCCATTACCAAAAATACACGCGGTTAGCTACTCTCAACGCATATCACATATGTGTATCTTCATCACGTGGAATGTGATTCGTGCTACTTGTAGGCGTACTTGCACTTGAATTTAGAGGGTCGATCTTTTACTGCGAGATTATTTCTTTCACGAAATACATCTTCTACTTTGCTGTTTCGTTCTATTCTTTACAATTGTTTGTTCGCAGAACAACAATGCGACTTCCATAATGTGTGAAATAGATTTCATACTTAATTACATATCGAGATTTAAATGTTGAGTATTTTCTCTTTAACACTATTATGTTTGCATTAATGAGACATAGAATAAATGTGCGAAAGTATTTTTAAAATACTTCTGCTATTAAATTATTTATTGATCAGCGTAATCGACGTTTCTATTAATGATCAGAGGAAACATTTGAAAGTTTTATTATAGTTAAATTGCAAGATAGAAAGTCATAATAAACTGTAAGCATAATTTTGAAATATAAAACTTTAATGGTGTTTTGTTTTTACTAACATTTTATTATTTATTATTATTATTATTATTGTTATTTATTTGAATATTTTATGAGAAACAGTCCTTTTCTTGGTACGTAGTGATTGCATTCTTATTTCTTGATGTATAAGAAAAATGTTTTATGAAAATTCCTTTGCTCACGTTAATATCGATTTATACTTTTTACTTTACAATTTTATTACATTAATATTGATATTTACATGAATGTAGAACGCTCAATTATATTTTATTGGATTTATTATGATATATTTATTATTGAAAGTTTCGTTTTATCAGAATACATTCACTTACCGCTTTTGCCGACTCCTGGTGCTCCTATCACAGCTACTTTAACTTCGCACAGCGAACTCTTCTTTCTTCTGATGCCTCTAATCGCATTTGACGTCATGCTATAAGCATTTGTCACTGCAAAAGAATAAATTAAAACTGTATTAAGCTCGACATATAGAAATGTTTAACAAATATCTAAGAAAGTTTTCAAATGCATATTAAATTATTCTCAAGAATGTTCTCAACGAAGAATGTTCTCAACATATAAAAATAATTTTTAATATTTTACTATTACAAAATGAAAAATATATTGCGTTTCTAAAAACGCAATATATTAACGCAACAATTTATATAAATTAATTATTACTATTATTAGTATTATTAATGCTTTATCATGAAAGATTTATTATAATTTATCATAAGTTAATTTTTATTAATTACGAATATAATAATTATTAATTATTATTCTCTCTCTCTCTCTCTCTCAATATTACTAGTATTATACATTTTAAAATTAATTTGCACTAAAAAAATAATTGCATTTGAAAGAACAATTATTGGAGTGTATTGTATTTATTATTAAACTTTTTCACGAAATTAATACTTCGTTGTTTTTTTGGGTTACGGAACTACAATCTATTTATCGGGTGTTCCATTTCCTCTAAAACGCAATAAAAAAAAGGCGAAAATTTTTACGGCACTTCGCGGCATCCGCCGCTTGTTTCTCTTTGGGCGCGTGTTTGAATAAGTCGCGCTACACTTCGAAAGAAGAAGGCAGTGGCAAGAGCGCCTGTCTAGAAACGAGAGAAAGAGAGACAAAGCGAGAAGCGGATAAGAAGAGAAGGCAAGATGTGACGGGTACATTAATAGAACGGTTTGCACACACATGTTCTATGGAATCTCGGGAATTTCTTCCACTGTCTAACAATGTACCGGGGTTACGAATACCGGGCGCGATGGGAACGATAACGCGGTTTATTATGAAATTTCCATGTAATCTCGTGCACGATGTGCGTAAATTCGATATCGCTCGGAATTGAATTCATTAAAGTTCGCAGTGACTTTAATCATAACATATCTTTAATTTATGATTGGTAAACAGTTAGTAAATCTCCGATTGGCTGTACGCGGATGCAAATGCTCTCCTCTTAATCTAAAAAGCATGCATTAAATTATGCATCAATGTACCTAATGATACACTTTCTGAAATAAATACACGTTAATGGGTCTTGGAATATTTCATCGCACAACAAAGTAGCTGTGATCGTGTAGCATAGATATAAATAAGTGTCGTATGCAAATGAATATATCTAATGTAAGTAGACGATATTTAACACAAGTAAATACCTATATACGTTTTCGTCAAAAAATACTTTCTCCCTTTCGTTGCATAAGTGTGGAACAATTTTTTTATCTATTTTTCCATCTATTTTAATATTTTATAATTCTATAGTATTACTTAATAACATAAAAAATTACCATATATTTAACTATAAAACTATAAAATGAATAAATTGCAATTAAATTACTTTTCACATTTTGAAAAACTCTATTTTTAAATTATGACTATATTAAGTTCTATACTCTCTGATATCATAAGATATTACGATTCTTGATAAAAGATTTGATACATAATGATCTTTTTCATCGATGAAAAATAAAAATGCAATATCGATTATCTTATGTCAGCAGTCTATAAAAAAATATACCTCTGTTATGTGTAACTATATAATTTAAAAAAAGTATTTAATTGGAACTTACAGGGTCAGCCAATACTCCGCTACAACACCGTTATAACACTATTGTTTTATTGTGTCGCTTTTACACGCTGTATCTGTTCATATCGCGAGCAAACTATTCGTCGAATGATGATAGGAATGCATAGCTCTAACTTGAATATGAAATACAAAATGTTTCACGGAATTATCTGTTAACAATTAATTTTTGTCGCCTAAGATTAAATGATTGTACGCGCGGTGCAAATTTACCTGACGACAGAGCATAACAAATTTGTTTGCTAGATCGCCCGATTGAATCATAAGTGAGGGAGGAAAGTAGTTCTACTGATCGCGCGCCTGTCACGTGAATGGCAACAGTTTCGTTCGAATTCGCGACTTTGTGAACCGCCGCGGCGCTTGGTCTCAGCGCGACTGTCTCGCCCCATTCTCTTCTGGCGGCTCGCGAGGTCCGCCGAGGTTCCCTTATTGCTCTTAAGTCGTGTACATGCGGTACCCGCTTCCGGTACAGATGTGCGCGCAGACGAAGGTCGAGATTCGTAACGGCCGATGTCCCTCCGAGCCTCGCGTACGATGCTCTTCGCGTCAAGATAAAATTGGAGTGGACGCACCGCAACGCGTTAGGAAATCGGGATGTAACCAATGTTTCCTAGAAACGCGGAAACTTCGCCAAATACTGATCGAATCATAATTACGATGACTCATGATGACGAGTATAAAAATCATTATATAAAATCATTCTTAATGAACATTATGTAAGAGAGAAAAGCAGTTAATTTAATAATTATATAATATTTTTTAAAAATATATTAGTTATCTTTTTATAAACTTTTTAATTCCCCATTTTGGGGAATTAAAAATTAGTATTAGATAAAAATTTTTCATGTTTATAAGTTATTAAAAATTATACTTTTTGGACGCAAGATTTCTATTTAGTAATAAAATTATTAAATATATGTATATGTATGTGTGGATGCATAGAATAAATATAACTTCATATAAATTCTTATACTATATTATATTATTAGATATTACTACGGAAATGAGAAAAAAGAATACAAAAATATAATAATCTTTAAAATTAAACAACATATTACAATTAAATAATAATCGTTTTTAGAAATGTAAAGAGGAAAAAAATTGAATTTGTTTCAAAGTATTGCTAGCCCTTGCAAATAATACAAAAAAGATATATCGATAAAAGTAATTGTTTGCTATGCAAAAATGATGATAAAACACAGTCATCGATTAACAATTTACTATGATTTTAAAATTATCTCCATGTTACATTGTGAAATAAAAACATAGATTTCTGCGCTTATCGACAGTCTTGTACTTTACTGCTGCAGATACAATTCGCTCGTTTCAGGGAGCCACATGTTGGTGGACTTGAAAATTTCTTCCTTTCCGACTTCATCAACTTGGTGTCGTCTCGATGCCTCTGGGCAACCACCAAATAGCCACTTCACAACTCGCGACAGAACTGGTTTAATCCGATCTAAATAACAATTTAATTAATTTTCGAGTTTTCTCAATGTTAAATCGCATTTACTTACTATAATAATTATTATAATTGATCATATCTTTTTAATAAATATTTCCAATAAGTTTTTATATTTTATCGTTGTATAATTAAATATATTATTTATAGGAAAATTATTATGAAAACAAGAATCTAATATTAAAAATATAATAATTTTTAAAATTAAAAAATATATAATTAGTTATAAAATGTTTCTTTTATAAATAAAAAAAATTAAATTTGTTTCAAAGTATTGCATATCAAATATTTTTGCCTGATATAATTTCAGAATAATTTATATTATTATTTATTATTATTTATATTATTAAAATTTATATTATTATTTATTAAATTCTATTATTATGTACCTTTTATAATCGGTGAATTTTCATAATATTCGTGAGTGAGACTTTTCATATTATGAAGAAATTGGTGCATTTCTTTGCGAAGTTTATCACATAACTCTCGCTTTGTGAATTCCTCCTCTAAACACAGTAAATTGTTAATCTTAGTTTTTATTATATAACATACACATGAAATAATAAATATAAATAATATAACAAGGATTCATTTGCTTGTTCATAATACTTGTACAATCTTTATTTGATTGATGTTGGGAAGTAATTGCAATTTTCTCAGATTTCTAAAAAAATCAATAATCTTTTATTATTAGATAATACTAGGTGATTAGATAGATAGAATATAAATTTTATTTTAATTACAATCGTAACAACGTAAAATTTATAAATAAGTATTTATATAATATTATAATAAAATATAACGATGCATATGCCTACACACATACATACCATATAACTAAAATTTTGTTTATTCTGTAATTTGTCATCAGTATTGATGTCGCTTACATCCTCTTGCTTTTGGGATACAGTTTTGGATTTCCTAAAACATTATGATAATATTATAATAACAAAAAGCTTCTTTTTTTTTATAAAGGAAGAAATTCTTGAAAATTTATAAAAGTTCTTGTTAATTTTTATGCAGTAATCACCAGTATATTATAATTTACTTATTAAAAAATAAACAATTAATTTTTTTAATTATCCAAAACTTCCACCATAAATAGATTATTATTAATATAATTATATTTTTGGTAATTAGTGCTTTCGTACATTAATTTATACTTGACGTTATTTTTATCAATAATTTCTGAAATTGTGCTGGAATTTGTTTTCTTGTTACAAGAATTTTTTTATTGTAAATTAGTACCTATTATTATTTAATTTATTCGATGACATCATATCCACTGTGATTCCCTTTTCTGGAGAAGTATTCCGTAGAATTATTACATTGTCTTTTTCACATTTTTCATTGATTATCTGCGAGCTGTTACTACAAGTATTGTTATATTTTTATTCTTATTGCCTATACACATTTCTTAATAATGATTATATTGCACAATATTGCATGTATTCTTACATATGTATAGATATATATAGATATGTATAGATATGTATAGATATTGTTAATGAAAAAGAGACATGCTACTTAATGCATACTTAATTATTTGTTTTCTTCATGTATTAGTTAAATGACATTTTAAAAGTAAAGTATGGATGCAAAATGGTGATTCAAAAAAATGATTTAGCGGCATATTTTGTCTTGTCGAAAATAATTGTAATTTTCGATGCGTTAAATATATGTTAAACGCATATTTAATTTTGTCGAAAATCTAACAATGATATAATTACGTAAATTGATATAAAACAATAATATTTATTATGACATACGTACTTGGTTGATATCATCACTGCATCGGATTTCGGTAATACATCGTTGATCGCGTTTCCATGACGGTTTCTATCATTGTGCTTTGTGCGATATTTCTTACTTTTGTGATTTCTACGGCATATTATTTATTTGGACATTAATCTTTGCGGTCCATTAATATTAGCATAAAAATAAAAATAAACGCAAATCATGTCTTTCATAAGTTACTAGCCGATTTATTTCATAAATAGAAAGGATAAAATATCTAAGCAAAAATATAACTGACCTTATCGATTTATGGTTATCGTTGTCCAAGTTCGTTTTGTTACTGTATTTTTGTCCATAATTCCTTGTATCTTCTTCGTATACTTTTCGATATATTTCTTGTATTCTTAGCTCTTTATTTTGATTATTTTCGTCTCTCGCTTTTATCTTTTCGCATTTAGTTCCGTTCGTATTTAATGCAAACTTCAATCTATTTGCAATAGTATCGATCAAAGTGCAACATACTCTTCGAGCATCTAAAAAGACATGTATGATCTATTTTAATTATAACATGATTTACTTATATATATTATAGAAATTTGAATCAAGTAGTCGCATAAATTCAGCGTAATTCACTCTTATTCTTTTCTTTTTGTGATTTAATAAACGAAGAAAAACTTAACAAAAACAATTCTAAGAATTCTAACAAACTTTTTTCTTTTTGGTTTAAAATAAAATATCTTGAAATACTTGAAATGGATGGATATAACTATAACTATTAAAAATATAAACAGTATTGATCTATCAAGAGACATGGTAGTGACGCTCGCCAAGTGTACGGCGGGAGGCACACCGGGTATTTAGACAACGTTTTCGAGTAATATTTTGATGAAAAAAATTATGGAAATTTACGGTTAGAAAAATGTTCTGGCGATATCAGGCAAATTTTAATTATGTCTGAAAGTCGATTAAAAATTATAAGCGACAAAATTCTCTCTTTCTTTCTTCCTTTCACTTAATATTTTCTCCTTTTCCTACTTACATGAACGTGACTCGGGCACGTAATACAAGACGACGCCACACAACATTAACGCGATTAACGAGAGCCGCTTCAGGTAGATGATCCACTCAAGCACACAGAATTTCTCGTCGAAATAAGCTGATGAGTAAAGAAGGAAGTCATTTGGCTGACGAGAGAAGATATCACTTTCTCTTACCGTATCCATTCCGCGATTTGGCGTACACGCATTGCGCAGCAAACGTGACAGTGAGGACTACAGATTTTACAGTAGATGTTAGATGCATTTGTTTAAGTAGATTTTTTCATTATTACATTTCAATCGTTAATCAAAGTGTTTCGGAAAGGAAAAGGAAGAAAGAACTTGAGTGACACATGCATTCTGAAGCGCTGTCCGTTACAGCGTAAGAGGCAATTTCACTTCGTTTCAAGTATTTCCAGTTAATGTCCAGTTTTAACGCCTTAATTATGTTTGATGGTAACGGCTAACATGGCGATAAGGCAATTATGTGAATAGTTATATCACGCACATTTATATGGATTTTCACTTTGTAATTATACGACGTGTCGCGCAAAAAAAATAATATGACACATATAAGATATTCATATCTTAATTTTTATTATGCTCTGAGTACTTTACAATATAATACAAAGGAAACATGTCATATGTATTGACCGTCTTCACTACAATCTAACGAGGGTGGGTTACACGCACGTACACGTACGAGAAAAATATTTCATACAGATCGGTGCGGGAATAGTATAGCGTGCGCAAGCGGGAACTCGCACTACTCGCTAAATAGTATCTCTCTAAAGCATCTTTGCTTCCTGACTTCCGGAATTGTTTGGGGACCGTAGTCTCCAAAGAGTTCGATCGAACAGGAAGCGATACAGCGCCTGCAGACTATCTAAATAAGAACACAACTTAAAAATATTCTATATGAAATACTGTTTAATTCGATGGTAAATTCTAAATTAAGTGCGACAAGCCGATAAGAATGTTCGCTAAATGCTCACTTCTTATCGGGCAGTCCGGAAGAACTGCCCAACGACTCCATATAGCCGCCGTGTAACAATTAATTCGCGAAAGAAGAGAATACTGTACGCTCACATTTGAACAACAAATTCTATCGCGATGAGGAATCAATCCCGCGAATTCTATAAGTTCTACAAGACTACGATAACTCTTAGTGACAACCATCTCGCGTTACAACTTTCTTTTGCTAAATGTAGATTATACTACGAAATATCGGGGTACATGCCAGTGTTTGCTGGATTAAGCAAATTCATGTATAATAACATAATAATATATATACTACTATATAATAGAATAGAACGAAATAATAATAATTAATAATTAATAATAATAATAATAACGTGAGAATCTCTCATACGCGTGTATGCGCAGCTATTGGTAAAAAAATATATAATGCTATTTATTCAAAGATAACCTTGTGATATGTATAACATTTCCGCTCACTTGGCGCCTAAAAACACTCGAGGACAAGAGATTGGGCTGTCATGAATTACTTAATCCACAATATGATTCATTATTCAATTAAGTTGTATGATTATCTTGATGGAATGTAACACAATATAGGCTGATGTTGGCGTGCATCAAAGATTCACTTTTTATATGCATAATCAGCGCGCTTACACGCGTATAACAACGCAAATGAACGATTTTATACACGGGAATGAGGGACGAATCACGCAATAAAAATAATGACGATGAGATGACGCTCCACCGAACCTGGAGGCTAAAGCCTCCACATAATTAAAAATGTTTTCTTATTTAAAACAAATCTTTCAAAACAAATAAAATCTTATAACTTTCTTAACATTACGATTGAACTCTAACACGCTTTCGAAATATATCATTAAAAGTCTCATTAGCTCAGTTACAATACTAGGAAAATCGTTTTTCAGTATAATTATAGTGTAATTATTAGCTGTTGTTCAATAGATTATTGAAAATTATTGTTGTCAAAGAGTTTAGGGATTATTTAATTAGCTAAATGCATGATCGATTTCGAGGTTCGATGGTTCGCAAAAGGAATAACCGAATCGATAAACGAAAACACACACGAAGTTCTCATTCTTACGCAAAGTGTCTCGCTTTCATTTTGTTGACGGCGTTCGTAAGATGGGTCATCTCGGTATTGAGTTGGGAAATCAAATCCTCCAGTCTATCAACACTGTCGAGGACTTCGACGCGTTGCGTATGCGGATTGAACCTGACCTCGAATGGCCGGCTCATAGTGGATACCTGTAAGAGAAATCAAGAGTTATGACTAAGCTTGTCCACTAGAGTAAAAAGTAATAGATAGGGGAAGTGAGAAGGCTACTAGTCTTTAGTTGCAATAAATAGAAATTAAAAATATTGAAGGAATCCCGAAATTCCAGAATACATATATAAAAAAGAGAAAATTATTCTATAATGCTATTCTATTATTATTCTCTTTAATTCTATTTTTCTCGATTTTATCAATAAGTGTACACAGTAAAAATTAAGTTTGCCCAATTTACCTTGGCCAAGTCCAAAATAAATTGAGATTTAGTTCGCGGATAATACTAGATGAAACATCTATTCAGGCGCATAATGGAAATAATTAACTTCTTCGTACTTACCCAACGACGGAATTTCTCCTTGGCATCCTCGAAACTCTCAGCCACATAATATATCGGCTGGTATTCTTGATCTTGATATTTCTGGAGAGCGGTAGTTGTCGGATCGAAAGCTCGATGCTCGCACTTATCGCTCAATGCGTGCAAGAGTTCGCCGTAAGCTGACAACAAGCCAGCGCCGTAAGCCTTGACTTCGGGACCTTCCTTGCAAAGACCGAATTCAACCGTGAACCAGTAGATAGTTGATAGCTTCTCGATTTCTTCATCCGAGGCGCCGAGAGACGCCAATCCAATTTCTTGCGAAAATTGAGCGAAACTGGGATCAGCCAGAAGCGGCATGTGGCCTAAGAGCTCATGAATGCAGTCTCTGCAAATAGAGCAGAATAAATTTAAAGAATTATGCGATGAGTCTTCTACATTCTTAAAATTTTTATTCTACTTTTTTTTGTATTATATTTAACTTTGTCACTTAATTTTAAATAGAAGTAAAGATTTTTCATCAAATCGTTGCAATCTACAATATTTAAATGCGTAATTTCACACTAGTGGAATTTTAACTTCATTAAACAGAGTAAAATTGAGCACGCTAAAATTAATTAAGATACATTATCAGATAAATGGCGCGTAGCTATTTCTCAAGAAGCCATTCCTTTCTTACAATCTGCAAAGTTATCTGTAGTTCTTGAAAATCGTACTGTGACGTGAATCGCTACGCGGAGAAACGAGTTCGTAACTGTGGAACTGAGTTATCAACGCCATCGTGTCGTTAAAAGCCAATTAGAGTTCCATTACGAGCTTAGAGAGGCGCGGTAATTCTATTATCATCGTTCTCTATGTACCACGGGTGCAGGTTCCCGTCATAACGCAATATCGATTGCCCTGCAGTTTGACACGAAGGGACAGCCGTGATGCGAAGCCAGAGCGACCTTTACAATACTCGATTTTTATGTAAAGATGCGTTCTAACTTTGTACCTTCGATGCTATTTTGTCGAGTCTTCATTACTAGCGTGTCACGTACAGCATGCTCTTTTTATCTGTACGCTTTATAACTCGCATCGAGTCATAAAAGTTTCTGCGCAAGATTTGTAAACGGCATATGTAATATATTTGAATCTTTATTCGTCCTTTGAGAACAATTTTCGGCTAATGAGATAACGGATTGGAAGATCTTTGAAAGAAAAATTCCGATAATTAACTTTTGGTCTCGACAAATTAAAATTAACTAACGAAAGTAAAAAATTCCAAGCACTTACGGTTCGGGAGTGTGATACGGGCTGTTGATATGGCGGACGTATTGGGTGCTCTGGAATATTCTGAAAGCAAGGCTGGATAAGAAGTCCCGCGCCGTCAAGAGACCGGCGGCCGGTCGAAGAGTGAATCCTGTGTTCTTCTTCAGGAAATCGCTGACTTCCTGCAGCTGCGGTATACGGTGAGACTCGAAGATTCTCTCCTCTTGCAATTTCTTGAAAACCCTCTGGTACTCCACGCACGCGTGTTTCGGCACCAGGTCCAGCACAGTGTTGAAGACGCGCGACCAAGTCTCGTTCTCCGTTTCGGTGTAGGGAATGGAGGGTATCGGGTCGCCGTACTTGTAGGCGAAAGCGATTTCGGCAATGACCTTGCGACGAGCGCGGTACTCCTTGTCGGCGAAGCCCGGGTGATTCAGATCGAGATCCGGCTCGTACTTGGTCATCAGGTGGTTGCAATTGTCGAGGTCGGAGGCGTGACGGGGGAACCAGGGATCTTTAATGCTCACGGAATTGTCGGTGAGCAGGGTCACGCCGTCCAAGGCCGAGCTCTGTCGTAGATTTCTAATCAGCTGCAACAGACTCTGTCTGCTCATGTCAATCTTGACCAAGACCTCGAATTGCAGACCATCCTTCTTGGAAGGACGCGACTCGACGTGGGTGACCGTGCCCTTGAAATTTTCGATTGTCTTCAGGATTCTGCCCAGGGCGCCGATGCCCTCTCGCAATCTCAATACCAGCGCCGCTTTTTGCACGCCTTGTTCGCTATCCGGAGATTCGGATATAGTTTTCGCGAGCACCACTTCCTCCTCGGTTAGTCCGGCATCTGCGGAAAATCGAACATTGTCTAATTTTGCTTGATAAGATAAGAAGGTCGAAAATTTTGAAATTTTTTGCTTGATAAGATAAGAAGGTCGAAATCGAAATTTTTCTGAATAAACTTGAATTATTCGTCAAATAACTATTGCCAAGATTTCTCTTTAAAAAATTTTCACCGCTAAGTGACATCGTTCTATGTAGATTCGATATTTGAGAAAATATAAGTGTTTTAATGATATATATATATAAAGCTAGAATGAGAAAAGCGTAAATTCGACTTATGAAACTTTCCCTTTATGAAGGAACGATTCTTTTTGGACATAACTCTTGCGAATATCCTAAGTGACTTCCGCGGACGGTAATAATCGGGCAATTCAAAGTCCATTTTCGCATAGCGCCTTGCCGTCACGTCGGAAACGGCAGCGTCTACTTGGCCGCGGGGGCGACGGAAAAGTGGCAAAGTAGCCGTCATTGTCGTGGGCGCGGACGTGCCGGCGAGATGGAAGGTAACGCGAAAAGGAATAACCGTGTTACACATTTACTGCGGCCACACAGGGTCGCTTGTGAAATCTCGAGAAAGGCTCTGCTCCGGTAATACGATTCTAAATGCACAAAGCGGCTGCGGAGGCCGAAGGCGGGTTGGAAAAAGACGGAAATAGCTCGGAGACGTAATTCACCCCAAGTGTCGAGCGAGGCACTCGCCCTAGTCGACTGTCGACAATGGCGATCGTTTTACCCTCCATTTACCGTCGCCTTCTTATCCTCCCATCGTGCCACGTGCGTATCTTCTTCGCACGCAATCGTGCACTTCCTGTTTCACTTGTATTGCGCAATGTGGCATTTCGCGACGCGAGGACTGAACGCAATTATGATCTGGGAATAGAAAATGTGCTTACCATCATCGTCATCATCATCCGGTTTTCCATCGCTGTCTGATGAAGCCTCCGCTTTCGCTTCTGAAAGTTACAAGTTTCGTGCTCATGCCATATGCAACACTTATGCATTCTTGAATACTTGGCGGCGGATGCATTTGGTGCCAATCAATTTCACGTTACAATAAACATCGTAAATATTATGTATTATTACATTAAATAATAAAATTATCGTGTATTAATGACAATTAACGCGATTATGTCCTATAAAAATGCACGTTTATCACACCCCAATTATTCAAAAAGATTGTTACAAATTTTATAATATCTATATACAAACCTTCCTTCTTTGATGCGCAAACTAACGACTCCATTTGTTCGTCGTCACTTGAAACATCGACATAATGCTCTCCCTGTTCCTGAGTACAAGTAATTGTCTGATCCGCGTTCGTGTCTATTCGATAACAAAGAAATAAATCATGCAACATTAACATTTGCATGCGCATATAATTACCTCGATATGATTTATGTTGGCAAAACGATACGATTTTATTCGAAAAGATCTTTTTCAAACACGTACATTTCTCTAGTATGTACAAGCATATTCACATAAATATTATAATTCTTTTTACAGTAAATCATGCATATATCTAATACAAAGATATTTGTTTCTATACATCAAACATATAGTGACACGATATTTAATATTATGTGTTAACTTTATAAAAAATTAATCATGCCAAATAACATCCGCAAGACTCACCATTCGCTCGTTGTCGAGCTTCCTCGAGTACGCTTTGCTTCGTCTGTTTGACGACCAGCGTCTCAAAACGGGCATCGTCTACGAGAGAACGTCGTCGTGCTGGATACCCGTTCTGAAAACATAAATGCAAAGTGCGATTATTATGTATATAAAACTATGATAAATTAAATTCATAAAAATATTGAAAATCATATGATTTATATTATTCCTGTACGATTAAATCCCGAGTCTCAATGTATTATTGCATATTCTGTTGCATTCATCTATTTTATTACTGACGCTGGAGCGATTATACATATAATTTAGAACTTTAAAGGGCGGATGTCCTCTCGTCTTGACTAGCCAGACTCTGATTTCCGTGGTCTGTCCGTGGTCGCCTTTGACGTAGGATGAAACGGAAATCTAACCCGTAAGTTCGACCGAGCGTCACTTAAGTCGGATAACGAACAAAAGGCACGGAAATGAATTTTCGCGACTTTCGTCCTGCTGTCGTTGAAGTATCGGAAATGAATTAATTTCGGTGGAGAGGTAGAAAGGAGCTTGACTACCGTTTAATTCTTATTGAAGAAGATAAATTTTATTTTTCTTATTATCGCCTCCCTAATTAATATATCACTTGTTAGCTTATTTTGCAATTTAACGAAAAAACCTTTACCTAAGAAATTTATCTCTTTAGCTATACGAATTTTTCGTGTAGAAAGGATATTTAGGATTTTATTCGCGAAATGACGAAATAATCGAATAAATCTTGAAAGACAAAAATTAAAATAAGCGTTCGTATTTGGTGAAAACAGACAAGCATGCGCCACCAATCATTCAAATTCCTGACTGTCGCCGCGTACATATAGTACCATTGGAGACCTAGTTGCATCTTACAGCAAAGTCGGTTGGCACAGTTTAGAGAAAGTGTTTAGCAATCCCTTAACAACACGTGTCGTTAAGTGGGCCAAGTACTTGGAATGGATGACTATGTTGAGAAATTGCGACACGACGCGATAATATATCGAAAGAACGACAAATGCGTGACAAATCTTATCCGAATGCATCGATAAAATCACGACTTAATTAATTTCTATCGTAAAACTGTCTGTGGAGTTGTCAGCTATCTATGTGAATCGCATCTGTCGTACGCGAAAGTGACGAATATATGTAAATATTTGCCGATTAGACAGCTGATGTACGAGATGGTGACTGGCCGTTCGAGGAAAAAAAAGAATGAAATCCAGGCGCGATGATAACTCGGTAAATAAACGATGCGAATGTCCAATCGAGCAAACGGCAGGTACCGTAGGAATGTTGTTTCCGACCTTGTGGAATCGTACGAACGTACGGCCGAAGATGCAAAAGAAACGACCTCGAATCAGCAAGTCGAGTAATTACCCTGCACGATGGAGCAATTGCATCTGTAGATGAACAGGATCTCTCTCTCTCTTTCTCTCTCATGCAATTGCTCATAAATTTTATTCCGGATATTCACAATGCTTTAATTTTGTCAGTATCTAATTAGCTCTTTTAATATTTTTAAAAGACTACGTGATATAATTCACGTGGCATCTTAATTAAATAATTTAAAAATAATACTTTATTTTAATTTAAGTATATTGTAAGAAGAACTTAAATGATTACTGTAAATAATAATAATAGATTAAATCGTAACGTTTACTTCAAATCAACTAGATATATTCATGTGCATCGTGTAGTTTTGCGATTGTTTCATTGATTTCGATTTATCCTATTTGTCTATTTTATGAATAAGCGTTTCTAATGCATTTCTAACGGCAAGCGAATGTCAAGCGATTATGATGCTAATGTCTCGTGGCTAATATAACCAAGGTCGGTCATTAAAATTGCGCTCGGATAACTTAGCTCGCTACGACCGCTACTGCCCAATTATTCGAATGGATTTTGCTATCGCGATTGATTCTTTCTTATCTATCCGACAATCATAAAAAGTCATATTTATATTCGTTATTTACGAACCTGTTTCAACGAGAGTAAAATCGAAATATTAGTAGCAAACTACAAAAAAATCATGATCAAATATACATACATTATTTACGACGCAATACGCAACATTTAATCTACTATTTTAACAATGATTAGTCCGATTTCAAAAAAATTTCCTAGCTAAACGTTTGTAATCTTTGAGTGTTTGTTTCTTTAAATTACCAAAAATTTCTCTATATTTTTCTAAATCTCTGTGCGATGGAAAAAGTATACGCAGAGAACAATAATGCAGCAAGTTCCCTGAATTCAATACAAAAGGGCAATTAAGTTGAATGAAAAAATGCATACCTCGGTGAAACCTCATCGGGCATTTGCATACCAATTTGCACAAGAAGTTTGTAAAACTTGTACGATTGTACAGTTGAATGAGCAGATACATAATGCATTATATATGCATACATCGAAATTAATGTGATCCTTCTCACCCTGTTAGAGCGATAGGTCGCTGCGGTCCAAGCGAAACAGACAGCGTTTAAGCAAAACGGTTAACACAGCAAACTCATTATACGCGTATATAAGATGAATACGCGTGCAGCACGCGCAGGATAGTTGCAAAGCAAGTGCGTGTGCAGCGGGCCTCTGAAGGCGAATAACGGGTGCAGCGTTCAGGGCCTCTTTAGCGTGTCTCAATCTTTCTCTCTTTCTTAGCCGCTCTATACAATCACTTCACTCTCATATTTATAATATATTCATAATTATCATGCGCGAGGCCGGAGATTGATTTTGCAACGGCGACGATCGATATAATTCCGCTCAATACGATTGATCGGCAATAGCAGCCTTGATATCGAGAGGGTGCTGTCAGATCTCGTAGCATCGCGAATCCGCGGTAATTCCGTCACGAATTCACTGAGATCGCTCTAATGTTATTCTATAAGCGGAGATTAAGCAAGTGACCACGTGGATGCTTCTAGGGCAAGGTGACTGGCTTGAGAAAAACAACCCATAATTATGCGTAATCATTAGTTGCTATATCAGAATCTAGGACTGATCAAATTAGAATTTTCATAGAAAGATCGGTATTATCATGAACCAAAAAGTAAAGAAAAAAATTTTGCTCATATACAAATTAGCTAATTTCAATTAGATTGCGAAACTATTTAGCTTGAATCATTTAAATTCGTTGAATGGCAGGACCCGACGAAACGCGAAATAGTATCCGCATTGACGCGATCGTGATAGGAAATTTACTCAAGGTCGGCTTACTTTTCATCCCGCGTCGCCGCTACTCGTGCGATCACTATCGATCGCGCATAACCGATTCTAGATCCTAGTATCTAGATCCGGCGTCCGTACGTAGTATGTACAAGTTCCGTTTGAATGAGTCAGACTCGTCATGATCGTCAGGTAAATGAAAAGCGAAGTTAATATACGCGTAATTCAAAGCGAACAAGTGCGGTATGAAATCAAGAATATTAAATGTGCATATTATTCAGCTGCGTTTACTTCCGAGATTTGCCATTTAAAACGCAACAGAGAGAGACACTACTCGCCGGAATTGAAATCGCCAGATACTTTGGTTTTCTTTCAAAATGAAAAAATATAATTGAAAGATTGAGATTATTTAGAATTTAGAATTAGAATTAGAATAGAATTCTAATTTAGAATTAATTAGAAAGATTCTTAGATATTTAAAATAATTTAAATCCTTCAATCTTTATGTTTTTAATTCTTATTTTTTATTTAATGCAGATTTGAATTTCACTGATTAGTGAGTTACGTCTATCTACGCACATCAGCGGTTCCGGTTTATAGGATATGCGGAGAAAGCGTAAGATTGACCAAGTCGTCATACCGAAATGGCATGTTCTTGTATTTATACAGACAGACGCAAATAACAAATCATATAACGCTTAGAGGAAATCCGCCGTTTTGAAAAGAAAGCACAAACCAAAGACAGAGACCAAATCCGAAACATCATTTAGATATTAATCTTAGAAAATATTTTATTGTGTTAGGGACAATTAATTTCTTACTCATCGGTAACGGTACCTGATGTACAATACCTCGCGTTGAATTATGCATGAATGAAGAACGCGAAAAATTCTGGGAAAAGTCCATGAGTCTGCGATTAGCATTCGAATTT
The DNA here is from genome assembly GCA_021460005.1 of Tetramorium alpestre. NCBI lineage: Eukaryota > Metazoa > Arthropoda > Insecta > Hymenoptera > Formicidae > Tetramorium > Tetramorium alpestre. The sequence continues at coordinate 383,635 of JAJVSH010000068.1, read as the reverse complement.
GCAAACATCAGCGATGTGTGAGCTATTCACGCTACTAGTATTTTTGCATCAATAAATCTCGATCGTTCGGAAAAGGCACAGTAGGAATCGAAAAGATCGAAGTGGCGATTACAATGTATGTTTAGCGCGGTTGTTAAAGAGATAAGTGCGAAGTCACGTGAGCAATGAGACATAGACCTTGCCGGTTATTCTTACGCCGTTGCGAAATTTCGCATCGTCGTTATTATAGGTACGCGTGCGGCGGAAAAAAAAAAGCGAATAACCTCGTAAACGCATCGATTATAAGTTGTCACATGACTTATTGGACGCGAATAGAAATAGGAATTGGCCTTGCTATCGTGATCCATGGTGCGTTATACACGCGACGGAAAAGAAAAACGTGGCAACCTCGAAAAAGTATCGATTAAAATCCATTAGTGTGCGATCCGAGAGAAAAAAATATAGTTACGCGAGGAAAGACGAGTTCTCGCGAGCTGTAATTTGCAAAATAGATGAAGACGGATACGTACAGTACGTATTAAAAAATACTGTTACATCGTCGATTCCAGTTAGCATTACGTACTCGAGAATGACTATGTAAAGACAATCGGTAATTGCAAGTTTCACATAAAACCGTTTACAGTTACTTATTTTCAGCTCGTTATTAAACTAATCGTTGTGTGCACACATGCAAATGCAATTTTATGCATCAAATAAAAGTGCAAACAGTCGCGAGAGAAAGGGGGTGATGCAAAAATAATTTTACGATTTGCGTAACGTAACTTTGGCAAGAAGGAAGAATGCTATTTGTCTTTCGATGAGCTTCAGATAGCTGAAAAGTAAATTCGCGGCGCGTCGAGAGAATCGCCAGTTTCTCCCAATCGTCGCGTCTTCCTACGATCGAAAACAGCTGACTCGTGACCGGCTACTTCCTCGTGTAATCTCGATGGATCTCGTGCTTTGCAACAGATTGAATTTATCGCGACTGCTAAGTGCCATAGATCTTGCATCAGCTGCTTTGCTCGAACTTATGTAAATACATGCACACAAGGCGAACCGGACATTGAACGGATTATCTCTTTATATTTCTCTTATTACATCTTTTGACCGAAGCAAAAAAATTAATGGTTGGTTGAAATACAATAAATTGGCAAGACGGAATCGTCGAGACTAATCTTCTTTTATCCAATCATTCTAATTCAATTAAAATTATACGTATGTTTTGTATGCTTTATGCAAATATTGTTTAAGACATTTTTTTTCGATGAATGGCTAGATTCTGCGAACAATTTAAAAATGTCAAGATTTTGCTTCGGACCGGTTTTAGATTACTGATGAAGAGTACGTGAAAAATTCTAATTAAACCCATACAAAATGTGACCTCGACATTTAAATGTTCATTAATATTACAGCAAGGTCAATAACATTGCGTAAACAGGATAATAACAGCGCATATACTTTCTCTGAACGAGGACTCTTCTCCGTTTCGCCGGGCCTACGTGAGAATTTCACTCGCGTTGGTCTCCGGTTATTAAGATTGAGAAAGAGCGGAACCGACACACATGCACCTTTAAGCGATTTTCTGACGCAATTTTTTTCACCCATTTCGAAATGTACCGTTAGCCAGAAAAATCTCGAGAATCTAACTACAAAAGCAAACACTCGCTGTGTACAGAAATTGTATAATTAAGCCAGAGCGCATGGCTTAGCAGCCGTGTCTCTATAATGAATACAAAGTGCATGTAATTTTATATAATTCGATAAATAATGTACTTGTCACATATACAATAACAAGATCAAGTTCTGCAACTACGTTTGTCGAAATGTAAAGAATTCTTGTGTTAAGAAACTAGAATGACATTTTCAGCCGTCTTCGGAGACATTCGTATGTGTAACGGTGATTTAAACGAACGGTTGAATTCGCGCGCTTACCAAGGTCTTTTTGATCGAACCTGTTGCTCTTGACATGTACATGAATAGCACAAATGAAAGCGTTTTGACAATGGCAATTGAAATTTTTCGCAAATAAATCGCAAATAAGTCATTTATCAAATGCGATTTTTTGAAGGAACATAAATATACATATATAAAAAAAATAAAGTAGTATTTTATATCAAAATATCAAAATATTTAAATCAAAATACCAAATCTTATATCGAAATATTTTTTAAATAATATTTAATATTTTGCGAAATGTTATTTTGTATTTGTCTAAAAATTACATATACTTAAAAATTTATTTATGAAGTAAGACCAACATTTTCTTTTATTCTTTCTCATTTTTTTGTAATACTTTAACAATTTTTGGATTACTTTTATCACGTGATTTGAATTATTTATCAAATGATTATTTAGAAATAAGACTTACCTCAATACTGTAAGATTTCTTGATGGCGAACATTTCGCGGTTTTTCTGAGCGGCTGCGACTGCCATCATATCTTCTTTATCACTCTTCTTCCTCTGATAACGATCAATTCAGTTGGTTTTTCTCAATTCGACGGTCGATCGACTTTGACGTCTTTCTATCGTCGGTTCTTGGCCTGATAGTGCTCACTGGACAATGCAATAGAAGGTGATGTGCGTGAGCTCTTCACTGCCTCTTGCGAGAAATTTACACGAATGGATTCCCCGTTGATCTACGTTGCGCGCTTTTCGACTTTAATATCCCGATGTCCTCTTTGGCCTCGATCCGTCCGATCTGCTACGGTTCGACTACGACAAACGACGAGGACGTCGGCGACAACAACGAGCCTCTACTACTTAAGTCCGCTTTGGACGGAGCGTACGAGCGAATGCGTCTACGGGGCGGATTGCTGCCGCATATAAACGTTGCCTCCCTTCACCGCTGCTAATGCCGGGGGTCAGGGGTGCCCCCACCCTATCGTCGTTTCGGGTGGTCCACCAGCAGCAGCCGCCGCTACCACCACCGCCGTCGCCGTTACAGCCGTCGCTGTCGTCACAGCGCCGCCGGCGCTGCTGCCATTGACGAAGACCGTCACGAGGAAATCCCTCGCATAGCTGCTGATATTTTTTTTATCTCGTTTTTGGGATTCTTGTAGGATACTATCGTGCATCTTCTACTGGATGACACAATAACGGAAATACCTATTTCGTTATAGATAAACAATAATAGAAGGTTGCACGAAATAGGACATGTATAGTTGGAAGCAATTTGTTATCTTCCATTTGTTATCTCTTTATGCTATAGATATGTAGATATATGTATCTAATAGTATTTTAGAGCGTGACATAATCTATTAGTTTATGATTGAATATGCAACATGACATTTGATATATCAAATAGTACTTTATAGAGAACACTACACTGTCCTAAGATTTCCAACAAGGATATTGAACATAAATATATTATTTTAATGTTAAGATTAATTATATTTTATAATTAAGAAAATAATTTTAAAAAAGTTTGATAGTTCTTATTAATTCTTCGCTGCTGAAAAAATTTAATGTGTGTATGTGTGTGCGTTCCCCGTAAAAATACCTTTTAAAAAAATGCCTTTTAAAATCGATATTGAAATAAATTTGAGTAGGACACGCGAATGGGACGAATAATCAAGTTAGCAATATCATTTTCTGGATTCAGCGTATTTATAACTTGCGCTTAAAATAGCCATTTTATCTTGGTGAATTGGTTTCGATCATTTCCGAAGAGAGCATAGAGAAATATAATGATATGAATTATTACGTAATTATTATCATACAAATGATAAAAAGTTATAATTATATATATATATATATATATAATTAATACTAGCAATTTTATCTCTATAATTTATTCATATAAAGAGCTCACGCATAGCCCTATTTATTGCATTGTTTTTCAGTGAGTGCTATCGACATGTTGTATTATTTAATTTAATTTTGCAAATAATTATACATCCATCAAAGTTATCTATTCTTGACAGATTTGGTACAATCTATAAATATAGAGAATTAAGCGAAGTAAAAAGAATAAAACAAATAAAATATTTGCAATAGCAAAAGAGAATAAAGAAACAAAATGAATATTGAACAAGTATTCTTCAAGCGTTAGAAAAGCTACATTACAGAATAATTAGCTATATTACAGAAACATAAAGCAAAATGAATGCAAAAATTTCAAAGATTTCTAAGAGTTTCTCATTTCTTAAATTTTGGAGAGATAACCCTAGTAACACGTGTTGGTTTTTTATACGTTTCCTAAAACGTTTCTAATATTTTAAATACGTTTAGGAAATGTATATAAAACGTATCTAAATCATCCTACGCTACCTGGGAAGTTTTAATTAAATTTTAGTTCAATATTATATCGCAAACGCATGAACAAATTAAACAGGCAGGTTTTTTTACCTTTCGTTAAAAAGATATACCTAAGTAATTTACCACTTGGCATCGCTTTTCCTCTAGGTTTGCGTAAACTGTGCATTAAAGGTTAAACCGCGATCGCTTTTGCGTTCGCGTCGTCGGAACTAGCTCCTCGCAAATATGACGTTCGCACGATCACGCACGATACGCTCGATCCTCACACGCACCGATCTAGCCGTTCGATCGTCACTTCTGTGCGTCAACGCGTTCACGTACGTACGTACGTACGCACGTATGCACGCACGCACGAGGCGAATGATCGCGCGTGCAATCGAGCGATCGGAGAAAGATCTTACGAGAGAAAATGCACGTGTTAGCTTTTTTTACAGCTTTCTAAAGACACAACTACAAACGGTCCGGCCTCTGCCGTGCATTCGCCGACAATGGTGCATTCGGTAGGTGTGTCAGCATTATTATGATGAATATTTAACAGTAGCGCGGCACGATCGCCAATATCGTTAAGAACCTGCTCCTCATATGATATGCATAATGACACGATACATATATAATACATGAGCGTACATGGAAATAGAAAAATATTGAATTTGCATGCACGGCGTTGTGTAACGGAGGCTGGTCGGAGATCCAGAGACTTCGGAAATTCGATTATTCGTGATTAATGGCCCCGCGAGATCATTCAGATATGATAGCATTCCTAGAAAAACTTATCGATTGAAAACGAAGATCGATGAGAAGGAAAATACGTTTATGTTATTTAAATCAATGCTCGTGGAAACACATGTCTGATGCGCGTAATGCGCCAGACGTTAATTGATTCAAATAGTAACAATCGATCACCGTGAAGATTTCAGAATAATATGAAAACACTCCTTTGATATAAACACGTGAATCTAATGAAATTAATGTGGAAGAGATATGACTATAATGTATGGAATTGCCTAATTTTAGTAATCCATGTTGATATTCCATTTGTATTTTTTCATTTGTATTGTAAATACTAATTTTAATATTGGGTCTTTTGAAAAATTATGGAAGAAACGCATAATATTTTTGACCGACGGACGATCGTTTCGTAATGATCCATCAAATTGTCGGCACATTGATGAAATTTTCCTCAGACGTCATTCAGGTGTGGCAGCAGCGCATCATGTTGTGGTCGACGTCACGAGTCGCGTCGCTTGGAGGCACGAATAGCCGGGGACTCCCGAGTGGCCGAGTTGAAGTCTGTCGGTCTCCTTAGCGGCCAATCCGGTTTTCCGAAGTGTGGATTCCCAGGCTGGGAGTTTCCAAGAGTATAATCTTTACCGGGGCAAAAGAACCGTTCAACCACAACATCTGTGAATCATATGTATTTAGAATAACGCGATAATGCAACCCGTAATCACGCTCATTGCTTTTTCTCTGGATTTTGTCTTTACGATAACAGGGGAAGTACACGTGGACTTTACGTTATTTACACAAATAAGTTGGCACAGTATGATTAATTTTAAATAAACAGCACAGTAGGGAAACATATTTACTGCATTTTATGTATTAAATTCTTTTTAGAAACAGTAAAAACATTTAAGTAGATTTAATTATAATAGTTTCGAATGTTTATAATGTTTAGGAAAAAATTTATTAAGGAAGAGGAAAAAAAAATATTACCTATATATTTTACTTACTTTTAAAAAAGTACAATTGATCATAATTATAAAGTAATATCGTAAATTTTCTTGAAAATTTATTTTATAGGAACGATGCAAATATGTATATGAAAATTTCACGTTTTTTTTTATCAACTCTAATCTAACGTTTTACTTAAGCTGGTTTATCCTCAATTATTCATAATGATTATGCAACTAGATATTTCCATACGCATTATCTATCGCTTTTATAGTATAAAAATACCACAGAATTTATCCTTTTCATATTGAGACTAAGCAATGTCTGTGCGTATATTTCTCTCATTAATTGATAACCCATATCGATTGCTTAGTGACCCTTGGGAGTAAAGCGACGAGTTAATCCATTTATCGTTGAATAGTTAGTTATATGTATGTATATTTGCATTTGTTTCTAAAATAATTACATGATACGCTATCAAAATAATAATGGAAAAAGACAGTAATTACATAACAGCAATTTAGGTTATTAAAGGTAATTAAAAATGATAAAAATAAAAATAAAAACACAATTATTAAAAATATATAAAAATTATTGTAATTTTATGGAAATTTTGATTACGCATTTTAAACTTTGTCTCTAGAAAACTTTGATTAAACTTTCTCAATATCAGAAATTTGATTAATAATTGATCCTGTGTTGAAAATTATTAAACTAGATAACTCGATCGATGCGGCTGAATCACTATTAGCCTTTGGCCGGCGAGTTAAATTATTGTCATGCGAAGCAAACTCTAAGGACAAAAGAGTTACTTGTCTCCAGAATTATGTTATGAGTCGTGAGATCCTTGCCGTCGAGGCCACTCGGCTATTTGCACTCCTAAAATCGAGGAATTTTTTATTCCACAAAATATCAGATACGGAACTATATCAATGCGATTGTATTTTAAATATGTTCGTGATTGAATATACATATATTTACATGTGTATGGATCGTACACCGTTATATTAAATGAGACGCGATCTTACTTTCATGTATCAAGGCCGCTCCGCATGTTCAGAGATGGAGTGGCACTTGTTCTGCGTCAAGAACAAGTACGTGATTGAGATCCAGATCGTAATTAGACATTTCATAAATTCTGAATTAACAAACCTAAATTCGTATGAATGAAACGTTTGAAAAGTAAAGCGTTTAAAACATAGCCACCTTGAATTAATACATAAACAAATGTATCAGTTATCAAATTGGTAGCTTTGTATCTTTTGAATTTGAAGAGGATTCATAATTAATTAATCCAAAAGCGAGTATTGTTTTGCTATTTTCATATCACTATACAATTTATATAATTCATTAGACTCGATAATGCATTATGCAAAAATTATATCATATAATAATGTTTTAATATAAATTAATAGAATGTACACACGTGTAATTTAACTTTTGTGTTTCTCACAATTGAGATTGTATTGAAAAGTGGATTCGTTGATCTGAATCGTCTAATTAGAGCATTAATTAACATATTTACGAGAAATATCACATTTATCTAGTAAACGAAGTATTTTGCGCGCTCATGTATGTCTATTTGTCGGACTTTTTATAAAATCAGCAAAAACGTATTAATCTTATATTATGCATCTTATATTATTCTTATATTTCTAGAACGCGCGACAAAAATACACTATGCACTGAATGTTGCATGTGTTAAATAAAGGTGTGCTTGGTTTACGCGAATAAAAACTTTTGCGTTCAAAGTTTAATTAATTACTTTTATTAACGGGATAAATATTGGTTTTATAAACTCAAACTGGGACAAGATTTCGACATCGAGTATGCAATAGATATGTACGATCGCGTGAGTATAATTTATCGCATAAACTTATCATCACTTAAGAGAGATTTGTATTATGCGCAATATGTCATGCATTAGCAAAGATATACGATTTATAAATCTATCATATGATTTTTATAAATTTATAAATTTCCACTGTGTAAAGCAGAATGCCAATTGATCTGTCCTTATCATCGATAAAACGCCACTAATGTTAGGAATGAAGAAAATCCCGTAAAATTCCATCTAAATTATTTGCTAAATTCCTATCGTTCCATGAAATGGAAAAAAAAATCAAATACTTCAACATATATACTTTCTGGAAAAAATTTCACATTTATAAACTTAAAAAGTATAATTCTTTAATATAATTCTTAGTTACATTCTGAAGAAAGAAAAAAAATTTTTTTATTTTAGTTGGGTTTTTAAAGAAATAAAGATTAGTTTATTAGAATTAGTTAATTTTAATCTTCTGATATTAACTTAATTAATTCTTTATCTTTTCATAATCATATAAACAGTCTTTCTCTTTTCTTTATCTTTTTTTGTCGCTACAAATTAAATTTCATGGATCTTTTCCAAATTATTTGAGGAAAATTCAAATATAACAATTTTCCTCTTTTTATTTGACTTTTTTCTCTCACAGAACATGTATATTTAAAAATTAATGATACAGGTTTGAGAATTTTCCTTATATCTGACGTATATTTGCACATATGCATGACGGAAAATATTCAGTTTCTTTAATAACAAATTAAAATGAATATTCTTAATAGTTATAATTCCTCAATATAATTCCTCAATGTCAGGAAACCAAATATGAAACGGCATATTCCTGGATATCGAAATAATTCCACTTCATAGATATCACCTGAACTAATTAATGAAAAATTAATTATTCATTAACTTGGGATTACCGCTTTTTTATACGATTTATCAAAATGTTACGTTTAAGGACATAACATATAGACGCATATATGTTGTATCCTTCCTTCAAGAACTCATTGTCAGTTTATATTATCGTAGCTTTAGTGTAATTAAAATCCAAGGTTTTTATTAATTATAGATACTTTCTAATTTTGTTATTATTTTGACTTAAATTAATTTTAGTAAAATAATTCAGAAAAATTTTGAATATTTTATTTATAGATATCGTTTTAAGAATTCTATGCGATTCAAATTTATTAGACCATAGCATTATAAAACTTTATAATTTTCAAAAGTGATTTTAGAAATAAATATGATATAATTATGAAAATCATAGCTATTGTTTGTTAATAATTATGCTTTTATATATTTTTTTTGTATAACTCGGAATTAAATACATAATAAGGATTACTTTTTGGAAAGGTGATGATTGATAAAGAAATACTTCGCGATAATTATACACATTATTTTTAATTACACTCAACAGCTGTTGTCAGTGTCGATAATCGGCGCATGTTAATGTCCAGACACTATTATTCAATAGCCAGGTAATAAGTTTCTTAATGCAAATAGATCGATTATAAACAAGCCTTGAGAGCGTCGGCGTTTCATAGGCGACATAAGAGCTCAATTATGATAATTATTGTAGTAATAAAGTCACCTAATCACTATTTTAATCACTGTGATATTGCTTATTAATAATTTACTGAACGTAGAGAATCCACTTATAAATAGGGCCTGTCTAAGACGGCACTTTAATTTTTTCTAAAATTTAATGTAATTTGATGTTTAAAATTAGATTATGTACATATAGTTTGCAATTTGGTTTACTGCGGACTAGTGTTCATAGAAATGTGATATTAGATAATCTTACAACAGCACAATTAGCATAATATTTTGCTGTGATTGAAATGAGTAATACGAGCACACTTGTAATTCTTGTAGTGGTGCATTTTACATGCATATTTACATATTATACGTAACTCTAGACTCATTTAGATATGCAGAAAATTGATATAGAAAAGACTGATTTACACTATTAACGAAGGCATGCAATAATTATTACACTGCATAATTATCATACAGTACTTCGCTTTTATAAGATAAAAAATTATCATCTGTTCTATAGAATTATAGAGATAGCCATGAGACAATTATCGTCCATTGAACGTACGTATGTAACTCGTATTATTGATACTTGCAATTTATTCTGAAAATTAAATCGGTAACATGGCGTGTAAAAAAGAACTGTGCCAAGAAACTATAAAAAAGAAACTAACATATAATTGAACGAGGATAAAGTATTAATTATTTATCAGAGGTATCTAACTCTCGCTGTAATTTTTTGTCTATTTATCTATTATATAATTTTTCGCTCAGATGATTCATCTTTCGTACATATCACGGAATAATATCGCATGCAGATTGTAAAAATATAGCCGATTCTTATTTAATCAGTTTAGTAGATATATACTTGTTTTGATACCTTTATTTTTTTAGTAGATATATACTTGTTTTGATCGTTGTTATCAGGAAAATTCCGTATTTGACTTATAAATTTGCAATGGATTTTACGCAAATGATTATACGATTAAGGAAATAACCACTAATAATGTCTCGATGTCGGAAATCCCGCGGATAAATGTTTTATGATAATCATTGAGGCATTCAGCATTCTAAATTAATTAAAGGTTATCACAATAGCAATAAAAACATTTTGATGACATTAACTGATTAATTTCTTTGATAATGGTGATTCTAATGTAATATATGTATATGCAATATATGTATATATATATATATATATATA
>JAJVSH010000068.1:298884-373023 GCA_021460005.1 Tetramorium alpestre | reverse complement strand
ATATATATATATATGTGTGTATATATTGCATTATAATACGCAACAGTTAATTGATAGACAAAATGCATGCTTTTATGATTAATAGGAAGATATAAGTATACTGAATTCTGTGAATCGTCCAAAATTTAATAAACGCAAATAAAAGAAACAACGCTACTTATAAATATGAAAAATTAAGTTTCTACTGTTGTTGAATTTATACAACGTAGCAGAAGCAAATTAAATGCTATAAAATAAATTCTAAAAATTTATATTAAATTTTTCTATATTTATATATGAAATAATTATCTCGTTTTTATGAAGTAATTATAATGTTTACCAAAATAATGAAACAATTTTATTACTTCGTCTTACCGACGAATTGTAAATTGTACAAGGTCAATTGAAAGATACGAAACAAAGGAAATGGACTTTGGGTCCAACAGCGCGTTCAGTCAGTGCATACGTTACAAATAAAAGGATAATAGCGCGATGCTTGAAAGTACACGCTAATATACTGCGCGGCCGGTTCGCAAAGGGAACGCAAATAATCCATAACTTTTCCACAAAAGAAACCGAACTTTTTTCAATTAAGGTCTGTCGAGTTCAATGCCTCTCCCTCTCTCTTTTCGTCTTAACCGGTGCGTGGTCAGTCGATTAGTTCGAGCGACGCATGCACTGATAAAGTCGGCGATTACTCACTCGTGGCGATCAGCAGCACCGCGAAACAGAAAGCAATCCGATCTCGGCCGGAACTGGAGAACCAAGGACTAATTATCCGGCGACGGACGACGGATCGTTTTGATTCCGTCTCAATGATCTAAATCTGACAATAATAGAGCTGGTTCCGCTTTACTAATCAGTATTTCTAATTGATTCGTTCCGGACTACAACACCCGGCAGGATAAAGCAATTTTTGTTTGCAAAATGTAGTAACGTGACTCATGGCGATTGTACGAAAAACTTTAGCGTAATAGAATAAGCAAGCTTGTTAAATAAATATACCTGCAAAACCGTGACAGATCGCACGCGGCTTTTTAAATATAATATTAATTGTGTTAACAGCTTAATTTAATAAGATTGTTATAATTTAATAATATAATTTAATAATATTATAATAAAACGACTGATTTCTGTTATTTCTCTAAGAGAAGATGGACATTGGTTTTAAAGATGTTACGTAGAAAAAAATTTAAGATGTTTGTATCTTAATTCTTGTATAAAGATAAATAAGGGAGCGCTTATATCATATCTCTTACTATTTAACTATTTAAAAAGCTATTCGTCATGCATATATACATGCCATGCGTGTGTTTATCACATGCAACAACTTAAGTGCACACAGGCATTAATGATAAAGGATCATTGATTTTCTGAAGCCTGTATGTCAACAGTTAAAGATTAATATAAAGATTATTATTTTCCAGCTGTTGCTATCAAAGTAGGGATCTTTGAAAAGGTTTAATGAATTTTTATTTTCTCTTCACATTTGTCTCAGACGCATATTAATTTTTCTAAATGAATATAAATTATTTTGTACAATGTAATAGCTGACATGTTTGTTGATCATAGCATAGTTTCTACGTTAAGAGAATGCAAAAGAATTTTAGCAATATGTTCGTATACTTTTTTTTTAACAGGAAAAAAAGTGTTAAAAGTGTTATTACATTAAAAATCTGATTTCATCTATCTTAGAAGATAAATATAGTTCACATTTGCTTTGTTGTTACTTTCCGATCTTCTCTAATGTGTGATATTTACGTAACGTAATACGTTTGAATTATAAATTTTTTATAGTATGCTAGATTGTGATATGAATGATGATTATATCACTCTGGCTAATTGCACAATAATTACTGTTATTCCATACAGTAATATAGATACAGTAATATAGCGTTACTTTGTTAAAAATGATTAAACATTAGATGCACTTCTGCATTCGATAATTGCACTGGATACAAGCTGAGCCTAGAAATCACTTGAATCAGGTGATTTTATTCTAATTATAAGATGCGAGATTATATTCCGGAATAACGCTTTCCTATCAACGTCATTGTCTACATAGTTTACCTTTTCAAGTTCGTAATAGTCGTAATAGTCGTTAATTGTGGTACCAAAAGAAAGTGACGACCCATGGGTCAATAACCGAGAAAATGGCGTGGGTAAATCCCTGTAATATACGCGATATCATCACAAGCAATTATTATATCTCATTAACTCACTCAACACTCGTAATATCGTGTAATTTAAAGATTTTATCCTGGCGAACTGGAATACATTTAAATAGGTTCGTACGTTCAGAGATGCTTCGTTGGTCCCTCCTCTGGGTCTCCTTATCTCTGGCAAATTATATGTATATTCGTGGGAATTCTCCGAAAAGGATCAATACGACTCGAGTATTTAATTTGTCACATGCTTGCGACTTCGTACCAAAGAAAAGGACACAAAAAATAAACTGGATCTCCTTGTGCATAGCCATTTTTTATGCGGCTTTTTATTTTATTTTGCTTTTGTGGTACACCTGACAGTTGTGTAGTCCTCTACAAATATTCGCTCGCACTTATCGAGAACCCTTGTACTTATATTTTATGCGATAATTATATGCGCGGACGAGTAGCCTCTTATGATTCACATTATTTGTTCGAGAATATGTATGTAAAAGGTGGATGCTTCGATAACTGGAAGAGAATCCTGTTTTCGAATGTCTAAAAATATATAGTATTATGAATATTACTATAATCATTAATACCATTATTTAAAAATACCGAAATATCTAAACGAAAATAATATTGTTTTTAACAAAAGTCTTTCATTTTTTGGAAAGTTTTATTTGTAAACTACATATTAAAAACAATTTGCAAGGTATATTTAATATAAAAGCGTTAAGCGAATGTTTCGAAGAAATTATAAATCTAAATTTTAATTAAACTATCTATATCTACTATTTTTTTTTTAAGAACTGCAATGATTTGAATTTCTAGAAGAGATTTTCTCGTTTATATTTATGTATATAAAAAGAGATTTTCAATTATATAGGATGAGAAAATATTAATTTTTTAAATAAGATTCATTTTCTTTTTTGAATTAAATTTGAAGCTTTATTTTGCAAATATTACACTGAAAACAAAAGACAGTATATTAGGACGAATGAAAAATCGAGGTAATGGAAACATTTTTGTAAAGTTTCGCGGTTTATGGAAACGTCTTTGCGAATGAAATCACGGGCGCGATCGATAGCTCTTCGATTCTATAACGCGGGAAGTCGCTCTGGGAGTGACGGGCCAACAATGAGCGTGCCAATGGCACGAGAGACACTCTGTCAGGCCACTGAGAGGATTTTAATAATTACGAGGGCTCGCTATCGTCCAGTGTGTACACCGACGACGAGATATTCGCGAACGAATGACCTGCGATCTGCGGTTGTGCGTATCAGCGCAATTCAACGAGATAACCAACCGAGAATTTGGAACTCGTACTGTAAAGGGATTACGCGAGAGCAATTTACAGACCCCTTGTGAATTCGGACTAGCATGGGCCGTCAAGATCTTCATTGCAATGTTACGATATCGCCATCGAAATTCCTGTTGGTTGTTCTGCATTAGCACATATACTCATGATAAAAATTATACTGCATAATTAAACATCATCACATCAATGGGCATAATTAATAATAAATTCAATTCAAGTTTAAGTATTTTTACGTTACAAATATATAGCATCTCCTTGAAAATCTGAGATTATATAAAGATCATAGGAGAGTAAAAGAATTATGAGAAACATTAATATGAAATAATTTATATCTATTATATTAACGAAAGTTTGTATAAATTTTAATGCAATTACATTTTTATTATTAGAAAAGTGTTAAAAAGGCGTTTTTAATATATAAAATGTACACTTCTAGTTATTTTAATATTATGTAACATTTGATTTAATTAATCATAAAATAATCACATTTGCTTGTTATATATGTTCTAATTTGATATACAGATTTGTTTAGTTTTGTTAAATAATTATTTTTGGCAATCACTTAGACTTTGCATTTATTTGCAGACATCGAGGAAGTTCTTTCATTTATACGTTCAATGTCATGTGTGCTGATGACATTCGCTTCTGGGTGAAGGATTTTTTAGCAATCAGACATGCGTATCCTAGATATACTGCAAGAATATTCGTAGTTCTAACAAGATACAGTTGTAAGATACAGACAATTTTGTGATCGATTATCTAGATGATAAATAGTCGCCGACAAATCATTAGCGATTGCGATCGGAATGCAATGACCTTAGGAATAACTATGTGTCCATGACGCTCTTCAAGATGGAACGCATAAAATAAATCATAATTTTCTCACGTGACTCACGTGAAGAATTTTAACAAAAAGAAATTACTGAAATTACACTTTATTTAACAAATAATAGAATTATTTTATTCCTTTTCTTATGGATAATTACACTTCTTTATATTCCGCTATCATCGATCTATCGTTTCTATGTATCAAAACTTTGAAATTGCAATACGTACACAATGAATATTAGTCGGTAATAATAAAAGAAAATCGTAGATCGTTCTACAGTCGCGGGAAGAGACCCAACGAGTTCAAGGAAAGTTCATCCAAGGAGAGATTCTATTATTTCTTTACGTTGCACGTAATCAGTCAAAAGTCACCGAAGCGTGCTAGCTTTGTCATTACACCGACAATGACGCACTTCGATCATGTCTAATTCGCAAGCGTGTCTGAGAACGCTATCGGATATATGTGAACGATGTCCTTGCGGATTACTGGCATTCGTCGCTTTCGAACGCATTAGGAATCACTCCTTAATGTTATCGAGCTGTCGTGCGAGGAACGTGCTGCTTTATATTTATACGCACATAATTTTTAGATATACACTTTTTACGCCGCTCGGCAGATGACGAGACTCCGTGAAGTAGCAATGCATCTTTGAGACATTACTGCGATTCGACTATAATTCCGGTGGGTTGGTATGTTGAGCTTGCGGAATGCGACGCATTTTATAGCCGGAAAACCCTCGCTAAGACTCGATATATCTCACGCGGATTCACGGTGAAGGATCATCGCTTTACGTGCGAAGGGACGCTTATTCCAGACAAGTGGCCGCGTCCGAGTTTTCTGATGTACAGGGACAGTCATTGCCATTTCCTCCCATCGTTCACCGCAAAATCCCGTGTTTATAACCAGCTGAAACGAGTTTAATTAAATCGTGTCACTTCTTCAGTAAAATAATCTTTAACGCGTCAAACAAGCGCGAAGACGTAAATGACCATTATGCGAGGTAATTAAAATCACTATTCCAGAAGTCTTTGATTTAGACATTGAAATGTAACAATTCACGCATATATATATAAGATGCGAAATGAGCTTACGGATATTTCTATATAAAAAATACGGTTTTGACTTTTAATTTCTTTTTGCAAGAAATATATTTTTACATACGTCGTTCTTATTATGACAGGTCTTAACATATTGCCTCGTATATTACTTTATAAGAATACAAATAGACTAGTTAGGTACACTCGATACCCGGTGACTATAACGATCGATCTCAAGATAACAATTTACTTGGAGCGAAAACTTAGTGGTAAATAGGCGCAATTATACCGAATCTTGATTCAAAAGTAAAGAAATCTGATTGTTTCTAATTATTTCATTAATTCATCATTGCTCTAATCAATCATTGCTCCAGCTTGCAGTTACACGTTACTTCGTAACAATTAAGAGCAATTTACGGAAAGTCTTTGTACGTTTATTTTTAACGTAACACGTAAATCGCAATGGCAAGAGGAAATGATGCGTAAATAATTACTAACGAACATTTAACGAGCGTGACGCAAATGCAAATCTGGTTTGACTACTGGAATAATTTGCTCAGATCAATTAAAGACACACTTCTATTTATCTATTTATCCATCTTGTTTAATTAGAATTATTTTATCGAACTCTGAGATTTTTTTTAAATGCATAGTGACAGAATGGATTACAGTCACGCAACGGTATAGCAAGTACATATGCACAATGATCATGATATAACGATTCATGCGTGATAAATGTGCTTGGCGGCCTTGCGAATCTCGAGTGAAATCGTAGACAACATGAGATGCAAATCAATCTTCAATTATTATAATTATTTCGGATGCACGCAACACATATGCACTGAGGGCGTTTGCGACAGAGAGCCGGTTTCTTGCGGTAATTACTAACTAATATAGGACTGAACGATCGATTATATCTATATTAATGTTGTCATTAATATGTTAAATAATATTTTTTTTATGTCAGAACTATATATTTCACTTATATAATATTCCAATGAAGAATTATTCTCGCGTATTTAATTTTAATTACAGCCAATTATAATCCGGTGATGATCGCCAAACGCAATCTTCCAGCGCATCCTCCTTTCTAACTCTGATATATAGTTGTTATTTTTCTCTTGTTTGTTTCAAACCTATTCTCGCCATTCAAAAGCGAAATCAAATTATCTCTCCTATAATAAGCGAGTCTATTAAAAGGATGGGAAGATTAAAATTGGCTCGAGGATCAATGCTCGTGGTATTTACGTCTATATCAAGACGAATATACCTACGGTCTATCTATATTTTACGATGGTTATTTTTGCAATATTGCAATATTGCACTAGCGTTATTTCGCGGCACATTGATTTTCGTGGAAAGTATGTCGACTGCATGCACTTTGTTCTAAAATCGGATCTATAAAATTTTTCTGCATTATATAAAAAGTGATTTAAAAAAAAATCTCAATTACGTAACGTAAATCAAGGATTAAAATTATTTTCACGAATTTTTCGTTTTTGAGATATTTATTTCAGTTTATTGAATTTATGAGAAGATGGATTATTATGGATTAAGCTTAAGTTTCGAATGTGAAAATTATCGGTTGGGAAAGAGCTCAGTAAGTATATCGGGAAACAAGTAATTTGTGCCGATGTATAAATGCATTCTTCGTGTATTATTGTTCCAATTCTGCGTCAAGGTTCCCCATAAAAATGCGGTTGCTTGAGGAAGTGAATGCGCGATGTAGTTTCGATATCGAGTAAAATCAGGTAAAACCCACGGTTTCCCTTGACGATCCGGTGAGTTCTTTTTGCAACCGGTGGAATACATTTCATAGTCCAAGATCAAGCACGATATCAGAACTGTAGACACTGCGGTCTTTTTCGCTCTCTGTATACGCGCGCATGCATTGTTGCGCGACGTTTCATAAGTATGTAGCAAACGCGTTCAAATGAAATCATAAAAATTAATTTGCGGTTTACTATGATTCGATAGATAGGTCTATTAAATCAGCAGTTTCACGATAGCATCGAGCGACTATTACAGTCACACATAATAAAACTTTCCTATGCTCTCTAAACCGATTTAAGAAATTTATTTTGATAAAGTAAACGTTAAAAATATTCTAAATTTATAATTTTTATATGGAAGTATTATCAAGGACTTTAGAAATAAAAAAATTAACTGATTAGAGATCTTAATTTGCAGTCAAGACATTTTTTTTCATTTTTAAAAAATAAATACTTCTTGAATTATGTGCAATTATTTAAAATAGATTAATTATATTTATCTTTACAGTTTATCTTCATGTTTCTTTTTCTCGCGACTCTTTAATGATTTCAACTACTTTACAACCTTCGATCAATAATGCACTTTGCATTGCATTGTTATTAAAATCGAACATGTATCGCTTGTAACATCAATGATCGATGATGCACATTGTTGCGGGGTCAAGTAGGAGAAATCACCAACGTATCTGTAATCGACAACTCGATTCTCCTTTACGTGCCACGTGTTGGATTTCAAGGTACTGCGTCGAGGGAAAGTCCGGAATCGATCGACATTAGAGATTCCTTTAACATAATGATGCTTTATTAGCAATAAAAAGAATGGTTAACTTTATAAGAAATTAATGATACATGGAAGTTTTTTTATTTCATTACATCTGATAATTTCATAAGGATAAGATTAAAATTTTGTATCAGCCACGAGGCTTTCGTTTTTCATAAGTGGAGAAGCTTCCAGGTACCTGTAATGCTAAATGCGGATATTAGTGCAGTACAGGTTGGTATGTCGTCCGACGTTTATTGGCTCGAAGTGACCGCCCAATTTACCGACTTGAAGGAAAAGAAAGAACGGAATTTTCTTTTAACGAGCGAAAGTCGTTCAGCTATGTCTAAAATTAAAGTCTTTGGAATTTTCGTCTCAATCTAATTATAATGACTGTCATAACGAATCCAAATATGTCTCTTTCTTTCCATTCCTTGCATAGAAATCGAAATACAAGGGAATTTACAGAACTTATAGATAAAATTGATGTATGCGTATTTTTATCGCGAAAAAACATGATGTGCGGACAACAACTAATTATAAGTCGTTATGCAGTTACGATTGAAGTTAATTAGTAATAAATAATGTAACGGTAGGTTACCATCCGTTGTTAGGTTAAATATAGCAATAACAAGTCATAATTATCATTTTCAAGTCAACAGATGACAAATCGCATTTCTATACAGATATATAATACGAACCAATACTTTCAATACCAGTGGAAATGTGAATGATGGTAAAATTATGTTAATTTTGAGTTTATTTTTATAATCACTTGTTAATTTTTTTAAAATTTTCTATATCTATTTCCTGTCGGGCATTAAATTTCAATCTTCAAAATTAAAGGGGCCAAATATTAACAGATTAACATGTATAAAATGATAACAGATTAAATGGACATCAGCTTTCTCTGAAAAAGTTTGTTTAGTCCCCGAGAGTCGAGTACACTGTCGAAGAATCTGTAGCGAGTTCTTCCAGTTTTATTGACGTATCTCTTTTATTGACGAGAGACTCACATTTATAATGACAGATCAGATGCTAGTTCAAGACAAGCGATAATCCAAGGTCTGCGAGGGGCCCGCCTGCACGGCCGCAGGCCACGCCGGTTCACACCCACGATCAACGGACGTGGACGTGGACGTCGTGTGCGTCATCCGAGAAGGAAAAAGGAAATAGTCGCTCGCGCCTGCTAACTAACGGGGGTACATACGCGATAGCTCACACACTAACAAACGGGCATCCTTATCGCCGGGAATCAGTTCATTATGTAACGCCGATCGTTAATTACTCGCGAACCCGCAATATGCAAATCGCGCGCAGCTAACGACGAGTGCGTTGTGCATTCGCACTTTAAGCATAAGCCGGCGTATACATAATTCATTAACCGAAGCATTCGATACTACGAATGGTCTATCAAGATTAGTCACTTCGATCGATTGATAAAGCATTTCTTTGCTAGTCCGCCAGATGTTTTTTAGATACATAGGTACGAATATGTGATCATTTCGTAAAAAAATTCAGAGAAAATAAGAAAGAAGATCATAGGGGAGAAAAAAACAAAAATAATTTAGCGGCTGAAAAGAATTTTATAAATTATTTTTCACTCTGTCCACTTCCTTAATCTACATATTATCGCATGCAATATATTATTGGATGCTAAATGAGCCTTAGAATTGATTAAAAAAAAAACATAGGAATATTACATTTCTACGTCTTATGAATATTGTACTATTTTAATTTTCTAATTCCAATCTTTTAATATTCTAATTTTAAAAGTTGTCTCGATGATCTTCATAATTTACTCGATCAGAAAATATGTATCACGTCATAATGGATATTGCTATATGAATGCAAACTTGCTCATTGTTAGTCAGCCCAGACCTACATTCGCGTTATGTCGTATAATGTCATAATGGATTTCACTGAATTATGATTTTCCAATCGAATTGTTACGTATCTCGTACGACAAATATCTTTACTTAATGTCGATTAACTAACATGCTCAATCTACAAATCGACGTCTCGACGATTTTCGTATTTGATCTTGTAGATTAAACGCGTATAAATCTCGTTCTTTCACACCACTTTAAGACAGTGACAGATGCTCGTAAATGTAAACAATGTCATATGTTGGTAACAACAATTTCTTTATAGGGGAAACAGCATAATGAAATGCGTTATCAGATTGCAAAAAAAAAATTGACGAGCATGCCGTGAAAAGAATGAGATTTTTTCTCGAATCGACGAGAAATAATTCCTTCTACGTTAAGAATAATAATTTCGCCGCTTCAACGAATTCACGATCGCGTTTGAATCGGAACAAGAAACTGGGCGAAATAAGTAACTGCAATTACATGGAAAAAATGTCAGCTGTTCCTTAATAATTGCCTTTCGAAAATTCAATTACAAAAAAATACCAATATATTCTTTTTATATAATATGTAATCTCACATTTTCCTATACACACATGCATTTCTCTTAATATATTAATATAATTATAATCTGAAAGTTATATATATTGTTATATATATATATAAAAGTTATATATATATATATAATTGGCAGAAACTCCAAAAAAATAATAAAAATTATAAGCCAGCATTATTGTAATACTTAATAATTACTATGGAGTTAAGCGTTACATAATTAATGATATAAAGGACAAAAAATCAAGTATAAAATATACATATATATTTATCACTTATATTTTTCCAATATTCTGTTTTATATCTTACGCTAAAAACTTTATTTTGTTCGTGTTGCAAATAAAATAATTTTGTTATATATAATTATAATTTCTTTTCTAATTTATACAATTATACATGTGTAATTTACAAATTCACAGTTATAAATTACGTTCATAACTTATTTTATAATAATTGTTACCCATGCATGTTAAATAAGATAAATAAACCAATAAACTTTTTTTCCAAAATTTTTTTGCAAAATTCAGATAATAAAATGTGATAAAAATTATTTCATTATTGGCGCAATTTTATTACAAGTGCGATAAAAATGTTCTACATGAAACGATGCAAATACCACATTTCATCACATATATATTAAAAAATATTTACATGAAAAATATGTTTTGTTTTTATATAATTTTATTAATTAATGTTAGATAATGATGTGCAATTTAGCAGATATTTGTTATGCGTTTCAAGCTATTTAACACTGTCCACGTCATGTCACATTTAACGAATCCCATATATAAACTTGGCAATTAGTGATTATCAATGTCTAATTTTATTATTATTAAAATAAACTTCCACGTATACACACACACACATATTACACATCTTTAGATAAATAAATTCTATAAATTCTACAATAAATTCTATAAATTTCTAAACATTCCTATATTGTAATTGTTTTAAGAGCATCTAATGCTAAGAAAAAAGAAATGGTATAATAATTATCATTAAAATATATGGAACGAAAGATCATTCAAAATATATATTTACATATTTCATTTTTATAAAAATAATATTTCAAACTGTAATATAATAGCGCATAATTACATCTATATCGGAAAATTATTTTAAGAGAGGAACAGAGAAAATCGTATTGCGAAATAAAAACAAGAATAAAAAATATCTTGTATAATTTAAAATTATATGAATTATATTATAATTTTATAGAACAAAATCTTTCATATGTAAAAACATTTTACAATAAGATTTTTGAAGCATAGGTCAATTGCACTACAAACAAATATTTATAGTTACATATATGTTTGTTAAAGCAAACGAGAAAATTCGATTACATAATTATATAATAAAGCGATATTTAAAATATCTGCTTTTATCTTTGAATATATATTTGTTGAAACTTTGCAATCAATTAGTTGAAATCATGATTGAAATCTTTTCATAAACACGTGTAAATTATAAATATATATTCTGCAATATATATAATAAGAATGATTAAAAAGTTTTTGAATATATATGTAATACAAATAACTAAATTTAAATATAACAAACATAAATATAAAATTAAATAAAATTCCAAAAACAATGTAATATAAATACAAATCTGTGAAAATATTATTTCTCAATGAGAACGAGCACATATTACAACATATTCATAAAATTTTAATTTTACAAAGGAAGATATTAATATAATAAAGTATATGATTAACTACACAAGTAATTGTACAGTAATTGACAAGTAATTAATATAACAAATAACATTTTAAAATATAAAGATTCTGCAAATTGTAGCGCTATTTCAATAAATGATATTATAGATAAATTTCAAATATATAATATTACTACATATTAAAACGAAAATATATTTGCGATCATTGCGCTTTACGTGTTTCTCTCCTCTTTCTCTCTTTCTTTCTCTCTCTCCTTTTTCTTCTTTTATATGAAAAATAGAAATTTTTACTATTCGTGCAAAAACAAATATTAATTATTAATATAATTAAACAATTATTTTTAAATAAACGACACGTATTCGCATTTCTAAAAATGTAAAATCTTTAAAAATGTTCTCATACTTCTCACAGATTTTTTATCTTTACATAGAAGCATTAATTACAATAGTTACATTATTTCTTTCTATTTCCTTTGTACATTTATTATTATGCGCATTCGTTAATCGATCCACGTAATGTCATAATACGTTCCACAACGCGTTGATGACTGAACGATGGAATCATGATGTCAATTTCCTTGGATTCACTTTTCTGGCTAATCATAATTGAACTGGCAGACAAACGTAATAATAAATATTTTTGATTGTAATAAAAAAACGAAAAGCTGAAATGATTGAAACAATCTGATTCAATTCGCTTAGTTTGGGCAATAAAAATTTTGCTATCTCTTTTTAGCAAATATGATTTTAGAAAATAGACTTATGTCTCAATTCAGATATTAAATATTAAATATTTAATATCTTAATGTTTAATGTTAAATAACTTAAGTTCTGTAAATTTAAGTAATTTAGATTTAATAAAATCTTAAGAGTTAATAAATAAATCGTTTAATTAATAAATCACAAACAAGTATGAGTCTCAATCCAAGTAATCATTTATATAACAAAGACAAAAATTTTGTAAAGAACTTTTAAAGTTATTAAATGAGTTGTGAATGGATTATGCAAATTATGGAACTCAAATTAGAATCTATTTAATTCATATTCCTTACATAACATTAAAAAACTCCTTTTTTAAAAATAAAATTAGCATATTAATTAGTCTTCCATATATTCTGTAAGATTCTATAGTATAGTAAGATTTCTATAGTATATGTTAAAGTTTCATTTTTTTTTTATAATTTATATTATTTATAAATTTTATTTATCCTCTTATTGTGTGCAACTTTAAATTTATATAAGAATTAAGAAGGAAATCTTACCTGTTGTTAGTAGAAGGATTATCAGAAGTATATGTCTTTATATTTATTTTTATTGATTTGAAAACTTTTATTTGGACTCTATTACTTGTTAAATCCACTGAATTATTAATATAAATAACGAATGGATGTTTCAAGTTATCTTGATGTTCAAATGAAGCTAAATTTAGGATAATCGTCTCGCTTGATTCATTGTGTGTAAAGAATCTGTAATTACATCATCATTTATTCAAAAATTGAAATAAGAAAAATATATAAAACAAATATTATTTACAAATATTATTACTTTAATTTCATTACAGTTCATTGTTAAATCATCACTTTTTTTAAAATAATTTTTTAGTGTATTTAATTAGGACTAGACAAGTAGACTCTAATTGATAAATCTTATTGTATTCAAAAGAAATAATTATTAAAAATAATTAACTACGAATTAGAAATAATAATTACGAATTTAGAAATGATTTAAGTGATATCTTACCTGGCACTATTATGAATAATCGAATTGTAATATTCTATCACTTTTGATTGTATTTGATGCAATCTTTTAATCTTGGTTAACGGTTTTCTTGGATTATTAAACATACTTTGTTTTGACATAGAAGAAACAATTTGTTTTTCTTCTAGTAACTCCGGCATATTATTTTGATTAGCTGAATTCTTACCAAAAATTTGCCTTTTATTACGTTTATTAGGCGAAGAACTATTCGTTGTTTTAATATCAAGTCTTATTATTATCGGCCTCTAAAATAAAAAAATATTACAATTAATTGATACATTTACAATTAGTTTTCTTATCTATGTTATATATTATTCAGCGAATACTTAAATCAACAAACGGTGAGACAAAAGAGAGTTTCGATTAGACAAAGACATTCTAATTTACCGTCCATTTTCTCATTTTCCTTTCGATTATTCAATATAATAATGTAGCAATAAACTAATGTAGCAGCTGCTATCGTTGAACCGTAAGCTATTGTCTTACTGAGGCACCAAATCGCCATTTCACTATCGCTGTCTAAACGACAATTCCATTTTAGTGTAACGTGATGATCGCACGAATACTGAAGGAAACGATTTTGAAGGAAACGAGTGACAACAATAAACTATATTTCGCTAAGCGAATCTAGTCAAACGTTTGAAAGTACAATGCTTTTAGTCGTCCCTAATATGACCTGTACACAAACACCGGATTCTTATTCCTAACATACTAAGCTGTAAATGCTGTAAATGCAATGTAATACATTTATAAATTTATAAATAATAATTACATGCTATTTTCGTAAATCGTGATTATTAATTATGATCTGAATGAAATTATATTTTATTGTTTATTAACATATAATATTAGGATGCATAAAAGAGCATATTCTATTATAAATTTAAATTGATTTTGTTGAAAAAAAATACAGAGCGAAACATGAATTTATATTAATATTATGTAATATCCAATCATTAAATAAAATAACAAATCGAGCAAAAAAAGTGCAATTATGAAAACAATATAAGATTTTACGCCAATATAAGAACTGTGCGATGCAGAAATTGCGTAAAACATGAAATATACAGAATAATTTATACGTTATATAATATTTTTTATCGAATTTTAAGATTAGTCCTCATTTTTTCAATTTTTATTACCATATTGAATATGAGTTTAAACGTAAAAACATAATGTGTTTTAAAAACGTTTTGTAAAAATATAAACAGTTTCAAATTTAGTTTAATTGTTTATATATTAATAAAACGGCGGGATAAATAACTTTTAAATAATTTCTAGAAAGCATTTAAACATTTCTTTTTAAATTCTTTTATTAAGAATAGCAAATTGACAAATTTTACAAAAATAAATTTAGTTTATTAAATAAAATAATATTCAAATCGTGATTTTATATAAGAAATGTGAATTATAATTTTATAAATATTACATAAAATTTAATTACTTAATTTATATATAGACAATGAAAAGAAAAGAGAGAGTTATGGTTACCATACCATACTCTAATATTTGTCAATTATACAAATTATTATAATTAAATTAGTTAGCTTATAAAATAGAACTACAATTATTTAACTACATTTATTTTATTTAGTGAATAATTGTTTAAAAACACGAAATCTTGATTTTGTAAAAGATGGTTTTTTTCCATTGTCCGATGTTAACGGTTTGTACACCGTCGTGGTCGAATTATCAAAGCTAAAAAATGTTGTACATTACAAATAATTATATAAGCAACAAGAGTGTAATATTTTTAAAGAACCTGTTGAAAAATATGTTAGAACATTATTTTTTCCGAGTTATATGTAAATTCTATTTTATTTAATACCATATAAAATTAATAGTGATATTTAATAAATATACTTAATAGTAGATAGATAGTGATACTTAATAAAATTAAACTATAATCCAACCTGCACTTTGTTTCATTTTTGGTAGAATTAAACATCCTACGTAACCGTGGTAAGTTAGTTGATTCAGTTTTGAATATTATTTTTGAATCCATTTCAGAGTCCATTTCAGAGACATGTATATAATTGTATGGCCTGTCAAAATCAGATAAATAATTACAACATTTGTTAGTAATTGCTGTTCTTTCTTGCTCACGTGAAAGAAAATTAATTAATTTTACAAAATTTCATATAGTTAAAAAATTATTTTAAATTTGTTGGATAATATCTAACTTTATGGAAAATGGGATTTCGGAATTATTTAAATTTTGTGAACTCGTCAATACGGACTTCAAATTCTTGCTGTTCTGTTCTTGTACAAACACATGATTTTGGCAGGTACATACAGGAACAATTACATATTTTACCAGTATATCAGTATCATTTACTGATGTCTCAGCTTTATTAACATTCGTATCTATAAACAAGTAATAATTTGTGTAGTAATTATTTTTTTCTTATTATTTTTGCCTTTGTAGTAATTATTTTTTTCTTATTATTTTTGCCTTATAAAGAAATATAAATTATAATCAATTATTATATGTATATAATAAATTAGCTTAATAACTGTATAATAGTTATATACAATAAAATTGCTTACAAGAAATAAAAATTAAATCAAAATAAGATAGAAATAAAATAAAATTAATAGAAATTAGTATAGAATGATTATACTGTCTCCTTGATCGTTATACATACCTCTTATATCGATTTTTACATCGATATTATCATCAGCTCTTTTTTTTTTACAACATATTATATTGAATATGTTGCATACCACTTTCAGGGCGATATTCATCGTTGTATTCTTCTAGTTATTCGCTAACAAATTTGGCTAACCAGAAAACGTGTCACTTGTTCGACGGTAACGCTCTGTCTATTCTATATATTCGGTTATCGCCGACTGTGGAACTCAAGTAACTTTGAATAGACTTGAACCTAACAAATTTGTTTGTAAATACAGTGAAGTCTCGATAATTCGAGTTGGATGGTCCCAACCGGGCCCCTCTCGAATTATCAGAAAGACGTTAGGAAATGAATGAAATTTTAAAATAAAATCACGTTAAAATATATATATATATATGGATATAATTTTATTATATTATTAATTTTATTTTCGCGAAACTTAAGGATGGTTAGGGTTGTACACATAGCCATCCCTAGCTTCCTGCCTGCCACTCGGCTCAACTCACCTTTCTTTTCTTTTCTTAAAAACACATACATTATTATGAACATACATACATACATAATTTAAAATTTTATGTATTAAATTTATTAAATGTTTGACAATATTTTTAGACCAAATTTTTAGATATATAAAAGAAAAGCTCGGATTATCGAAGCTTGGATTACTGAGACTCCATTGTATGAATAATCGAAAAATTGAAGCAAAATGGTTTAAAATTAATCGTGAAGTACAATTTGTGTACATATAAATAGAATAAAAAATTACATCTTATTGTATTATTTTCTACTTCTTTCTTAATGTTTACGTACTGATGTACAGGTTTATTAGTTCTTACTTTTTATCTGATACACAATAATAAAATATAATGATATTAACATTTGAAGAAGGAAGGGAATGGGGAATGTAGTGTGCATTTTGACTGCGATAATAATAGAAACACTCTATCGACACACATAATAATTTCACGCCCACGCGTTTTATAGATATAAGAAGCGTTTTTGTTTTCTGTTTTTTTGCCAAGCACAAAGTGCAAAGAGAGACTGCGGAAACGGCTAAAAGTGGTATTGATATGCATTAAATCAACGTCAATATATTCCATTAGACATATCTTTATTCTAATCAACGTGGGAAAAAAGATAGAATATACATAAATGAATGTTTAATGATGTATAATAGCGGTTATATTAGAGCAGAAAACAAGTCATGCAAAAAGCATGGTTGCGCAATCACATTACAATGTACTGACTGCAACATAAAAAATAAATAGTTTGCATATAAGATTTAAATAAAAAATACTTTTTGTTGAGTTTTCGGATACAAAATTCCAAAAATAAATTTAAATATTTCGAGTGTTTTCTGTAAAGAGATCCATATCTGAAAAAATTTTTCGTTCAGAAATAAGAAATGTCCAATTTACAATTGTACATAACTTCTAACTAATAATCGTTCAGCCATGTCATATATTTTTCTTGTAAAGTCCGCAATAAAAATTGCAATTGCGCAATATTTGAAGGACGTGAGATCTATTTCTGAGATCTATTTCGGTATGGATATTTATATTGTTAGCAGACGAAAATGGAGCAGTTAGCTATTAATAAAATTTTTATAAATTAATTTATTCATTTCATTTAGTAGTAATTTAATTCTAGAATCTGAAAAAAGTCAGTAATATACGTAACATAGTTATCGATAAGATTCCGTTAGAATGTAATGTATGCGCAACAATATAAGCTTTTTGCGAGTTAATACAACATATATATGAAGATTTATCAAGCTTGTCAATCGATATCGCCAGCAAGATCGTTATATCAGCGTTTGAGAACACGCCTATCAAATTACTCTAGGAATTAATTATTGCATGGAGTTGCAATTATTTTTTTATACTTATCGCGGTGAACCTTGGCGTTTCTACAAAAGATTAATGATTTTTTAATAGTTTCCGACAAATTTGCCTTGTTTCTAATGCTTTAGTGCGTGTGAGTTTATAAAAAAATTATATATACAGTTACATAAAGAAATGAATGAAATATAAAATTCATTTAAAATAATTAAAGCAATTCGTTTTTGTGATTTAATCAGCAAAGCACATTCTTGAAGTTATCTCTCTTGAAATTATTAATTTATTCGTCGTCGTATATATCGATCTGGTGGGTTCGCTGCTTTAGAAAAGAATTAAAAATACTTTTCATTTAGCGATGCATGAACAATCGAACTAGTATACTTGTTATACTTGATTATACTATAAACATTGCATTTCCATAACAATGCAATAATTGATTTGCTTTGTGTAATTTGTACTTAACGATTGAAATAGCCTAAAATATTCCGAGGCTGGTTAATAAATGTTTAATTAATAAATATTTAATTCGATTTATGTAATTATCTTTTGAATTGTTAACATTTCTATGTCTATTATATTCTATTTCTATTATTATAAATTAATTACACAGAAAATTTTATGCTGCATCCTTCAAATTTACTTATAAATGCAAAAAATAGTTTGCAATTTCAACATAAGACATTTTTATTTATGCATATATTTAATTGTATTATGTAATTAATATATAAATAATATAAGTCGTTAATTAAATTATACTATCGTCTTGAGCTTCCAAAGATATGGTAACGTTAGATGATTTAACATGAAATAATTGCCACGAAATAGAAAAAAAGATGCAATCTTTTCTAAATGAATTACGTCCTTGACTCGCACTTTCCATATCTACATCCGTGCTAGAACAACCTGAAGAGAATGCATATCCTGTACGTTTATTTATACAATATATATTTAGCAATAATATGAAAGAGACTAACGAGAGCCATTAAAAGATGCACAAGTATTTTTTTTATGTGTGAATAAGAAATTATTATCCTTATCTGTAATAACGATACATTTATAACTTGTAAACGTACCGTGTTAAATTACTCAGTTTTATTCGCACAACATTTTCTATCGCAATAACCAATGACATAGAAGTCGTAACATAATGCAACACTGAAATACCACGTAAATAAGTTGAATGGCAATTTACATACCACGTGAAAAATATCCAGCCATAAAATAAAAGAATTATAATTTACAAAAATTGCCGCCACGTGCTACGTATCTCGATGTAGGTAATTGTAAGCTAATAACTGTCCGTATTACATTATGCACTCATATAACGAAATCTCTCACGGTCAGATCTGTTAGCGGAACAGTTACTGCACGCTCATAGCTATTACTTACAATTAGGTAATCATCACGATCGAATGATATCCTAATCAACTCAGAAGTTATGATTATGAAGACCCTTCGCTAATAGACATAATACTTATATCATACTTTATTATTCAAATTCTTACACAATATTAGCTTACACAGCATATCCTGTCATTAAAAAAATATTATCATTTAAATAAATTATTTGTACGTAATATATTCAAACTATAAATTTTTTCTTTGAGCAAATTGGAATGAAATTTTCTTTATCACAAGATTTTAATTTTTTCACTTTTGTAATTAATTTTACAGATTTAAAAAATGTAGGTATAATTCATACAACTAAAATTCAATGAAGAAAAAAATTTATTATATTTGTATTTTTGAAATTTAATTTCCCAAAAATTCTTATTTTATTTATAGTTAAAGAATTATTCATATGTTGTTTTCTTAAAATACCTTGATATTTAAAGAAAATTGACTCTACATTATTCGATCAGAATCTATAGATAAAAAATAGTACTCTGAAATATCTAATATATCGTTTTATTTTGAATATCCTTTATGTATCGACAACTTCATAATCTGACAATTTTAACAAATTGATTGCAATGGCATAGAAACATTATTCATACAACATAAAGATTATATTATCGAAAATAGGATAACGCGCGTAGCTAAATATGATAATTGCAATCGGATATCCAATCAAACATTCCAAAGTACTAGGTATGCAGGTTGATTTTGTCGCTCTATTAATTTACATGCCTTTCAATGCATATTTAGAGAAACGCAAACAAGTTTCTATCTTAAGTAACGAGATAATTGATGCACGCTAAATCATTGTCACATCAGTAATTTTGCAAATAAAACATCTTTTAAACTTTTTTCTATTTTAAAATAAAGATGTGCTAATAAAATTCTGTCTTTGCAAAAATATAGAAGCCACGTCGTCGCGAGATTGTATCACTTTTGGCACGATTGTATTAAATCGTGGCACGATTTTAAGGACAATGTGTGAATCATCGAATCGCGAAATTTTCTGAAACGTATTACGTATTTCAAGGTGAATATACTTTCGAAAATGTAAAATCGTAACTAGATTTAAGATTTGAGCCGTCTGCTGCCACGATTTAACCAAAATACCGAGCAAGCCATCCGTTCCGCAATAGGGCAATGTAATTGATTGTACTGTCTCTAGTATTCGTTGTACGCGTTAAATGGTTGCGCTTACGTGCGTTTAAAAATCATGCACGCACCATATAACAACCTTGATCCCTATAACGTACACCACTATTAACTCCGTACACTCACATGTGTAGGAGGGAATCTATATACTAAATGTTTATGACAAACTACTTGATTAGTTGTTAATTGAAGGATCAAGGCTCGCCGTGCATGGATCACGAGCGTGAGCGTTTAAAATTTTCCATATGCTCTAAATCGGCACTTTAATGCACGCATCTTAAATTATTATCATCTATTAATAGAGAATTAATGTCAATGGCCGTCAGTATATCAGTACCAGGAAAAGTTACGATGCATCAAATTTTTGACAGATAATCCAATTAATTTAGCAGAAATATTAACTTAACATTTTATTTTCTAGTAAACTGATTATAATAAACTTATTCATACAATTGTATAACAAAATTTCTATTTGCGTAATCTATAATATCTTTATTGCCTGAGCAATCAAATTAGATCTCAATCAGATTTTTCGATTGAGAAACAATTTTCTCTTCTCTAGTTAACAAATATGTTAAAAAATGACAACAGTTAAATATTCAAACATCTATATTAGTCCTCCCGTAATAAATATTTAATTGATTATGTATTATATATTGATTTTAATATATGTTAATTAAATTGGTTTCGTTGTAAACCGCTTCGTACGCTAAAACCTGTTTTCCGCGCCGCTTGATAATCACCGGTGACATTCGCTTGTGTCATTGCATGATATAGTTAAAGAACGAGAGCATGCGAAAATAACGCTGAAAAATGAAATCATTCCCTGTACCGAATATCCCAGGCATTGTTTTTGTCAGGCGAACAGCCGCCGGTGACATAAAGACACAATGTAGAACAAGGGCAGGTGGCCATTGCGTCATTATACTTCCTACTTCTCGTCGAACACCGTAAAAGCAGAATTGAATAATCCCGCATAGCGGAAAAGCAACAGCCTCCCGACGAGGCTAATCTAAGGTCGATTACTTCGCCATACACCTGCATTTATCTGACTCATAACAGCAAAGTAGAAGTCTATCGACCCAGAAAATTTCCTTCCTTAAACTTCATTACAAAGCTATGTTGTTCATAGACAATTAGCGCCGTTAATTACCGCTATAAAAGAATTCATTTATTTTTCTCTCACGGGTCAAAGTATAAAAATATGTAAATGAAAAATTTCTAAGCGACTTTAAGAACGAATGTTATTAACGAATTTACAATAACAAAATCAATGTATATTATGCATTCCGCAGTATTTTACGCTTGTCAATTTTTTGTCGTTTACTAGTTTCTCGCGAGAATGTATAAAACATCATGCTAGGAGATAATGTATCTTCGAGCCCATTAATTCGCGATATGCAATTTCAGACTCGATTTTCCATAATGAACGAGAACTGGCCGATAAGTCGTCATTAGTCGTATCGCAACGCGACGTTAAGCTATAAAAATTATTCTGCAGACCACACCTACGATGCAAGGCTAGATTTTTATCTGACTGTTAGTATGTCAGCTCGTGGGATTTATTTCGCCACTCCTACGCGATTATGCGTTTTCCATGCATCGGTTGCGATTTTCCGAAATCATATGTTATCACGAATATTCTAGATGTCAAACTGCTGTATCAGCTGTCACAGATGAAACGTATAGTTTTAAAATATATCGACATTTACTATCAATTGATGCCATACATATATAAACTGAACGGAATAGCGAGATATGTGTCAATATAAAAATAAAAATTTCACATATATCAGTTTCAGGTGCATTATTTTAACGTTATATGTAAAGTTCTACATTTCTTTCGTTATAAAATTATGAAAGACAGCCATAAGGTGTAAAGTTGAATTTTTCAACTTGTTTTTAAGTTATTGTTTTTTGAAATAAAAAAGTAACTTGTAATATTATATATTTTTTCTTCTCTCAAAAATGATAGAAATGAATACATATATTAATTATAGAGACCAACCAATATATAATAGAAAATAAGGAATATACATATAGAAGAAAATTAGGTAGCTTTCTTTGGATATACAATAGATATGACAATGTGTAAATATTGGTCATTAGTGACTTAGTTCTAAATATTAAAAGTTGTTAAGGGAAATCGGAGTAAAAGTTATGCATTGTTGAAAACGTCCGCAGAGGCTAGATGTAGTTTCTACTTTCATACACATCATACATAGAACAAGGATATGGTTTTAACGACATCCATCATAATGCCATCGTTCTGCTGTTGTGCGCGTGCTAGTAATTTATTGCGACAGGCTTGATCATATTTTTTCTTCTTACACTATAGACGTCTTTATGTACATAATTAAATTTTATATATATATATATACATATATGTATATATATTTAATATATGTATGTACTAAATATTTAAAAAAAAATATATATATACATATATGTACATATATATTTAATCGTTTCTAACAACCGCAATATAAAATCTATAGAGAATATTAATAAATATGTACATGTATAGTATCAAGCCCAAGGTTGTTTTTTAAACTAACATAAACTGGAATAATTTAAAATGGAAAGTTTTTATTACAATTCATTAAAAAATTTATAGTAACTGATTTTGTAAGGAATTACAGTCATCCTAACGGAAGCAAAATAAATTTGTCCATAAATAAATGTTCCGTGAACGTTTATGCAAAGAAATAAAATTAAAATGAAATTTTTATTCAGAATATTAATATTATTATAACAATTTCCGGAACGAAAACGCAAGTTATTGAAATTATTAAATGATTAAATATCATTTATAAAAATGGGAAAAGAAAAGGCATTGTAATCTTGTGCTCACTAGAATGATTTTTTTTATCTTCTGTCACGAGGGAATCAATGTTCTTTATCCTAAAGCCTATCCAACTAAGCTAGACTGCGGAGGTAGTTTTCGCGGAGACTTAACATCCTTTTTCGGCCGCTTATTCCATATTTCGTCCATTTCTTCCAGCCCCTTTTCACAAAAGCCGGAGAGCTTTCTAGTCACGCCGGTAACCCATTTCCGAGCTTTTACGTTGGCCGCGACCTGGTTATTTAAAGACTGTGACGCATTTTTATTGCGTCTTCAGTTTTATAAAGAGATAATCACAATTGTGATTGTTGTGGAACAAACGAAATTAAAAAAAAAAAAAACTTTTTTGAGCATTGATATAAGATTACGTATAAAAAAATTTATTAGAGATTAAATCGCATTATGGAGTATGGAACAATTGACAAAAATTATTGTCACTTTATTTCGGAGTGTAAGAATTAAAGGAAACGCTTTTAAGATAATCACGCAAGTTGAGATTTAGTAAGATAGAAATATTAAGAAATATACAATAATATTAGGAGAGACGAACAGAATGATTAATTGTAGTCAATTCTATGTTTTTGTGCTACAAGTTATGAACGGATGCAGTAAGGCAAATTCGCGGAAAATGATCCTTTAAGTACCGCTGATGCGCTTTTAGCGAGATTTAGAATGATCCTAGGAGCAATAAGGGTGGCAGCAAGAGACGCAAGGGAATAAAATAGGCGGAAAGCGAGAGCGAACGAATGCACCGCGTGCGTAGACGCGCGAGCCTATTGCCGTTACACCATTTTTTTGTTTCTAGTCGCAATAACATTAACAATTCTAATCAGATTGCCACAATATCACGTGCCGGAGGCCTGCCGCGACCGCGGCCAATGGTGAAGTCGTATGTAGGAGGAAAATCATCGGCGTGACGACCGATTGAACGGAACACAAAAAAAAAGGAATTATTTTTCCACGAAAAAAAGTCCATTGAAAAAACCACGCTTATCAGTATGCATTATTGCGGAAATAACCGCCTTTAACTGGCTTCGCGTCGTTGTTGTCATCGATATTGTCGTGGTCGCGAAATTACATGATCTTCGAGGAACGAGGTA
Source organism: Tetramorium alpestre (assembly GCA_021460005.1). NCBI lineage: Eukaryota > Metazoa > Arthropoda > Insecta > Hymenoptera > Formicidae > Tetramorium > Tetramorium alpestre. The sequence continues at coordinate 348,344 of JAJVSH010000068.1, read as the reverse complement.
ATCCACCACCGCTTCCCTCCCCGCATGCGTTTCCCTTGGGAATGTCATGATGGAATTTCGCGAAGAAGAAATGAAAGTAAGCGGATTTTCTTATGGATTCGTTTTTTTCGCATTCCTATGCAATTAAGCATACTCCCCTTTTACAGCGTAAAAGAAAGGGAGATTGTCGTGATGGCAAAAAAAAAATTAATTGTTATATCATTAGTGTCATGTATAATATTAAATTTTATACATAAATTTTTTAATTATCAAACATATTTCAGATATATTTCAAATAATCGATATTATTTTATATAAACATCAACGTCTTGCGATACGAAAAGCTTGTGTGTTATTATTTTTAAATTTTTAAATTTTCTCTGGATAGAATATATTAAAGATGTTTCTTGTCCTTCCATAGGACTGTCATCATAAACAATTTACTTTAGCGGTGCCTTTGTATAGAATTACTTATTTTCTCATTTTAGTGCGAATTATTATCTCTCATATTGTTATCAGTTATTTTGTCATTTCATTTCTTTTTATAATTTGGAAAATAATAATTGTTGATTTCTAAATCATTATTAAATGTGTACTATATGCATTATTTAATACAATTTATTATGTAGTTTTATTAAAGTTTTACCAAAGAAAAATAAAAGTGATTTGTATACAATTATTATACAAATAAATATATCTTTAAATACGCAAAAATTCTGACCAAAGTAAAATATTTTAAATATTTTATTAAAAATTATGCTGCAAGTTTTGCTGCAATAGCACGATAAACTAAATGTGTATTGATTATTTATATGTTATAATTAATCTTAAATAGCGAAAAATTCTTTTCTAAAAATGTTAAAATATATAAAATAAAAAAGAATTTATAAAATAAAAAAGTTTAATATGTTTATAACACAATAAATGGGTATTGTAATCAGTTACATTCCGATCGAGTTTCTTCAGCTGATTCAAGTGCGGCAGTATCTAAACGACTTTAAATGTTTGTAGCGTCATCTATTAACTATCTTCAGCAATATGTTCATGAGGAAGTTGTAATTTCAGCAATCGAACATGTAGAAAATAATATGAGATATTATCGTATACGCAAAAAATGAAAATTATACAAATAATGGATAAATAGTAGTTTTAATAATTATATGGAAGAGTAATTCCTTTATAGAAATGTAAACTTTACTTAATTAACAAAATAAAACTAAAGCTTTTTGGTATCTTATTTATTGATAATGCAATATTTATGTAGTCATGTTTTAGTAACTATATGTTATAGTTACCAATAAATAATATACACAATTTAATAATATATACAATTTTTCCATATTTAAAAAAAGTTAGTAATAAATTAAGTGAAGATAATTTATAAGTATAAAATCTATATTTTTCCGTATTATACAAGATAAAATAATATTTATTCTAATACACACATCGCGTAGCAATCATATATTTAAAAGTGTGAAAATAAAATGTCTCAGAAGTAATTGTTAATCAAATACGAGAGAATTAGGTTTCTATGTTCCTTTGCAAACGTGGATAAATCTTCGTCTGCCAGATAGGTAACTGGGAAAACTGAACGTGATCGATCGTCGATGATCGTCGCGACATGTAAGATATCAACAAAGTATGTGGACTGATTTAAATTGGAAATATAAAATACAAATTATTAATACATATAGATGATAAGTAAAATAATCGGGAAATATTAATTGCTGCAGGTAATACACAAAGTAATTGGAAAATATGTATAATTTTTAGATTAAAAAAACAATATAAATACTAAAAAAATTAATTTAAATACAAAAGTGTAATAAAAATCAAGAGATTTACGAAAATATTGCAATATGACAAAATGTGAAAAAATCTAGTATCTTTTACGAAAATTTTTATAATTTGAAAAATTAACTGTATGTATTTTTATTAAATATTCTAGTTAAAATGAGAAAAAAGCGAAAGTCAAATGTAGAAGGATTCGAGGAAACTGTTATATTTAAAAGAAAGGAATATTCTTGCCTAAAACAAAAATGTAAAAAAAAACATTATTTCATAACTATTATTTCATCAATATTCGTGATTAATGTTCGGTACAATTATAAAATCAGAAACAAAATGTCATTCGCATAAAGAATTAATTTTTTTCACATGTCTTATTTTTACATAGTATTTCTGTTTTATATTATTGAATTTAAATGATTAAAAAATGTTTAATATTCCAATATTTACAATCGATGCATTTCAATTTTTATTTTCTCAACTGCTATACATGTCAATTACAATTTCGAACATCAAAAATTGCTATAACAAATTAGATATAGGAAGAAAGGGAAAAGAATCAACATCATTTCGATTATTTTTAATATTCATTACATCTCCCACTTCGTTCTTAATTTGAACAAGCGCCCGCGAGTCAACTCGCCGTTTCGATATCTCGAGACTTCACTCCTCGATGCAGATTTCGAATCGCAGCCAGAATCGTGCGGCGCGTCACGGACCTCGCAATCCTTGCATTCGTGCGGTTTCGCATTTATCGCGATTGTTACCGTTCTGTGAAAGTGAAATCTCGAGGAAAAATCGTCTCGCGTAAAATGCACATTGAAGCGCTGTCGTTGCACGTCGACTCGACGTCTCGTCGCGGAGGCGCCCTCCCCCCGCCCCGGGAGAATGTGAGGGACGATTTCACGCATCGTCGCGCGCCAACGTTGCGGCTCGCGCTTCGCGATTGACGCGCACATAGCGCGTATAACCGTCGCGCGCGCGGATCAGGCTCTTAGGAAGGGCGAAGAGAGGTCGCGCGGGGGGTTGCGCGCGAGGTGGCGCCGAGCGCGGCCGAACGGGCGAGTTGCGGCATTAAACCGTCGTCAAGAGGGAACATGGCGGCACCGCGCCGCCGCGGCGTCGAGCGTGAGCGCGAGGCTGGGACCGCGTGAACGCCGCGCGCGTTTCCCTCCCGTTGCGTGGACACGGCTGCGTGTACGTACGGTACACACCGTGGGGCGCGCGCGAGAGCGAGCGTAGCCGCTCGATAGAAGCCGGGACGGGGGACGAGTCTTGACGCGCGATGAGCGCGCGCCGCGCCGTGCTGTGACAGCATGTGCAGTGTTTCGTGACGAAAGGAGTCGCCCGCCGCGCGGCCGACCCAGGATCACGTCTGGATAAATCGCGCGATTAATCGCCAGTCCCTCCAGTCTCCAAGTGGCAAGTACGTGTCTTTGTGAGATATTTCTTTCTTTCTTTCTTTCTTTCTCTGCGTAACGAGCCAGCTCCTCTCGCTCTCTTTCTCTCGTCCACGTCTCGTCGCCTGCAGTTTTATCGAATCGCGCAATATCGAGCCGCTCCATCATTCGCGATTCAGCCGTCGGGCTTGTTGTCACGCGATCGTCATGTGAGCGTGCCTTGCGGAGCTGGCTCGTTTGGGTGTTTCCCTTCCCCTCCTCGCGCTATCATCGCAAGGGCAATGACACCTAGAAGCGCATCGCTCTCGCGAGTCGGCCCTTATCTTCGCTGGACATGGTGTTAACGACCTAGCGGCGTTAATCGTTCGGCCGCATTTGTGTCTGTTCCGGATAAAAGGCCAGGTTGCCGGGGGGAGGGGGGAGGGAGGTTGAGGTAGGCCTCAACCGAGGCGATCGCGTAGCGCGCCACCCAGACCTTCGGAATCGACCCGATCGTCGCCGCCGATTGTCCTTCGCGTCGAGACGCCGCGGCATACACCGCAGGCCCGTCTCGTGTCCGGTTCCGATAGGATTTCGATCGATTACGACTCGCCGCGCCGCATGGACATGTATATATTTCGACGCCGTCAACATGATGACGCGATAACACTCGAGGTTTTTATAGCCACGTTCGCCTCGATCCCTCGCGAAAGGCGAAACTTCTTCGCAGGCCCGATCTCGCGAATTCGCGAACGAAGTGGGCGAGATCGTTTCTCTGAATGGAAAGGGCGCGGTGGATTTCGGGAGAGGATAGTGTAACTATCGACAGATTCAGGCCTCGAGACAATCGTCTCGCTGGCCGAAATAATGGGTGACGGAGGGGGCGAGGAAGAGGAGCGCACGTAGCACTCACACGTGCGCGCGCGAGCTGGATGCGTACATTCGTGATAAATAGGTCAGGCGCTCCTCAACGCCGCGGTCGTTGACCCCCGGACTCGCCCCGCCGATAAAGCAGAACGTTAATTGTCTGGATTTTTCATTACCTATATACACGCCGACGATAGAGGTCACCACGGGACTCGCCGTCTCTTTCATATTTTTTTTTTTTTTTTATTTGATTTCCTTTGTCTCACCTGTTATCGTGACCTGATAAGGCGTTTATCAGGGTACTTGACTCTCACGTCCGCGTGCCGTCTTGAGTGTTCCTCGCGTTCCGCGTTGAAACATTTCCGTACGAGTGACTGATCCGCACAGTCATTTGGGCTTAACGACCTGAACTCGGTACGCCGCGGACGCTCGTACATATATTTACACAACGTACACATTCGCGGAAACACGTTTTTGTGAGCGATAGTGACGCGAGTATTTGAGGAGAAAAGTGAAAGTAAGATACAAACTAATTTGAGAGTGATAAGGAGAGACAAAACGAGGACGAGGCTATATATAGTCGATATAAATAGAAACTAGATAGCTAGCACTTTATTTTGTATTTATTTTTTAATTTTGAAAAAATCTTTGAAAATTCTGCTCATTAGTCACCTACTTCTAAAAAGATGTCTAAATTGATGAAGTAAAAGATGAAAATGAATGCGTTTCGATTTATAATTTCGCAGGGTAAAACAACTCTGTCTTGTACTTGTTACGAATTAAGAAAAATAGAGAAATTTGATATTAATTACTTGATAAAAAATTGATGCCTATTACTGAAACAGTAGAAGAGAATGTCCAATCTCCGTGAAGTAGAAATGCTATCTAATTCGTAATTGAGCGTGTAATATGATTTTATATCTCGTTCCGCTGGTGTCGTTCACCCTCGTTAATCGTTAAAGTTGCTTACTGTGCGCACTCATATGCGTGCAGGCTATTGCCCTCCAGCTGCGTTGTTAAATTTATCAGAATTAACTAAGCGTGGTCAATGCTTCGATGTATATTTAAACTTCGTCTGACGATCGCGAGCAGGCAGAAACGCGCCGTTTCTGAACCCAAAATCTGTATATTCGATAACTGTACCATGTAACTATATTCACAACTATATATATAACTACATTACTATGCCATTAACTGAAATCGCGAGCTGTCTGCGTAGTCCCAAGGCTACTAAAACTAAAATCTAAGGCTAAACATAGAAACAATTGTCAACCGTGAGTTGTTTAAGAACTAGCTGCTTTTGTTAGCACAACAACAATCCTTAAGCACGCGAATTTTCAAGTGAATTATTCACGCGTGAAAAATTAATTTCTTCACGCATGACTTCCTCATTAATAATTCTTCATTAATCGTCGTCACGTCCGCACATCAATCTTAAATTTCGAAAACACTAGGCTACTTTTCCTTTTTGTTTAAAAATTTTATCACCCAGCTATTTTATTGTACAACGATAATCGATTAAGGAGAGAGAGCTAAGGTTGCATTTCAGCTAACCAGCTTGTAAAACTAAACTTCAGCCTGTGGTAGATAACTATAGCTATCGAAAATTAATTACTGTGTTTCCGTGAGCTGCACCGTTACGTCGTAAACTTTGCTGCACTTCTTTAGCAAAATTATTTGCCCTCGATAAAGTTTTGCTCTATTATATCCTCTTCTACGAATAGTTTGCGTAATAATTTAGGAGAGACGGCGGACATAGGTACCCATTCAAAGCGTACACGACCGATCGATCGTATGGCAAATTGCAATTGTGTGACGTCATGAAAAAAAAAGCGTAATATTAATTTCGGAACGTCGAGCTACGTAAGTCGATCGATTAGGTTACTGCCCGGGCGAAATTTAGCTTCGGCGAAGTTCAAATATAAGTCGAAACGATATCGTTTCGTATCTTTTAAAGTGTTCACCAAGGACAATTGTGTACGGTACAGACACTATAGCTCATACATAGCGACAAACAACGTATACCGTGAGAAAACAGCAATCCTACAGTAAGGCGTTTGTACATTGTAAAAAGGTTGAATTCGAGATTGGGAGCCGATAGGAAACTCTTTCCATGTTTTACATGTTGGAGCGCTTCTCTCTGGTTCGATCCTGTATAACAGTGCGATTATCTATGCAGGATGCAACATTAAATGTCCCTCTGGGTTTTGAAAATGCGGAGAGTATATGGAATGAAATTTACGTATTTCTAAACATTTATATTTAAAATATATTTAAAAATTTATAAGTATAAATAATTTAAGTATACAATATAAGTAATACAACAATAATTTTACGCAATTTATGTTAAGTGTTAAAATATGTTTAAACGTTACGAAATATGTAAATGAAGACTTCTTGATTCTAAATTTTTGAATTTTAGATAATTTAATACGTAATTAAATCCATTTGCTGCTGCAAGAGCAATTTCACGAAGAAAAAACACAAATCACAACTTACTTAATACAATAAATTTTATAAGAAGATTACGATTCATTGTGTTTGTTTCTCGGAACTATGTAATTGTTCTTCTAAACATCGTCTGATTCAAGCGCATCCTTTGGAAGATACATTTAATGAGTGTCAGACGAACCGTTGTGTGCCTTAAATTGATACTGCACGATATACAGTTCAGAGCAATAGAGCGCGAGCGTCGATCCGATAAAGCTCGCATCTTTCTATCGTCACGCCATGTGCCAGTGAAGTCTTAGCTGCAAAATCACATTTTTTTATTTTCATATCTTAATGAGCTCGTTATAATTTCCATATAAATGAACAATTTGTCGACTGACCCTCATTGTTAGTCAAATTAGCTTTGGAATTTATTACCTTTCTCGGTGCCTTGCTCTAACATTGCTAAGAATTAGATGCACATTTTAGGTTGATTTGTGAGGCAACGCCTACTATCCCCCCACTGCTGCACAAAGCTCGACGGTCGACTCACCGATCGGGCTGAGCATCAGGAGCGTTCGCATACTAAAAATATGATGGAATTGTACATTCCGCTAAATCATTTTATTAAATCAACATTTTCTTGCTAAATAATTTTTATTTTCATAAATAATTAAATATCATTTTTTATTAACGTATTATATGTTTTATAAATAAAATACGATTTATAATAAAGTTTTCTCAGAATTTTCCATATTACCGTGAATTAAGGTTGATGCCTTTTATCAAGTGATTATCTCAGTAAGTCTGTTCCACTAAATGATGAAATATGTGACTCGACGAGATAGTAAAATTCCGTTGTAAGATGTACATATAAAAATAAACGAGGACCAGGGGAAAGAGAAAATAACCAATTTGCATAAAAATATTAATTTGATTTTCTGAATTGTTTGGAGTTTATTAACGATTGTGTATCCACAGAGACTTTAAAAGAACTAGTTTGCATCAGCTAGGATAACGATGCATCGCTCAAAGAGAAATATTTTTAATGCAAATTGACTCTTTCTTTTTCTCCTGCTTCTTCACTTGTTTTTCTATCATATTTTACGATATAGAATTTTGCTTTCCTAGCGAGCCACATAATTGATCATCTTCATTATTTTTAATGGAATAAGTCTACTGAAAAAATTACTTAAAAAAAACATCAACAATACTATTATGAATGAAAAGCTATTGTTAAAATTGTAATTATTATATAGTTATTGTCCAACTGTATTATAGAATATATTATAGAATTTATTAATAATAAAAAATTTAGTGTTTAATTGGTTATGAAAATAAAAATAATTTAATAAGAAAAATGTTTTGATGAGTTTGATAAAATATACAATCCCAGCATATTTCAGATATTATGGACTGTTTTGATGCATCGGCGGATTCAGCCGTCGAGCTTTGAGTGGTAGTGGGAAGGGATAGTAGGCGTCTCCCCAGAAATCGGTCTAAAATGTGCAGTTAATTCCGAACGCTGCTCTAGGAAATTAATCGTAATGACGGATTCATGAAAAAAAAAATTGGAGTACACTTGCCTAAATCGAGATGATGGGATAGCGATCCGATGTACTCGAGACATCGAAAATGCGCTCCGGTCCGATCGATACCAGACGTACTTCTACTAAATAGCCCAATTATACTAGCAATCATATTCTGATCTGTCTAAGCACTGTCGGTTACTAGCCGATTTATATGTTCTATTTACGTTTGTTATTAATTTCTCAGAAATTTTACAGTCAATCAGCTTAACTAATTTCTCGTAAACTCCACAATCGTTCTAGGAGAAAAATATATGCCTTATTAAATATCACGTTATCATCTTAAAAAAGAAATTATTTTTTTTTTCATCTAAAAAAAATCTGTTATTTGTTCTATAAAATTGTATATCCCATGAAAAATACATTTCTTTCATTTATTATGTACGAAAGTAACTCTCTATGTGCACATGTAATTATTTTTTATTTAGATCGCATTTTTAACTTTTTGAAGCTGATCTATTTTTTTCAAGTGTCTTGTAAATGGTATATTTTACGAGAAAAAAATCATTTTTCTTGTCCTTTTCATCGGGGATTTAAAGTACAGCATACAAATGCACCGCTTATATACACATAATACCCTTCGTTCAAGGACACCGGCGCGATTGTTGGGTGTTGTTTGAAATCGCGTGGCTTATCGTGCGCGATAAGCAGCTACATTGTAGTTTTAAATTGCTACGGCAAAGTCCGCAGTCATTACTGTATCGACATATTTCTATATTAGTATAAAAAAATATGCGGACATAAGCGGCGAGAGATTATGACAGGCAAAATGCGCCGGCGGTAATGCATTCGACGTCTCGTAAGTTCGATGGTGACTAATGACAGGCGGGCGCGCAAGAGCAACGACGTCGGTGTCATCATCGATCAGCGGTTTATAACGGCTCATCCGCGCGTAACCGCACATAGAGATCTAATAACCGTCGCATGATAACGCCATTCTCCTAGGAAACAATGGCCCGCTTTCTCGCATTCAGACCTGCACACGCGTTCGTGCGCGACTCCAATCCCCCGGGTTTTTCTCACATGTTCGCTGTAGATTACATAAACGCCGTTTATCGTCTTCGTTAAAATGTCACGCTATATCCGTCCCGCCGGTATTAATCGGTTTACCACGGCGTTGGTTTAAGAACTCATTAATAATTGCGCCGACCGTAAATCATCCTCCAACTTCCGCTCGAAAGGTACTTTTGTCCAAGTCGGTGTCTTCCCGTTCTGCACTAGCGTTACCATTGTACTGTTTGATTTTCATTTGATTGGATCTTTCCGAGTATTGTTTGCCTAATATGGAAATTAATTAAACGTTACTAGACGGGTGAGCGAAGCACTCGGTTATGTACTATTATTCAATTTAACAGTGAATTGCAATTGTTCTAGCTTTCGGGACCTGGTTTATTAAAGTTTAATTCATAATATTATATTTTCGTTTGAATTACAATGTGTAATTACGCGTTTCATATGCGGGTCATTTCTGCTATTACTTTTTGAAGTTTTCAATTTTTCTAGCATGAACAATTAATGATATTAATGATATTGTAATTAAATTGTTCACGCGGTAAAATTAAATTCTTTTTTAATGTCGCGGTAATGTCATCAGCGGTAATGTCATATCAATGTTAGCAGCATTTATTCAGCGGCGATAAATATTAATTTTTGTGGCCACATTAATAATCATAAATCGTAATAGAAATTTCCGTTAAAATTCGTCCTATTACATACGCGCGATTTTACCGTATTTAAAACGCGTTATAAAAACAAGCCATTACTAAATATGGCAAGTTTTTTACATTCAAGCTTGCGTTAACCGCGTGTACAATACTTTATTATGGTAGTACATACTAAATGTAGCAATACGACTGATACGCCGTATGTATATCGAAATGGAAACACTTGTAAACACTTCGTTCATCTTGACCCAGATAGCCGATAGTCACAGTTTCGTCGTATTATAGGAAGACTCTCTTGGTCCGGCCCTTTGGATCCGATTTGATCCGAGTATTCCTCGCCGAGCGAATGGCGCGCAATAGGCAACACGCTCGGATGACACGCTGCTTGGAATTTCAATAACAATCACTAACGACCAGTTAAGACAACTTCTGGCAAGTAATCCGATAGCGTTCTATTGATATCCGAGCTATAGCACTTCAGACGTTGCATGGAATCGATTCCAGTTGTAGAATCCTAGAAATCATGAAGTTATTATGAGATTTTACGTTCCTTTTGACATTGCTGCTTTTGACGTTTGTGTGTTAGATTTTTACGAGTTTGACTTCTAGATTATCATATATATACAGGGTGTCCCATAATTGTTGTACAAAATTTCGTGAGTCGGCAGAACGGACGAAACTGAATAGAAAAGTTCTTTACCATTTTGCAATTTGCGCAATAGTTAACGAGATATTAATAATTAAAAATCGCCGTATTAGCCNGNCCCTCCGCCGAATACAAGCGCGCGGCGAGATACGACCGCCCAGCGTCATTGTTCCCAAAATCGCGAAGAGTTGTTTTCTATAAATGACAAAAAACAGGGGAACAATCGCAGCTCAAAACCGCCTCTTTTAGGCATTGCCGCGTGTAGTAAACAACTCCTCGCGCGATCTTGGTAACAATAACGCTGGGCGGTCGTATCTCGCCGCGCGCTTGTATTCGGCGGAGGGCCGAGCTAATACAGCTATTTTTAATCTCGATAACTATTGCGAAAATTGTAAAATGGTAGAGGACTTTTCTACTCAGTTTCGTCCGCTCTACCGGCTCATGAAATATTGTACAACAATTCTGGGACACCCTGTATATGTAAAATTATATATAATATGATCTGTAATATATAATAGTAAGTATATGGTATAATTATTATGTTATGTAAGAAAGAATGATGATGCTTGAAATTCTGTCGGTCGAATAAAAAGTTGGGCCTGTCGTGATTTCGCGAGCGGAAGTATAAGCGATTTAATGGGAACAACTACGATGATCAATTATGAACCGAGGAAGAAAATGAAGCCCCATTCGTCATCCTTATACGGAAAATTATGCGAGAGTTTTTCTCTGATACATGCGTTCGTTGAACAAAGGAGAAACATGGTAAACTTTTTATTGGCCGGGTTTGATCGGCTTGCCAGGTTGAGCCATGACGTGTCGGATTTACCGTTCAAAAACAGACCGTGGCGAATCATCACGAAACGATTGCTGCAAGCGCAGTGCGCAACTTTGATACCTATTAACGTCGGTGAATACGCGTGCAACAATGTTCGTTGACAATGAATTACTGTCGCCGATGATATCGTTAATTTCTCGATTCTAATGCAATCGAAAAGTCCGCCGCGGACCCGGCACATAAATCCAACGCGGAAACTATCGCCAGTTCACTTATCTTGATGACATCGTAATGCATCACGTTTTAAACACAAACCGCTTTTCGTGGAACAACCACATGTCTACCGCGTGTCCATTTTCATTCGCGCAGATCAATTTCCGTAATAATTTTACTTCGACTTTTTACAGTACTATTTATTTACTTCCACGAGACCAATTGCTGCAAGCTAAGAAGTTCTCTTTTCCTATAAGAAATGTTTATATTTTCTATCTAATCTTGGGAAATTGCAACTTAGTATCGTTAAATGTTAACATTTAGATAAAAAGTACGGGTAAAAGAGAATATGAGAATAAGAGAAATTTCAGTTATCTTAATTTCTTTTAAAACAAATAATTGGTAATAAGTAATTCAGTGAATTTGTTTGCATTGATAGACGTATAAAACATTTCCATATTTATTTGTAGTAACGATAACACTGATGACAATTGACCTACAGTACACATCTCTCCGTCTATAATTTTATCTTTCGTTTTTATTCCTAATACTTCTTTTAACTGAAAAGAAGAATAATATAATTCATTTATTGCATTAGAAAGATTTAGAAATATTTAAAGACTGAAAATAATTGAACATTGAAAGAAATCTTTTTATGATATTTTGCGGTAAAAGATAATGAGAATGATACGTTGTAGAATGTATGAATAAGAATTGCTTTGTGGCATTAAATAAGCGGGCACCCAGTACATTGAATGTATAATTTCATCTTATTAGATTTGCGCGTTTAGTAGTCCGTGACTTTTACAAATGGGAAACTTCGAACCAAGTAGCAATTCTTCGCGTCAAGTAGCGATAATTAACGATCGCGAATGCTGAATCACGAGGAGCGCAGAGCAGATATTTTAGAATCAGGATTCATGTTATTAGACATTTCTTACGAACATGTCCGTCCGGGTTGTGCAACGGGATGCTATTAGTCTTCATTAGAAACAGGATCGCCCGCATCTCGCGGCGCATTTACGGGCTAGGCATAAATCTATCATTACATTGGTCATGCCGCGTTGCAATGGCGACAACGCGCATTTCTTTGTAATACATTGTGTATGTCGGTTGTATCCTTGTCACTTTGTTGACGCGTCGGCGATAATTTCACATTGTCACACGATGTCACCGTTACACCTTACAATATGTGCGTACATACGCACATATAATATATAATACATATGTATAATTAAATCTAATTAACGTAATAGATCGAAACCAAATTACATTTTGTGAAGCTTTCCCACACTGTAAACTCCTATGGGTTGCCACTGCTTCGACTCAATATTCGGGGTTAATTTGACTAAAACAATGAGATAAATTTAGCGACATGTTAAGTAAGCTCTTACTCAATATGTTGTTAATTTTTCTAATTTAAGGATGTATCTGAGTGTGAGCTATATTCGAAATAGTACCAAGTCAGTAAAAATTTGTGAGATTATTCTTTAGCCTTCCTGATGTGTTGCAAAAAAACTTTAAACGAATCCACTAAACAGTTGCTGAGGAGTAATAACGATTTTAATTTTTACTGATTTCTCACGTATTCTTATCGAAAGAGACGGTCTTGAAGAATAAAAATATTGAAGAGAAATGGTACCAATGTTTTCAATTTTTTTTTTGTACATCTAGTATATGGATAGATGAAACTATCTACCAAGTTTCAATTATCTTTACTACATTGTTTTAAAGAAATAAATTATAAACTGAATATACTGTCAGTACCACAAATAATGTTGGAAAAAACATTTGTAATATGAAAAATACCTTTCGAGGAGTAAAAATAAGACTTCAATTGTAGTTCGAGTTCCTTATATCTAGATTTACTACTGCGTAAGGTATAGATATTCAAGTATTTCAAGTCTCATGCACTTTTATCTAAGATTGTACCTTCGATACATCCTTAACTTCCATGTTAGTCAAAATTTTACCTTCCTTTTAGTCAAAATTAATGAAATATCGAGTAGGAACAGTGGCGTCCTATGGAACAGTTAAAAGTGATTGAAATTGAGTATAATTTGACACTACGAGTTTAGACAATAAAGGCAAGAGCAAATTTCAAACATTTTTATTCGCCAATTGCGATCGATTGAGTCAGTATTTGTTCTCGAATTTATCGATCATCGTCGCTTCCGCTTTAAGATCGCTCGTTAAACCCAAACTTCGACAAGGACTTCGGAATGAAACGTCATCCGAGAACTATCAGATTTTCTCGTTATTATTTAATATTCTCCATTTCGCGAGCTTTTCGCGTCGCCTTCGATAAAGCGAGGATCGTTCATATATTATCAGGCGTCGTGGCGTCACCAGCGACTTCTAAAGTGGTCGTACATAGTTAATTAGTAGAAGAATGTTCGCCGATTAAAACTAGGTCACGCGACTGACGTCCATCTCCATGCCTGACCGGGTGGTGATAGTTATTCTTAGCTCCCGAGAGGTGCGAGAGAGGGCCGCCGCAAATTGCAGGGGTGCATTGTTGACATCATCCCGCATTCTCGCGTTGTTCACGTGAATGAACGTTATTGCATCTCGTCGGCCTCCTCGACAGCGAGAAGTTCAAGGACATCGGTCTGATCGTTTTTAATGTTCATGCTAATCGATTAATCGTTTTCGCCGTCAACGATAGATGTCTTGTATTTGCTCGAGTCGAGTTATTGTTTTTCTTACCCTCTTCTTTGTTAAATTAAACTGCAAGTAGCTCAAATAACGGTGATTGAAGATATTCTTTGATAAGTTAAATCTTATTTGCATATATGCATTAAATGTGTAATAAGTATGTGTATTTTATTATTTCTCGCTGTTGCGTTTGTTTGATTTTAAGCAGGATTGTTTCAAAGTATCAGATCCTCGCGCATCCCTCTACTTAAATCTGCGAATCAAGCAGCCTGAAGTTTTTTCCTGCGGCAGACGCACCTGCCGCAGGTGCAGGTTTCCCGCCGATAAAATGACGTTGTAGGGCAATGGCCAGAGTACGAGCCGAGTAACCTTACATGTAGGCCACAATTACAATGATTCGTTTATTAAGGATATTTTCGCAACATATTTAATCCATCTATGTTACACAGATATTAATTAATAAAAATGGTTGCTGTTGAATTACTTTATCCAGAAAAGACTTTTTTTTAATGACAATTATTAATTATTTAAAATAGCGCGGAGAACAAGCAAATTATATTGCAATTAAATTTAAAAACAAATGATAAAATGAATTTGAAATTGACATTCGTAATAAAATCGTCATAATCGTGTATTACGTATGAGTTTTGGGAATAACAATTTTGAAAGACACAAGAGTGAAACGTAAAGCGAAGTCTATAAAAACATGATGTATGTTTGACTTAAGCTATGACGTTGCATAAACAATGTCCGCTTAATTAACCCTAACTGCATACTACTTTAGGTAAGATATATTATGTTTGTGGTTATTACCGTGAGTGCTATTTTATGCGGAGGTCTTCTATCTTATCGTTCGCGTAAAATAAGTGTTGCTCGCAAGCGTTGCGTCCTCGACAGAAAAGTCGAGCCCGCGGAAGATTTCATGCTTATCGCGTAAAAAGCGGGAATGCAACTGCGCAGCGATATCCGCTGCTCGCTATTTCTGCTGATAGAAAGAGAGAGGATACGAAGTACAAAGTTACCGTCGATATTGACGCGTTTCACTTACGGTTTGCGAAGGTCGGAAGAGCGCGATCATGTAAACGACGCGACTGCTTTTTCAAATTTCCGATAATCATTATTTACCGGATGCCTTGGTCAGAGATTCACGCATACAAGTGCCAAACATCACAACTTCCATTCGTGAACTGTTTAATATCAGTCATCAGCAGCTATTTTAAGTAAACTATTCTACGTTTCTTGATTATTGAATTTTAAATGTTATGTTTTTTATTTTTAATTTTAATATATTACTGCACTTTTTTAGAAAAAGGCAATATTGATACATTGTTAAAAATTAATTTTAGATTCGATAATCTATCTTGCATTATTTTAAAACTCTTAAGATTTTTAATATAACAATCCGGAAATTGCTCTTTTCAACGAAATCATGCGAAATCACGTATTTTTCATCGAAGACACTTTAATTTCTTATGTAATAAAAGAAAAATAAAAACAATAGATTATATAAAGTGCGTACAGTTCTAAGATACAAAAGAACTGTTGCTAAATTAAACAAGTTACTATTTACAGTTTGAGAAAAAATCTTTAGTATTAATTGTATATTTTATATACGATTGCGACGAATGCATACGATTTAATATTATTATAAAAAAGTTAATTGGAATATTGCGATATTTAAAGATTTCAATACTTTTTTCTAAGTAAAAGCTTTTGCTTGTGCTTTTTTTATACCGATAGCGGCACAAAGTAACGATACTTTATCCAATATCGTAACTTTAACACATGAACTTTCGCTTACCTTTTAACGCTCCGTTTAATTCGCGAGCATGTGCCCAACGTCACGCAGAAAGGATTTGCAAGTATTTAATCGACGGAATCGGTCACATGTGTAATGCACAGTCGTCCGTGTATTTTATTAAAACATTGCTATACCCAGTATATATCAATGCACATCGAGCGAGTAAACACACGAGACTATAAAGCAAACAATTTTAAAGCTAGTAATAAAATATGTATAATTATAATAGAAATAAAAAATGTATAATTATAAATTAAAAACATTGATAAAAACATAAAATTATACTGTAAGAATTATGCGCATCACAATTGTTCTAAAGAAAATTATTTTTAAGAAAGTTTTTATATTATATAAGTTTGTATATGTATTGTATATAGATTTTTAGATATTTTATCGAATTAATTATTGTATTTAAATTATTGTTATATATTTGTTAATTTAACTTAATTTAATTTAATTTAATTTAATATTTAAATAATTTGTTTTCCATTTATAGTATAAAAAAATCAGTAAAAAAATTATGTAAAAAAACATAAATTTCATTTACTTTTATCTTAAAAATATTTTAATCTAAAATTTTTAATTTTTCAAAATATATCACGAATTGATGAATATATAAGATACTTTTTTTAAGGTCGTGAATGGAAAAACGATATCTTTAGCATAATTTTAAAGATTTTAATTTAGTTAAATTTTTATTGGAAAATATATTTAGTATTACAAATTAAACCATTGAACTTAAATCAGTTTTTATGCTGGATAAATTGATTATTAGCTAGATATAATTCAAAGAAATATCAAATTTTGATTAAAAGAACATGATTAAAAAAAGTCTAATCAAATTCTACGTAAATTTATATTTCTGGAATAGATAGAACATTCAGTGAGTAATCTTATACGAGAAATCTAGAAAATATTTAGGATAAAATAGAGTTTTACTGATATAACGCGACATGTATTTTAAAGATATATGTATATGCGAAAATATGTCTGTATTTTTTCATATTCGCGTAAGAGAGGGAGGGAGAAAGTGAAATTCATCAGAATCATTTCCTCTGTTCTTGATAAACAGGAACAGTAATGGCACAAGAAATGTTGGTCATCGGTAATATCAAGTTTACTATCACATTGCTATCTTCAATCTTTTTCGTCTGACAAGGGTCCGTTGAGAAGTATAATTCGCAGAAACTGATATCGTCCACCATATCGGAATTAATTTATTGCGTAATGTGTCATGCACATTAATAAGTCGCTAATATCGTTCATATCACGGACTCGCGTCCAATAAGCTCTCGTTACTCGTTGTGATATGAAGATACATGACTCCCATATCTACTATGTTCAGTTGCATTAGGTCATCGCATGCCCTGGTTAATTTTATGAATTGTTATTGTAATGTTAGTGTAACATACGAACAGTCGGTAAAGTAATGCTGATTATTTACAATGCACCTTGAAAATCATATAACGTTAATTTTTTCGCAATGAAAATTTATTTGATCATAATATGTTATATGTGTTTAACGTATTAAAATAACATATAATTTAATATTTTCATTAATCTGATATAGTTGATTGATTGATTAAAAATATAAAAAAAGATTTACATTAACTGACGTATTGATTGAAATATAATAAAGTTTTTTTAAATTCTAATTATGACGCTAATTGTCAATTTTAATTGTGAAAAATGTTGCTATTATCAATAGGTTGCTACTACTAATCGGTTAAATTTTCATTGGAGAGAGGTATTTATTATTGTTCCTTCTTTAATTATAATCATGCACGCGCGTAAGAGAAGCAATATATTTGATTCATTTGATTGCAAAATGTTATTTCGTCTAGTTTGATTGTTTAACTCACATGTATAACCTTTATGAACATATCACGAGATTACTTGTATGTATACATTCGATAAACTCATCATTTTCCGTGGGTGGCCGTTGAACTCGATACAGGTTCCACGAACTGAAGCGTATCACGGAGAATCCATGTATCTCAAAGCTCGGTGGGGGGAGGGGTGCACATGTAAAATGTATGCGTTGGCCATTTATACACGAGAAATACGTGTGTGTACGCTTGCTCCATGATATTCATCTATAGTTGCATCTTTAAGAACATCCTACACTCCTACGTGACATAGTTGTACGATAGAATATCAATAAAACCGGAATCGCGAGATGTTGCATTGCTAAAGCTTATGCATGTAAGCTAGCAAAGCGCATTTACGTGCGCCTTCCATGACATTGGATATTATGACATGTGTGTGACGACAATATGACCGTGTTAGTTACAGTGACAGGACATTGTTGCGGCATTCAATCCCTATATGGATACGTGCCATGAAAGCGCGTGTCCGCAGATATGACATAATATGAAATTGGTCTTAATATCGAGCATACAGTGCAGAATTTATTACTCAAACATATGTCCATATAAACAGGACGTGTGTAAGACCATTCACATAATCCATCACCTTTGCATGAATCTTTATATGTGTAAAGCAAAAAAATATATGGTCACATAATAAATCAAAGAAATTATTGTGATTCGAAATGTTTCAATTTAATCATAGTTTTCATTAATCTTTTTTTAAGAATTTCAGTAATTTATTAACTAAAGAATTCTATTACATTAGTAATTTAATTAATAAGAATATCTTTTTATCTTATACGTTATTCCACTTTATATTGACTCGTGTCGTGTTATTATCTTAATCTCTTGAGTTCAATATTTCGAATTAGCATTTTATTGTATGTTTAGATATAAAAGATTATCCTATTAAGTCACAAAGTGACATTTCTTATTCTAATTTTGATTGCAGATGGCATCTTTATTACATTTGTATGGAAAATATTTTACAATTAATTTTAATTATATCTTTAACGAACAAATAGATTGTCTTTAGAACATATAGTATTTTATAGTAAAGAACATAATATGAACATGATTACAGAATTCAATATCAAGATTTATATATCGAACATTAACGGTAACTCGCTACAAAATTTGACAACGTTTTATCTACCTATTTTAGTAGCCTTAGATCAGTTGAATAAAAGATTGTGAAAAGCACGCACGTAATTATTTTCCGTCTATCACAAAATTTTTACAAAATAAATTAGCTTTATTTCCTTAATAAAATTTGAGTGATTTGAAATAATCTTTAGTAAACTACTATGTTCATGCACATTTAAACAATGTTTAAAATAGGGTACTTGCTCTTGGTACCATCGCTAGTTTGTTTTCCCAAAATATTTAGATTAAGTTCAAACATGACAAAGGTAGTAATACGCGAAATGATATTTATGATTTTTATTTTTACACTGAGAGAAAAATACAGTTACTTTTGGCCTCAACCACAATTTTATAATAGGAAACAGTTTCAATTGATTCCAAAATTAATTACAATTTTCTATTTTTAAATTTATTCCATTTTTCGTAATTTTATTTTATTAATTTCTATTACATTTCAAAAAATTGCAAAAGATTTATTAAAAATAATTATCTCTACTGATTATCAAAGAAAATATTGTCATTTTACATCATGTAACATTTCTTACATATATTACGTGTACTGGAAAAATCTTGATAAAAGTATTTTCTTTAAATTTTTTCCACTTTTCCCATATTATCACTCTATTTTCTTGAGATTTGATTCTGAATTTTTAGAAATTATCTACATTTTATCTACTAAATAAAAAAAATGTAGCATTTTTCTAGAAATAAATGTTATAAACCGAAAAATAAATCTTTGCAGAAATGGAGAATATTTAACTCTGAATATTAACTCTGTTATTTATGATTAGTCTCAACTTACTACAGAAATAAAAAAACCTTCCCATATTACCAACTCTTCCTAGCCACGTGTGCTATTCGTCCCGTGTTTCAGGAGCAGAGGACTCTGACTCTTATTTTGCCCAGATATGTCTCTCACGGTCGTATACGGTGTCTCGAAGATATCTATAAAGTCCTCTTGAAACATGATTACATTTCCAAGAAAGAACACGCGTCAAAGATTAAAAAGTAATTTGCTATATTTTCGTATTATTTGTGCAAACATATTATGACGTTAATGCAATATTCCGTATCGTGAACTTAGGGTGGCAACATTAGCTTTCTGATAAAAGTTGTTTCCTAGACTTAAACGAGTTTTTAATGATTTAAATCGCCCGATATCACCACTATGTTGTCTAAAGAGCACCGTCATTGATATCCAAAATGTTAAAAATTTTAAAAGCTTAAAACACTGAGCTTCCTGATAGCGTAATTAGTTGTGTCTATTAGAAAATCAGTGAATTTTAAAGTGTTTACGATATTAGTCACCGTATTATCACCGCGTTCTTTAAATATCAATAGTATTAGCGTTGAAAATTTGAAGTGTCAAAGTTTAGACAACGAATGGCGAATACAAATAAAAATGTAGACAGAAGGAAGTAGACGGAGCGCGGTAGCGAGACCAAATTGGTCCGAGAACGTCGTTAACAACTGCCATCGAATCGAGAGAGTGAGAGAGAGAGAGGGGGGAAGGAGACCGTAGCAATGGGTGGTCGCACGTGCGAGTATGTATGTTTGTTGTCTCTGATGACCGACGACGTGTCGAACGTTTTCCCGACCGGGAACACGAAGTTATCCCTCGTGCACCTGCGTCCCACGCACTTCTCTCGTAAAATTCCCCGTGTAACGTCGTGGTTTAACCCTCGTAACAATTCCTGAAAATCAGACCGCTAGGGATGAACAAAAGAAGTCTGCCGTCTAGACGACTGGATATTATAACGTGAAACGACAAGGAGGGTTTCGTTATTGTCTTCCTTCTCCCGCCTTTCTCCTGGCCATTTGATATTTGCATTTTCGTCGCGAGAAATTCGGCGGTTCGGAAATTAATGCCCCTTTAATATTTTATTTGTTTTTATTATACATATAGTATAAAAATTGTATGTGCATATATTATATTATATAATTATTTTTAAAAGAGATATAATTTTTTTCCTGCATTACGCTAACAAGATGTAGACTTATGTTTTATAAAATAGACGGATCAGAATGAGCTTTCACTGAATGAAAAGATAATCCAAATTTATATTTATTTCTGAGATTTGTATAGAATATTATAATAATATTCTGACAGTAAAAAATATGATAAACTTGATATTACGAATTTAATTATGATGAAGATTTAAGTTAACCAGTTTTGTGTTTATTTTCTAAAATATGAATAGAAAAAATATTTTCTAAAAAAAGTTATACATTCTTTCAATGTTATTCTTTTCTTAATTATTTAAAATAGTAAGTAAGGGGAACAAATAATGATATTATATGTAATATTCTAAATAACGATAATACGGAAATATATCTATGTAATAAATATGGATATATGCACTAAAGTAAAAATTTGAATCATATACACGCGTGATTTGCACAAATATTTGTACAAATAGAACAGATGAAAAAATATATTGTTTTTACGAGATACTTTCGAGATTTTTTGATTTTTAAACGCTGTTTTAATATCGGACGATATAAGCGCTTCGTATATTTATTCTGGATTCTAAATGCC
Source organism: Tetramorium alpestre (assembly GCA_021460005.1). Lineage (NCBI taxonomy): Eukaryota > Metazoa > Arthropoda > Insecta > Hymenoptera > Formicidae > Tetramorium > Tetramorium alpestre. The sequence goes on along the minus strand of JAJVSH010000068.1, from coordinate 326,996 downwards.
TTGAATTGAGTGCATCGTACGTATGTTACCTCTGGCCGTCTTATCAGCGCTGTCGTATATACTGCGTATGTAGCAGAACTTAGTGATAATAATTCAATGTCAACGACCTGCTATGTCAACGCGAACTTACCTGACACGCAGTTTCTAGATATAACCACCTATCCGTCATTCATGTCTTTGAGAAATTCAGAAAGATTTTTAAGAAAGAGATCGAGAGAGAGAGAATCAAATAGATTTACCTTGCTTAACTTGCACTACGTCTATAAACGTAACATAACATTTTCTCTGCAATTATATTACGTAAACACTGATAAAACTAATTCACGAGAATTTTCAAGTTCAAGTTTGACAGGAGTTATAGCGATGTCTCCTTGAGTAATTGAACATTTTTTAAAACAACTTTTCGTATAAAGAATCTAATAATGAAAAGATTTGCTTTTCTATTCTTTTTCTCTTTTTCTTTCTTTCTATGCGTTTCGAGTATTATATATAATTAAAATTATATTTGAATTATTTTACTAAGAGAAACAGCAAAATTAATCTTATAGTATTTTTGTCGTTGTATTTTTGTTGTATTTTAATCATAAGCAAACAATTTTTTTTTTATTGTTGCACATTTTAAAAGTTATCCGTGAGAATAATGCATGACATGCCAATGAAAATTTTCTTAATATTAAAATACAGTGGAAAAAGTGCTCTGGGGGAAAATTTCATTATTCCACTTGTTTAATTAAGTACAATGTGGCAGAAATATTTTATTGAGGCATCTTTATTCTCTTTATTCATAAATAGAAATTATGTTTTATTTTACACAAGAGAAAATGCTGTTGTCGGAAGTCACTGTTATCCCTTCAAGACAATGATAGAATAATAAAATATTGGTATATTGCAATCAACATTTAAAATCGCTTTTTTATTTAGCTAAAAAATATAATCAGTTCGGATCATTTACGAAACAATTATTTGTCGAAACAATTATTACTCTAAGCTATTTGTAAAAACAACTGCTTTTATCTTGCGTGTATATATTGGCTTGTCGCTCTCTGCTTTATTATATTTAATCTTGCAAATTTTCGGGAAGGCTTAATAGCAGCAATTTTGTTGGTGCCTCTTCTTTTGCTTATACTACAATCAAAATTGCATCTCGTTTCTCGGTATCCACGTTCTTCATGTGTATTTCAGCAATAAAATACTATTATTATTATCTCGAGAGATATGCATTACGCATACTTTTTCTACAAAATATATTTTTGATGTACTTTTATATATCGTGAGTGAGTAGCTAAATTTTCTTAAAAAATGCGTCCAAATGTTCTCAGAGGCTCGCTTGATCGAACCTACAATTCTCCGCAAATATCAAACATTTCAAAATCTCAATGGAGTCCATCAACCCAAGAGAATTATTACCGTATCGCAATGCTGATGCTGAAAACGCGGATCTCTCGCGTGCGGTACGCTCGAGATCACGTACACACTATAATCTGCAGTTGTGATGGAGAGTTGCGTGAACAAAGACCACCCTTGATCCTGGGCAGTGCCGCGCGATTGTCACGAATTAGCGCTGTTATCCGTGCGCGCGAGACCGTTCTCTACGCGACGTGGTTTATCCGCGGTCTGAATCGTTCTGATTTTACCGGCTCGCCGTCCGTATGTCGGTCAATTCGGCATCGGACCGGGCGCGTTTTGTGCGCTACGACAAATCGCAAATTCGATACGCGTTCACGCTCGCACGCGTCCACGGAGCAACGGAGCGCGATCGACGATAAATTCTGCTTGTCACGTGGAACTAGCGAATTTATAAAGTTCATTTTGGACGTGAGATTCCAAGGTCCAGAAAGTCGTAGCTTGGACCTGGCGAGTTTTCAATTTCAACACCCGTTCGATTCGTCATTTATTTCGACGGTAAAATTAATCAAATTTCGCAACTTGTTAAAATAGACACAGTACAATATCTCTGAACTTCTGGTGTATTTAAATTTTATTTATTCTACAAAGCAAGTAAAATTGCATGTGATTGTAATGGATTTAGAGATGTAAGACTTAATGCAAAATATATTTTTAACTAAAATTGAAACACATTCTAAGTAATAGAAAAAGAAAGAGAGAAGAAAAAAATTAATGAAAATGAAAACAAATATGGGACAAGGATATTGTCAATTAATGTGGAAATAGTAAGTGGATAGTACATGTTGAATTGCTGCGCTTCTGCCTTATGTGGTCATTTCTAACTTTAAAAATAACTCTTTTACATATTTAAAATGTTAAACTTAGTCTAAAAATAGACCTACGCAACATGTAAAACAAATATTTTTGAATTTAAATGACTAGAATTATCAAGGTTTTACGGAAATGTTTTTGATATAATGTCCACATTTAGTGCTGCATATAATAATTACGAGTAAGGTAGTTTAATATCATTTATATAATTAATTGCCAAAACTTATGTTCTTCTTCTAGCATTATCTAACAAGCCTTCCATATTGAATCAATTTAAGCCTATACGCATCATGATTAATCAGATATATCGTTTGACTGATGACGATGTATTATTTACCATTTTCACGTTGGCTCTTTGAAGTAAAATTCATAGTACTAGAATACTATTCTTTCTCCCACTCTTAAATTCTTGAGAAATCAGTTTTATTCATGCTTCTACGACGTCAATTGTATCGCACGTGTGAAATGTCAGAAATGCATGCGGATGAATGTTAAAGATATATAATAAGTATTTATAGTAATACTGATATAAGTATTTTATTTAATTGAACTCTGCTTTAATAGCAAAGGTTTAAATATAGAAAGCGTTTGATTCTTTGCGCGATTTATTTATCGTAGACTACATAAAACATGTGTTGCAACAAAACTATGTAACTTTGCACCGTAAAAAATTTATAGAATCGTTAAATATGTATAACACTCTTTTTAAAATTACATATTATTTTTAAAACTTTTTTGTTATGGTGCAAGTATCTCTTACATTAATGGCCATTTATAAATGCTTCGTGAAAATGTGAGAAAAAAAAAAGATTGAGTTAATACGATAAATTGAGTTAGATGCTCTCATAACTCAGTCTCTGAAATGTAATTACTTGTACAAAGGTTGAGTTATTACATTTCGCGCTTACACGCTTACTTTATCAATAATGTAGCAGTTTTAAAATAACAAAAACATCATCTTGATGTGCAGAAAAGCTCTGAAAGATGAAGGATGAGGTGGACGAGGATGACTCCGGCACGTCCTCTTCGGGTAGCACGTCCGTGCCTGAAAGCACCGTTTCATATGGGTAAGTCAAGATTGTCATAATAATATTTTTCGCATAATGTAATAATATCTTCTCATAATACTTTCGCCTTCATGTGATGTAATAATGAAAGTAATACTCGCGATAAGAATAATTTTAAAAAATTTATTTCTGCCATTAAAACATTATACATCATCGTTATTACGTAAGTAGATATAAATCATTAGATATAAATCATTTTTATCGACATGAAAATTTATGACGAATTTTAATTTGTATATACATGAATGTAATGATTGAGTCACGGTATTTTATGTATCAGAAAGGAATCATTTTACGATGACGCGCTTCTTATCGCAAACATATAATATTATTTGCTAAATATTATTTGCAATATGAGGAGAAAAGCCTTGATAAAATTAATCAAATGATCATAATTAACTAAATTTTAAAATGAGGATTACACTTTAAAGTTTAAACAAGCTTGCTTAATGTTAGTTTAATCAAGAAAAAAATACGCATGGAGATCGCTACTTTCTAATAAATCAATGTTTGTACATAAAGCGTGCCGCGTATGAATGCGTTTTGAGAGAACATGAAGAGCTATTGTATTTCAATGATAAAGCTACACTACAAAAGTACTGTAGAGTTTACTGTTAAATCAATTACAACTACTTACGAATACAAACTTCCTGGGTGATCTCTGTTCTTCGATTAATTAAACAGCCGTAAGTGCGGCGCATTACTGCACACTTCTGTCTAATCGGTATCATCAACTTGTTGGTGTTACAGTGGCGGCTGATCAAAAGGGCTTTGCTCTTGAAATTGTTGAACGACAATTGTTGAATCGTGTCAAAGCTTTTACGTATAACATCGCTTTAAAACTGATCAAAAATTTTTTCTAGTTTTTCTCTTTCCACAAAAGCATCATACAAATTACAAAATATTATTATAAAATATTTCTCTTGAAATATTTGACAATTATTTCATGAAGTTTTTGTCGCGATTGAAATACATAGAAACATTAAAATTATGTGTATATGTGTACATTCCATTACAAATTTTTTTCTTGTTTATTAATAATTATACTTCAATATAATATAAAAGTTTATTAATAATTATACTTTAATAATAATACAAAAAGTTCTTTTACGATTCCAAAAATATTTAATTATCTTATTTATTTTTGATATTACTGTGAAATTATTCATCTAATTGAATAATTTGAATACGGAAAAACGAAATACTTGTACTAGATTACAACGTAATGACACGTAAAAATATAAATATTTCCGTAATTCTTTCATATTTTTAAATCATCATGACAAATATTTCTTACTTATATCTAGAAGTAGAACGATAAAATCAATAAAATATCCGCATGTATACATATAATGGACAAGTTATTATGTCTTTCGATATTTTCGTGACATATTATTATAATCCGCATACAAAATTGCGCGATACATCGCAGCCTATATCTTATTTGCAGACAAACATAAGAAAGTAACTCGATATCTTGCGCGTGCGATCTTTGACTGTATATTGAAATAAAAGGGTTATAAATGAATATTGACTTTGAATGATAAAAGAGAAGAGTGAAATCGGGCAATGCTACGAAGATACAAATTATTGATGTTCGCAGCGATAAATATATGAAATGTCACGTGGAATAAAACCTTATCGGGTATTACGACGTGCGATTACCGTTTCGAGAATTACATTTGCGAATTTTATTTGTCCATTCGTTTGAAACGCGAGGCCCATGCAGTTGAAAAAAAAAATGCGAATATCAAATCGTCGCATTGGGTAGATCGGTTATCCGGAAATTCAATGCTCCGCTTGTTAAACCGTTTGGAGCAAAAATCATTATCGAGTCCTCTGCATTGATGAAAATTTAGCAAACTGCGCAGTCCGTTTTTTAAACATCGTCCTTCACATTCTCTGATGTGACATCGGTTTTAATCGTTCTAAAATTAAAAAAAAACTAGTTTGCTTTCTATTCACGGTTTTTTATAAGTCATATAAAATCCCCGCAGTAGCTCATTATTCAAATGATCGAAACCTCACCATTGAAACCTCAAAATAATTCTCTTAATAATAAATTATTTATTTATGAGCAGTAGGTTAAAAACAGATTTGCATTGTCATATTTAATCACGATTAGTACAGTACAAATATATATCTATTTCGCATTACGCAAGATATACAAGATTTTCGCATTATAGGTATGATTATATCATAATTAACAATGTTGACGTACAATTTTACTAACTCACTTACGCTATTAAACACATTTATATCAGTTTATAATTTATATAATTAAATAACAATATTATAAAATCATTTTGAAATAATATATTAATATTCTCATATATGTATAGGGTCAGTGCCTTATTTCTGGCCACTGTCTTCGATAGTTTTCGAATTATTTAGTTTATGCCTCTTGTTGACCTTACGTAGTAGATGAATTTTGTTTTTTAAAGTATTTCTGCTGATCACACTCACTTGCTGAATGTGTGTATAATTGGTTTTATGACAAATCTAAATACTGGCCAAAAACGGTGAAATTGGAACTTACAATATAATTCTTATTTTTAAAACATTTATTTAATTTTATTTGCTTGCCCATTTTTAATTTATTATCTAAAAGATTCTTATCTAAAAGAATATATTAAAATAGTTAAAGTTATTAGATAACGAAAAGAATTTAATTAAAACGTGTTAATATCTTTGAAAATTCTCAAAGTGGCCACAAATGGTGCACCCGACCCTATATTACTTATATTAAATACATGCATCGAAAGAAAATGAAGAACTCGTCTATTGTGAGCGTGGCTTAAAAGGCGACGTTGCGCGAACGCGAGAGAATTCTTACGAAAAAGAAAGAAAGAAAGAAATGAATGTCAGCCTCGTATACGCGCTCTGAAACTCCGTTTCTTATCGCGGAGGCCTGCGACGGTGTGAGCGTCGCCTAATAACGTATCGTTATCACGCCAGGCGCACGAATAGAGGAGCGGCGGGAGAAGACGAGGGGAGCGATTGGTCGTCTCCGCGTGGGGGGAAAGCGCTGATTGGTTACCGAGGGTGGGGGTAGCGTTCGTCGAGCAGTCCACGTCCGACTGCCGTAAGTTGCGGTCTCGCCGGTACGCTCCTCTCTTTTTCTCTCTCGCGCACTCCACATTCGTCCCTCTGTTCGGACCCCGGTTCCGGATAGGGCCGCGTGACGTTCACTGATTGACAGTTTCGCGGATCCTCGCGCGTAAAGTGCACGAACAATGTCGCCGTGTTGTCGCGCCGACGGCACGTCGTAATATATCCTCTCTTTCTCTCTCGCGCGCGCGCGCCAGAAGAAACGCGTGGTGTTACCGCGCGCGTGCACGCGAGCGCGTGCGTGACCGTGCCTCTTGCTTGCGACATTACGACCGGCGAGTAGTAAACAGGTGACGCCGACGAGCGGAGCGGAGCAGAGCGAAACGGCGTCGTCGCGCCGCGCCACGCCGGTAGCGGTTGACCTTTTAAAACGCGCGGTGCGTCGCGCGTAAATCGCGCGAAATAGCGGCGGCACCGCTTGATCGGCGGTGTTTGGAATAAATCACCGCTGCCGCACCGCACCGGCAGTGGTGGACACCATTCGGCATACTGTGTCAAGGCCACCGGGCGGCGAGTTCGTGCGCCGCGTGTCACTACGTAGCGCACTTCTCTGCGCAATACCGGACGAAGGAGGATAGAAGGAGAGAGGGATAGAGGAGGAAAAAAGAGAGAGATCGCGATCCCTGCAACACGATCACCAAGAAAGCGAGATACTCGCGACTTCGCAATCGCGCGTTCCTCAAAGATTCTCCTCTAATCTCTGAAAGTGTCAAGACAGTGTCAAGGCCGGTGTCAACTTCCGGCGAACATTTTACGAGCGGCGGGACGTAGTCCCTCGCGGCAAAATCGCGAGCGCGCGCGAGTTTGTCGTTCTGTCATCAGCGGAATTCAATGGAATTGATAAGAATCGCGTGGAGGCGCTCGTGACAATCTGGTCTGTGGGAGTTTCGGTGAAGCGGCACTTGTGCGCGAAATCCACGGGGGAGTAGAATTTATGCCAAAGTACAAGGCCACGGTCGATGTTTGCCGATAGAAACGCGGATATATCGCGACAAGCGGAGTGGATCCCGCGGGAACGACCGGGGACGACGTTCTCGGCGTCGGGTTGATATTATTATGCTTCATCGATCGAGCGATCAAAGCTCGACTGTTGCTCTTCGCGCAACGAGTGCCGGACCGAGGCGGAGATTATCGCAGCGCGAGCAAGCGCTATCGAACACGACTTCGGCGATTAAACGCCGGCTAACCGGCTAATTTTAATTCGCCCGGCACCAAGCCGGTCGCCGTCGCGATAAGGCGACGAGAAACAGCGCGCGGGCTACGGACGATGCCGCCGCGTTCTCCAATATGGCGAGCGACGCCCGCAGGGACACCTGCTGCCAGTTGCGACCAAAGTTTATCGGTTCACACGTGTGATTGTTGAGTAAACTGCGACTAGAGACAAGTTGCAATATCGACAGTGACGTAAAAATTGTGAGACAATATTGGCGGTTAGAGAGAGAAAGAGACATAGAGAGCGAGCGAATAGAAAAGAGTTTGCGACTTGCAATGGCCAACGACGACATGCGAACGTATTTTATACGAGCAAACGGATGAGGGAACTCTTTCTTCTTTAGAAGACGTATATTTATTTCTCGATAAATGCACCTCGAAGTGTACGGCATGTGGCAGCAGCAGCAGCAGCAACAGCAGCAGCAGCAGCAGCAGCAGCAGCAGCAGCAGCAGCAGCAGCATCAACAACAACAACATCATCATCATCATCATCATCATCAGCAACAAGGGTACTTGAGAGGTTTGCCCCCGGAACATCCGCAACAACAGACTCTCTATCCGAGGATCATCGGCACGGATAGTCACGCCTCGCATCAGTCGCATCAACAGCATCATCAGCATCATCGTCCTACCATTATGGATTTGCCGGTACCAAGGTCAGTCTCGTTGTCTTATTACGAGATAAAGTCGCCGGGTGTCGCAAGGCGAACGGATATGCAGATAGGGACCGCATCCAGTCGCGCTCGGATTTGAATCGTTCGTGTCGCGAACTTCGTTAACCCTTAACCAACGTCGCGAAGGGAGTAATATTTAATCGCGGTTTTTATTATTTTGATAACAAAACTTGAAAGCATCTAATTTTTTTCTCTTTAGATATATACAACAAATACAATTTTATTAGTATTTTACTCTTTGCCTTGTACGTATATGTATGTAACGAATGATAATGAGATACGTATCGATCTCACGATATGCTCATTATGCTCTATGGAATCGCATTCAAATGGAGAATCTTTCAGAATCTTGGATCGTTAATTTAATGATGTTAATTTATATGATAAATTTGTATGATAAATTTGTATGATAAATTACTTCCTTTTTTTTTAAGAAAAGAAAGGAAGTAATTTATCATACAAATTTTCTCGAGACATTTCCTCATATAATGCAACTATTCTTATATTTGATAATATCAAATGTCTCAAATTTTGGAGCAGTTTGACAAATCTATTTTTATTCTTTCAAATCAAACACTGAAAAATAATAAAAATTACAGATATATATATATATATATATATATATATATATAATATTCTTTATTTTTTATATTTAATATAAAAAATAGTTTATAATATTAATTTTTTTATAAAAAACTATTAATTTGNNNAAATAAGACAACCAATATTTACACTTTATCATGAAACAAAGCAAACAATAATAATTATACTTATGAATTAACAATAATTAGCTCCATCTTGAACTATTATAAGAAAAGAAGTCAATAACAAAATTACGCGATATAAAAGAATTGTTATAAATAAAATTTTTTATAATCTATATATATAGATATTTTATATACATACATATGTGTATACATATATGTATCTTATTATATTTCTATATACGTCACGACACGATTTATCCGACATAGCATGTCGACATTTACGATTTGTATGATAATAATAATAATAATAATAATAATAATTGTATTTTAATAACATATATAAGGCCTTGGCTTTTGCTCTATCTAAATATACATATATAACCGAAGTGTTATTTTCGAAGTGTTGCAAGAATATTTATTCATAGGGAAATTTATTCATGAATACATAATTGTCTTCCTTTAGCGGCCAACTATTTCGATGATGATATATTCCCATCATGAGCGCGATAATATTTGATAGGTCTCATTTTTTTTTATATTTCACTATATTTTAAGTACTATTTATTTCTTTTCGTTCTATCTCGAAATCATTTGAAAATTTTTACAACAGTACATCTAAAATCGATTATATTTTCATTTAAATATTGCATTCTGTGTATAATACTTCCGTCTTCCACCTTTTCGTGTATCAATGCGTATATATTATGGTTAAATCTAAAAATACATAAAAATAATAAAAAAAATACACAAAGGAGACATAAAAACCAACGCAAAGAATTTAGCAAAAATATACAAGTTTTATTACTTTTTCAATTTTACAATTTTATATGTAGCTATCTCTTTCTATTTTTTGCGGACGAAGCAATACAAAGCAAGATTGAAATATCTTTATAAAGTAAATAATATTGAAATAATCTTTATAAAATATCTTATTAATTAATAATCTAACTTCATTATTTATTATTCGAGCAATGTTATTATATATATATATATATATNCGCATATGTATTTCTGTTATCGTAAATTTTAATAAAAAATTTTTATTTATTATATTTATTTAATTTGATCAATAGTATTTATTTTTTTAACTTAACTAGGAATTAATTGTAATAACAGAATATCATTAATATATGAATAAATTATATTAAATATATTAAAAATTTTCTATGTGTTCTTAATTTTTAAATCTAATTTTAATTTTTAATTTTAATTGATATCGTATATCAACGTATATTAAATTATATGAACATTATGATAAATATTGATATTACTAGTAGGAATGTGAATAACAAATGTAATATCAAAAATTGAATTATAGGATATGATGAAGATAATATTATTAAATTAATGTAATTACTTTTTTATTATTTCTTAATTTTAGAAAACACATTAATATACAGGGTGTCCCAGAATTGTCGCGCCAATTTTCGTGAGCAGGTAGAGTGGACTAAACTGAGTCGAAAACTCCTCTACCATTTTGCAATTTTCGCAATAGTTAACGAGATATTAATTGTTAAAAATGGCCGTATTAGACCGACCCTCTGCTGAATACAAGCGCGCGGCGAGATACGACCGCCCAGCGTCATTGTTACCAAAATTGCAAAATGGTAGAGGAGTTTTCGACTCAGTTTGGTCCACTCTACCTGCTCACGAAAATTGGCGCGACAATTCTGGGACACCCTGTATATATACAATATATGTATGTATATGTATAGCTACGTTATGCTCAATGACAGCGTTGAGACTTGACGCGATTTTGTCACAAAATACTATCACTGATTAGCTATCATAATTGTGTTTGGAACTCTTATCAGTAAAATTTGCATTTTATTAATGTATTGCATTTGTAGAGAATTTATAATGCAAAATGGAAATTGAAATAGTAGAAGTTGTAAACGAGAGAATAAAATGAAAGTTTATTCTAATTATTATACAATACGATAGTATTATTACAATCAATAGAACAAGTTTTTATCCCTGGAATTCAAAATAAAACGTATTATATTAAATACTTATATCTTGCATCACTTAAAAATTTATAATTTATTTCATTATTAATAACAGTTTGACTTACAAATATAACATTATCGTGCATGCACCTTCGGAACTGATAAGTTTGCGCACAAACAACATTGAAAGTATGAGAGCTCACGTGTCACACGTGATGTTAATGTTGACTATTGTAGAAATCAGCGATTATTAAAAACGAAACATGATTTACGAAACTGAGGACTTTTATCATTTTCAAGATTATCTGATGAATTTATAATTAAATCGTTTTAATTATTTTATTTTAATTTAATTTAATTTAATTTAATTTAATTAATTTTATTTTAATTTTATGTAAATACAATTTAGATTTATGTTGCCAATTATTTTTACAAATTCTAAAACTTTTACTTCGAAGTGACTATCATCCTAATTATATTTGTTCAAAAATTATAGTGTTTAATATTTGGAGTAAAAATATTATCGTTTACGCGATTATTTAAAATGTCCGATTTTTTTCGTTCCACTTTTCAGGTGACTTATAGTTGTAACTGTAAAAAAAAATTTACAGTTATAAATTTTTATCGGGAAATGTCGCTTATCTTTAAAAGTTATAAAGTTCTGAAAAGAGAACATATGAATGTAGCAACTATAAAAATAAAAATATTACATAGTTTGCTATAAAGTTTTGCTATGTACGTTATTTTGTAACTTTTAATTTGCTGTATACACAAAGTAACAATTATTTCCTGGTATATTCACGAAATTTATTACCAGTTTTCTATTACCAGTAAATGAGTTAGAATAAATTATATACAAGAAACATATTTTTAAATCAAGAATTTAAGAAAAAATGTTATATTTTTTTTTATGTTTCGATCGATCTGAGCTTGTAAGTTATGTCAGAAAATTGATACACGTGGTGTTAATTAATATCTAGATACTTGATAAATTTTCACATCTACAGATCATCATATGAATACTCGTATGAAAATATACCTGATGAAAGATTAATAAACGAACGCTCGTCCGCTTTCTTGATCGAATTTTATGTCGAACAAGATGAGCGATTTGTCATAAAGACATATAAAAACAAACGCGACATATTCTGTGTGATTTCGAATTTACGGCTTGATTTACATGATGAATTAATTCAATTCGACGACCTTTATAAGGGACGACATAATAACGTTAATGATAGCTTGCCTTGTTTGCATGCTTTCGAGAGAAACTTCACAATGATGGAACTAAAAGAGCAAAGGGTATAGTCATACTAGTATATTTGATAATTATACCGGAATATATCGGTGATTTATTTAATAATTGGTCGATGTTTCAAGAAAGGATAAGGGATAAGGGAAAGGCTAAGGGATTCAACTGGATAAGAGATAAACGAGAAACTAATTAAGTCCTAGAAACTAATTAGGATAGTTGAAAGATAATAGTGAATGATTACGGAATTACATAATTCGATGATTAACTATTGGAAATATTTGCTACAAAAATTTAAAACAAAATTTTGTTTTAAATAAAGTATAGCTGATAATGCCTTGAAGACTTCTATAATTCTTAAATCTTTATTATTATTGATTATTAACGTAAAAACACATACACGATTACGAATTTAAATTCTAAATAAAATATTTAAATTCTAAATAAATTCTAAATAAATTTCTAAATAAAATATTTAAATTCTAAATAAATTCTAAATAAATTTCTAAATAAAATATTTAAATTCTAAATAAATTCTAAATGAACGTAAACGTAAAAAAGATTTTCTTTGATTATTAAAACTAATTATTTTTTTAATAAATAAACTAGAATATTATTTATCAAGATTATTGAACGCACAATGCAAAATAGCGACTTTATTAATTTTAATGACATAATTATTTTTTATCACCTACTCTTATTGATTATCACTTAAATTTTTTCATTTTTTTGTCATAATTTACAGAGTTAGCGCAGATAATTCGCACACTTATCTGTAATTTATGTCACTGATCACTATTCCTGACGTACGTTGGTTGGGGACATTTGCAAATCATCATACTTCGAGGCTTTTTGGTTTGCAAAACATGAGTTTCCCTGCATTCACGACGTCATTCCCGTATACAAAATAATTTCGATTGCAATGTTCATGTATGATCGCCTGTGTCCTACTCGCTCACTCGCTCGTCCCACCTATCGATCTCGTGAAATCGATCTAATAAATATAAAACATTGCTGCATAATCCGTCCTTCGTTCGTATATACATATTAACATCATTGTAACAAATAAAATCTGTTATTGCAGACTTTCACTTTTGCGAAGTCGAGTTGTATTTAAATTTTCATCAATTTCAATTTAAATTATTGACAAGTCCGAATAATTTAAAAACTCAGTTTATCAGAATTAATAATATTATTTGCTTCATGATCATGCGAAGAAATAGAAGCTCATCTAATTCTTTGGCTTTTTTTATAACTGGCAACTTTTAACTAATTTATCTACTTTAACTAATTTATCTACTTTAACTAATTTATCTATTAACTAATTATCTAGTAACTGCACTCAAATCAACTCCAATGCGATTCTATAGTATCGGAATCGGACATCCGATTCTCAAGAATATTGAGCATATTAACACATCTATAATGAATACATGTAACAATTTTTTCGTTATGTGCTTTTTGACAATCGACAAATGAAAATACAGACCTTTTCGATTTTGTAAGATGAGCGATTCTTGAATATGTTTAATTCAGAGGCTGATGATTTGTTCCCTTGCTCACCACTGAAAGGACTATGCGGAAGGAATATCTCGCATATTTTATTTCTCTGCTTGTTACGTAACACCTGCACAGGTATAAGAAAAGTTTATTATCTTTTAATTGTCATATATTACTATCATCAACCTCGAGATTAATGTTATCTTTGGCGTTCCGTAATCGGGTTAGATTGAAAAGTATACTGTCTGATCATCTAAAAACAATACAAAAGATATTTAATGTTTCCAAAAAAAGAAATGTTTTCCTAAAGAAAACCTATTTTCCTATGTTTGAAAAGTGTACGAAAGATCTCTTTTATGTAGCGGTTATTTTTTGGATGTTTGTTGTTTTGATATTGATTAGAATCTGTAGTAGTATTTAATAACAAAGCGATTCTTTATATATTAATAGTATCAAAACAAGAATTTTGATTCCGTAAATAAAAAGACGCAAGTCGAGACCATATTACGCGAGACAAACATCAAATATTTCTTTTATCTCCGTTAGTCGTTCCCATTCTAAAATATCGATTTATGTAACTAACTCGAAAACATGTCATTTTATCAGATTGCTACGGTAAACAAGTAATAACGCTAAGATATCTGACTTGCGTAGTTGCAGAATTTGTAAATACCCAGTAATGCTGAACTATCTATTCATTGTTACCACATAATATATAAGGCCAGCCAAAATTAGATTGTTATACACAACAATCTAATTTTTTGATTTATTCTAATATGCAAATGTAAAAATATATATTTTTCTAACAAGAGATATTAGAAATTTCACAAGTATAAACATAAGAATTGAGATTTTTCTACTTATGGCCTTCAAGCAATTTAAATTATGGTTCAAGGTGTAACTAAAACAATAATTTAGAGTGCTTCTCAAAGTAGATATTTACATAATACGAACGAAGAAAAAATATGTCCATGATTGGTGAAGATTGGGGCGAAAGGGTTAATGTTACTTCAGAATTAATTGAATAGCGTTCCAAGCAAGGAGACCTTGAACGATCGTGTTGTTTGCCGACCATCGCTCATTCGCAGTTCATTCATACTTGCCGACAGTCATTGTCTGAACCTATTCGTACTATTTCGTTAAGTCTAGGCCTCGCCGGTCGGTTCAAGCTCACCAAAATTGCCTGTAGAGACGCGCGACCTTCAATCGTGGCCGTAGACATGTTCAGAGGTGAAGGCTAAAGACATCCGCGGGCTTCTACGCGTTTAAAAAGGCGCGCTATAAGTGTCAAATTCTTGCTAACTGCGAGGTAAAATAATCCCTTTCGTCTAATTTCATTATATCACATCAATGTTACTTAATTTAGACGCTCAAATTGCTTATTTTTTTTTTTTTTTTTAGTGATAAGTCTAAAAAGTATCTAGAATTAACAAAATTTCTTTAAGTAATTTTTATTTGTTAAGATGATTTTAATGTCGAAAATGAGGAATTGTAATAAATAAAAATTTGTCGAGTTTTTTCTTAAAAAGAAAAGATACCAAATTAAGATGATAATTAAAGAATTTGATATGATTCTATTTCTACATACAAAATTAACTAGTAGCTAGGTAAAACTAGATAATACAACTAATTTTTATGTGATAAAAATAGATGATTTAGCAAAAAGATTTAAATGTAAATGACTTTTCGGGAAAATAATATTGAATGAAATAATTTGTTTCAATTCAACAAAGATTAATTTTATCAATTGTATTATTCAATGCCTATATTCTTTCAATTCTGCATGTATTCGGCAAAAGAGGGTAATGCACGATTGGGCATGCAATCATGCATTTTCATGAGACCAATCGTCACCTTCTGAATGGACTTTTAAGTATGAATTGGTGTTTCGCGCTAAGCTACGCCACTCACGTACCTCACATCGCGTTCGATCATTGCATAAGTCCATTTACTTTGAGGAAGAAACTCATTTGTGTTCGCAAGCTCTCGTGATCGATACTCAAAAATTATAGCATAAAGAATATTTTTCTTTAGTTTCATTTTTCGCCACATTTTTTTTCACGTTCACACAAAACTTTATTTTTAAATATATATATTTTTTTTAAATAACGAATAACTCTTTATAATATTTTTATTTAAAAAGTCGGATTTAATTATGAAATATT
Source organism: Tetramorium alpestre (assembly GCA_021460005.1). Lineage (NCBI taxonomy): Eukaryota > Metazoa > Arthropoda > Insecta > Hymenoptera > Formicidae > Tetramorium > Tetramorium alpestre. The sequence continues at coordinate 311,142 of JAJVSH010000068.1, read as the reverse complement.
TTGAAATAACTTGTTTACTCTTCTCGCAATTTTCACATTACGCGAGAAGGCAAACACATGTCTTTTTTCTTATCAATGTGAAAAACATAATTATAACTGAACATAACTGAAGAACATATTTCAGGAATCTGCGTTAGTTTAATTAGTTTTGCTATTAATCTTTTTAATTTCGCGCTGTATTAAAGGATTAAAGGAACTTGCCACGAGTAAGTTCTTTTCTACGCAGAACATGTAAATCTTATTTCTTAAAGTCCTTCGTACTTTTTCTTCTAAGAGTTCTAAGACTAAAAAAAGATATACGATATATTCCTGATTTATTCTTCTCGTTGAAAGTTTAAACAAAAGTGATATCAAATAATTTCAATTTATTTTTTATTTTATTTATTTATTTATATGAAAGTTAAATTTATCTTAATAATGTTTTCATTATTAATAAATATAAAATTAATCGATATTATCTATATTAAAACAACCATACATTTTTATTTTTTATTTTATATGAAAACGTTGAGCTTGAAATTACACGACTGAAAGAACTTCGTATATTTAATGATAATGTAATAAAATATAAAGTGTGTGAAAAATAGTGAACTTGCAAAAAGCTATCTGTTATGCAAGATTCTCTTGATTTTAATTAGTTTAATCAATAGCAGACAAATATGGCTGCACGGTAAACGGAACAGGAACTCGTTCAATTGCAAACTATGTTCTCCCTTTTGCACCGAGTATTTTCCAACGTATGTTAATTTATATAATTAATTACTTGTGGAACCTCGAGGGAACGTAGAGACTAATAATTTCCGCCACGGTTGTTCAACGATTGAATATAAATTTCATATCATCGAGAATGGTTTAATAAATGTAATATTAATATGATGCTTTTGTATATTGTACAATACCGTTATAATAATTGTAATCTCTCGTGAAGTGCAAAGTATCATCAGCAAATTATGTTTCAGAATGATTAAAAGATCGCAAAATAAATTATATAAATGAACGAATGCAGAATATAAATATGTAGGACATTAATTTTATTCTAAAATATGTAGTAAGATTTTTAATAATGTGTTCAACTTTTAATCGCATTACGATTACCATGATGTGATTGTTCCGTATTTTGTGTTTCAACTTAACGACAAGATTTCTCACGACGTGAAAAACCGTTCAGGAACCGTTTCGTTTGCATCATTTCTATTGAATTTAATTCACTCCGTACGTTAGAATCAGTTAACTTGATGCGAATCGCCTTGGATATAATTTGTTGGGGCTCAAGTAAATATTTGCTGAATGCCATCACGCACTATTTTCGTCAATTCACAGTGTGCATTCCTGCACGGTCGTAGACGAACCGATAGCAAAAAAAAAGTGCTTAATCCTGCAGAAAAGCAGGAATGTTAAAAATTTCGAAAAAGAGTTTGGAGAGGTGCAATTGTAAGAATAAAACGGAGTATAATTTACTGCATAGCACGCTATAATCTCGGAATTAACTAAATATGGAAATAGAAAATAAGATAGAAAATCCGAGAGAGTGCACTCGAGGGAATGTGCAAGATATTACAATCTCAAAAATTAAAGCAGTCTCGCATTATCTTGAGAATTATTCCAAATAGAGATGTACTTTCGGCGTAATACTATTCTTTTCGGCATCATAATTGAATTTTCGACTGTTCTTGAATATTTTGAAATTATTATATTTCGATTTAAATGTATCTTTCACCTTTTCTCGCTAAGATTGTTTTTCCACGCTGCGTGTGCACCTAATTGGCTTGAGTCTCTTAGGAGAAACTTTATTTCACGTGGTATAAAAATATATAGCAAATTATATTGATGGTAGAATTTTTATAATACATTTTATAATACTTTGATGCGTTCAACATCATTAATGTGGACGCGTCTTCGTAGCTCGCAACTACGCTTCAAATGTCACCAGGGCGAACATCTCAATCCCGGCTTTGTACTTAGACCTTAGGCAACGTAAACTCATTACTTAACCACTGCTCAAAGTATCATGGTTCGTCGACAAGGTCCGTAATTTGCGTAATGCTATTCTGCAAAGTACGGAGCTGCTTTTACTGATAACGTTAGATCTTAGAAAATAACGAAGTATTTTTACCAATTTGCACGTTTGCGAAGGGTCTTTGATATAATTATTAAATTCTTAATATTAATCTACATTCAATTTTGACGTCAATTGCATATATGCGTTATTTAATTCGATTAAGTAGCAATGATGAATTTAACTTGGATGCCCTATGTATTTAAAGAATATGTTTTAAAAATTTTTTGTTTAAAATACATCACAATATTCCTTCGAGCTCTCGACTTATTCAATTATTAGTGATCAACAAGCGTGTTCGCATCTTTAAATGTAGCTATCAAGTTTTGAATTTTAATTTAACAGCATAAAGAGATCGTATGCGTTGTAAGCGTAGAACGAGAAGCGTAAATCGAGCTTCTAACGATAAAGATATGGCCAGAGTATGGGCTCCAACATCTTCAATACTTTCGGTTATCTGGCAATAAAACGCTTAACTGCTATATTTACTATAGCGGTCGCGGTTATTCCGCGGCAGCGAAGTTGTGCAAGGTCACGATCGAGACCTCCGCAAGGCCGCTGCATTATTTTCAGTCCCGTCGTGTCAGCGTTTCGTATTTTCGTTCGCCAAATATCTTCGCGAAAATGCGCCGCGAGGAATAGTGCATTCGAGTTTAACGTCGTAACATGTAATAGCGCTTTCAAATATATAATATATATCGAAGAAAACGATTCCATCGGGTAGCATTTATTATGTACGTTTGTGAGTGCGTTTCAAAGAGCATTGTGTTACATAAATTAAATCGGACTTAACTCCACGCGACGGAAATGTAGTCCCCTCTTTTATTTCCTTTTTTCTACTCTCGTATACTTCGTCGTGACCTTAATAGTCGTCGTCGTCGTCGTCATCGTTGTCAATCGGAAAATTGTCACTTATTATCAAGCGCGTACACGCGAACGGGAATGCGAAATACGAATGCGGTTGCAGTATTTTCAGATGGCGCATTTGAGCCAAGTCCTTTGGAACTGTAGTCTTGATATGCAATCGAAAATTGCTTATCGATATCCTTTCAACATAAAATAACAACATGCATTTCGATTTTTTTTTTCTTCCATTTTCTTCTTCTTTATATAAATACAAAAATTGGTGCTAACAAAAATTTCAGTCAGTTTTTTTTTTTTTTTTTAATATACAAGTAAATGGATTCTTATCTCAATGGAATGAATTTGCTTGAAAAATTAAAACTGTTTAAATTAATTATACAGAAATTTGCTTAAGCGAGAAAGATCTATAAAAGTGAATAGATTAGATTTTAATATCTCATAGATAGTTTAAAACATTTCTTACTATGCATCTTGTATTATCAGTGATGTTATTTTTAATACGTATGTTTTCTCGTCAATTCTCTACGGTATATTTGAAGTGGTATATATATATATCGAAAGACTTCTCGAGGAAACGTATAAATAAAGAATAATCTTTGATAGACTTTTATCCGAGATTTTTCCTATGAGGAGTCGCCGCCGTGAGAATTGAAGTCTCGGTGCACGCACACAAGCAACGCTGCTCAACGCGACGACCTCGGTTCTCACTGCAATCGTGATTACGCTGTCCTTTACCTAGGACATTGCGTTCTTAGTTACGTTCACGCAGACTATCTCAATTGCGTCACTCTCGCACTCGCGGAAGTTTTATTGACAATAAAAAAAAATAATAAATATGTATGTCATCCCCTCGCGGATACGTTTAGGCACAAAGTAAAGAGAAAATGTGTCAATCGAGAGCAATAAAATATATTTGCGCTGTCGCACTATCGCGCGCGAGTATTTTGCTGAAAGTTAATTAATTTATAGCGTAGCCGTCTATATATAAAAATCACACACGAGAAAAATAATGATCTCTCCCAGACAGAGACGGCGAATCACGTGCGGCGTAATTGGTTACGAAGGTAGAATTAAACAGCACGCTTTTCTTTTTGTACTAAACGTACGAGATATTTTTATCTTGTCGCGCGCATGTCTACCTCTCGCTATTTCTCGGTCTTCCGGTGATAGAGCATAATCTTCGCCTCGCGACAATGTCTAATGGACAATTACGCATCGGGTCGTTTCACATGCTCCTCGATATCTTAACGACACGCCGTTCGCTTGTTTTTAACCGTTCGTAATTTGCATCTTAAAATAACCTTGCAACTGTGTGGCGACTTCTTTTTGCGTGGCACTTGTGGCACTTGCGTGCGCTTGCATATGCGCGTGACTTAATTTCATCTGTGTCAGTCGATCATAGAATTTACACTTGCCAAAGTTGACGTGCGGTGTAGATAGGTTGTAATTAGAACATGTGTGATCGTTTATCGAGAATTTCCTTTCTCTCGAACACTCTTCGATATTTCCTTTACATATTCGATTATGAAATTATGTAAGATGCAAGATCTTTTTTTATAAGTAATACATAGTACATAGATTTTTTACGCACAATTATAAGGTATCGCCTTGAAGTTATACAATACTGTCGATCGAAGATCATTACAAAATATACATGCACATATCTTGTCACTTAATTAACATGCACACAAGAGTATACAATACAATATACATTCGTATTAGTGCGTGACTATTAATTTTTCAAAATACGTGCATAAATCTGTATGTATTATGAAGTTCACACACATGAAAATTTTATTTCTGTAGAGCATAGAAAGAAACTAGGATAATTTTAGTTTTTAATTTATTTGATCATCGCATTTGTATTATCACATTGTTTAATTCAGTCTGTGAAAACATTAAACTTTTTTTTCAAATAGGCTTTTATTTGTTCTCCGTATATCAATGAAGACAAATATGTTCAAAAGAATCAGAAATATTTCAATCTCTCAATTCTCGGAAAATATTTCTGTAAAGATTTATGTCTGAAAAATTTCGCAAAACAACTTTAATGGAAAAATGATTCAAGCCTTAATGAATTTTATGAATTAATTTTAGGCGTTATCTAGCGAAATACGCGTGAAAGATGTATTCAATTTTGGCGCGTTCGTTCCTCCAGATTATTTGTCCTCTGATTGAAAATGCTTTCTCTTCTTGCGCAACAGGTCCGAGGTCCTACCGCAACCTCCGTGCTCTTTTCCTCCCCTTTCTTCTCTCTCTCTCTCTCTTCCCCTCCCCCCTCCTCTTCCTCTTTCGTCCTATCGCAATGTTTATCCTAGCTCTCCTCGTGTACTCGCAGCATCATCATTCTCCGACCTGACAATCTTCATGTCTATCAATATCAGAATTGTGTCATGCAATAACCCCACGACAAGTTCTAAAAAAAAACTGCAAGTAATAATTGCTAGACATAATATCAAATTTTAATTTTTAATTGCAAACTAACTTTAAATGGATAATTATGCAAATGTTATTTTTAAATGCTATTTTGTATACCGTGAAGATAGCAGCAGCGTTTTGAGTCTTTGTCTTCAGTTTTTTAACTTTTTGATTTTTTTTATTTTCATCAATGTTTAATTTTTTATTTAAAGAAAATTTTTTTATAATTCTTATAGTATAAAAATGCATTTAGTCGCATTGAAATTTAATGTGCGACTGCATTCTTAGATCTTATTTTATAATCTCGCAAAAAGATAAGATTTTGATCGAAATAATAAGCTTCTTGCACCCGCGGTGTTATATGTTTCCCTTATGAAGCTGCATCGCACGCGCTTTCTCGCAATAAACAAGAATCACTCGACAACGCGGCAATAAAATGCGCACGTTAATAAGACTACTACCTGAATAACGTTCTTTGACAAGAGAGCTAAAAAGCAGAGTATTATACGGACGCAATGCAATTGATGCTGCAACGTGTTTCCTATTCAACACGAACGCGCTTTTGTACGCTTCTCATTTTACCCACCGGTGAAATTACCTCCGTGCAATAATCCACCGCGTGTTGTACCGCGAATTCATTTCCGTGATGAGTTATATTCGCACGACTATCCGCTACTGCTTCTGGGAAATGTCGAAATACAAAATAATACTCCATTGTGAGTGTCTACTCTACATTCGATATTAGCTAGACAAACATCGATGGAGGAGAATATTAGTTACGCACGAAATGTTGAATACTAACGATCTGTTNTTTAATATTTATTTATTGTTTTTTTTACAATGATTTTTATCGGTGCTTTATTGTAAAAGCTTTTCTCCACGGTTATTAGAGACGGCAGCAATGTTCTGCATAATGTTGATACTCTTTGTAATTATAACGTAATTAAATTTAACATTTCTCTAAAAACACGCTTACATACTGGCATAATTATTAAATATTAATAATTGCTATAATATTAAACGTTAAGGTGAGAAAAAAAGAAATGGTGTGAAAATGTTGAACATTTTTATGCCGTATATCATTAAAAATAATTTAGGAGAGTCAAATTTCGTCAGATTGAGAGTAACGAATGATGCATTTTTCTCAAAGCGCTGATCGTGCTGTCTAAAATGTCACGTGATGCGTACACTAAGGAGCGATCGTGGAAAATTTCTCGTTCGTACGTTGCATCGCGTCGCGCGCGTGTGATAACATTCAGAAAAAGATACTTCTCTAGCTTCCGTTTCTCTTTCGCTCACGTTTTGCGCTCACTTTTAACCGAGGACAGTTTCGATGAAACCGAACTCGGGCGAAAGTTTTAATTGCCTGCGAGGATTGAGATTTCGCTCCGGTGTCAGAAGCAGAAAGAGAAAACAGAAGTGGAGAAACGTTATTTGCAAATAGCTCGTTCAGTCGCATTACAGTTGCAGCGTCGATCAGTATTGCGACGATCTCGCGATTTATTTCTCGATAATGAAGCATATGTTAAATTTCGTCGCTCCAAATAAATTTAAAAATTCCGGAAATGATGAGGACAGATTATTACTTCCATCAATGAAAGAAATAAGCAATTGTTTATATTATATTCGAGAAAATATTCGCTGAAAAAAGAGATCTAAGGGATAGAAATGGCATAAAAAATCTTGTTCCTCATAATATTCTGAATTTTATTAGTATATTATATTTCTACGTTGAATTATATGTTTTTAGTTTGTGTCGTTCGCATGAACTATTCTTACTGTCCTCTTCAATAAAAATGTAAAAAGTTTTGCAGAGTTGTCATGTTAATATACATAACAAAGCTCATGCTTAAAACGTAATACGTAGTCGTCTCGGTTAGGAACTGTTACACAAGCCCCGTTTCCATGTTAAGAAATTCTCAGCGTGTGTAGCATGCATTGTTCGCGATATGCGTAGTCTATCGGATGGAAATTCTCCTACGTGAATACAGAATCCTTCGGCTATTATAGCATCGGTAGACGAAACGGGTCTCAGTTGGCTCACTGATCCAGGAATCAAAGCAATATATACATGCAGTAATCGCTTGGTCAGATGCTTAGAATGTATCTGTGATAGAAGATCCTCCAGNGTATCAGCTTTCAGCATACTTGCTGCGAGCTCGTCTATATATTCAGATATATCAGTGTCCTTTGTATCAATATTGAGAGCCCGCAATCTCCCCTGATGCAGAGGAAACCAATTTATCACAATCGCGTTTACATTACGTAGGCTAGAATTGGCTCATTTGCAGCGTACGCGCGAAATATAATTTATTTTGCGAAAAGAGTGCCACTTGCAAGCTGATATTGATTAATTAAAGTCAAATGTTACGCTAAGTATTGAGCAATGCGAGCGCAATTTACGTGATTAAATTGCAGCCCGAGTATTCTCCCCACGCGTTCTCCTAACTCATAATTAACAAATGCAATCACAGTTACATCGCGCGCTGCGTTTTGATTAATTCGTAGCTATGTGTGTATTTAATATGCTTACTATTATGGATATCCTGTGTCAGGTTATTACACAACGCCTCAATACAATTTCTGTTTTTAACGACTATAATTGTACGCGAAATAACACATGTAAGTCACGCATACTGTCTACTGTCACTATGTTTCTGCTGGTACACCTACGAGTTTCTGAAATTAGTCTCACATGAACTAATTCAACGGTATCTCTATTCTCGACGGGAATTGTTATATTCTGTTATACCACTTCGCTGTTTATTTACATTTAAAGATTTATAATTCATAATATAGTCTCGCTTATTACTTGCAACTTTAAAAGCCAACTTCAAAAACTGTTTTACGGAATTATTAAAGAAATAATTAAACTTAAGGAAGTATTAAAGAAATAATTTGCATTTAAAATTTTTTATAATGCCTTGTTATCACCGCTCCACACCTAAAAAAAAAAAAAATTTATATACGTGAAATCCTCTAAATCTTAGAGGATTTTATTCTTATATTGACCTCTAAAAGAATTCCTCTGAAATCAAGAGGAAATTAGTATAAAGGGAGTATTAAAGGGAGAAAGAAGTATTTTTCACTTTATTGAAAGGGGGATATGTTCGCTATAAAACAGTAAGCTTAGGATATGAGATTATAGGAAAATCACTTCAAACATAAAATCCTTTCTTTTGTTTGGGTACAGTCTTAGAATTTACGCCGCGCGTAAAAGATGCGGCAAAGCATATTTCGAAATTTTGAATTGCTTAGATAATAAAGCCATATGTAAACGGATTTTCGGCCTTCATTCGGGCGTTCATCAGAGAACATTGCTCACTAACGATAAGTGGTGGGCGGTCGGACGCGCATAAAAAACGCGACAAGGTACCCCCGCATGAGGGTAAGAGCCTCGAAAAATCGTCGCACGCGTGGGCGCGTATAACGCCGTTACGTGCGCGCCGCATTAGGCGCGCGCTGGATTATCCGAGCCCGAGTTGAGAAAATAAAACGAAAGAGAAAAGAACAAGCCGGGCGAAATTACGGGCGTCGTGAACGTTCGGCTGGAAGAGCTTCAGCAAAGTCTCGACATGAGCGGCGGAAGAGAGGCAGACACGTTCTCGTTTGATCGTACTCTTTCTCTTTCTCTGTCGCCAAACAGCCGGGTTGCCGGGAAAAAAAAACCGCGTTTCCCGAAAGCTAGTCACGGGTTATTATCGCGCGGTAGGTGGCCGTCGAATTTACCTGTCATTCTCCAGACAGATCGATAACCGGCCAAAATTATACCGTTAAACGGAAGAAGAAAGATTAATCCGCTACAAGTGTTCGAGCCATAGAAAATGACGGCTAATCTCAGAGCGACAGGCTAATCTCTCAAACGTTTTCTAACTTGATTGTCTCCTCACAAAGATTTTGTCTTGCGACAGCGCACGTCCTTTTCTCGATCAGACTTTTTTATTTATAATATTGTCGTCGAAGATAGTCGCATGATCCCGCGTTCTTTGGGATGCTACTTGATGATGTCGCGGTTAAAACGCTGACGGTTTTGCCGCTGACATTTCAGGTACAACGACGTCACGTACTGCCGGTTGATTTCCGGTTTAAAATCCTTTGGTCCGCATTCGTATTTCTATTTAACGTTGCATCTGTTGGTGATTATATGGGCCGTCGTATTTTATGAACATATTGTAAGCTAATGTAATGATGAGATTAATCGAAAAATTAGAATTAGAAGGGATTTTTATATTTTTTCGGAAATGCAAAAAGAACATTTTTATTTCTTGCAGTTTGTTTTATGTTTATGTTTACGAGTGAATTTAATGAAAAAGATAATTGTATTATATATTATGTAAAACAATATATACAAAAGTATCACCTTCTTTCATCTTTATTTATTTCTTTAATTCCAAACTTTTTTCAATTTTTCGATTGACAGTAATAGAAAAATGTATTTTATATTTATGACTGTTAATTGCCATTAATGTATAAAGATCATTATTAGATCAATATCATAGATTATCTCGTTTTCAAATCCTCTCGTTGATAATTGAGATAGAAATCGAAATATGAAATTTTATTTAGTGAAAATCTAAGTAAACTTGAATAATGAATTAAATCGTAAAGGACTATTTCCTGAGGTGATCTCATCACAATAAATTACAATTGCTTTTTTTTATAACTAACAAATGATTACCGTATATATTGCGTCATTTTGCGCAAATCGACAAAACTATTTGAACATTTTCTGTGACGGCGGAAAATTTATTCGAAGGTCATACTTTATCTTTAACTATATTTTATGATATTTTATGATATTTTATATTATGAACGGCGTATATAACGTACACTACATTTACAGCCGTGTTTGTACGGATTTTCCAATTAACGATCCCAACGAATAGACGTATATCTCAGTAATATACAGCCCATAAATTTATTTTCGAGGATTTCGCTATAAGTTTTTCACAGAAACACAAAGATCGATCATTACTGTGCCGGCATGCGATATCGTGCGAGTATTGAAGTGCCAATATTCTATAAACCTGCCCGTCAATCAAGTTATCGGTTACGTCAATTAAGCCTATCCATATTAAGTGTTCGAAGAAAAGTCGAGTCAAACTGTTCCTATCTAATGATTTCCTCCAAATCCATAAATCACCGCGTCAATCATTCATTTTTCACGTTACAAAATTTATTTTAATGCAGCTTATAGCACGCTTATTATAGTAACAGCTGTTTATTTTTATACATATTTAACATTTGATAAGAAATTTTAAAGCATCGAAAAGTGCAACAAGAAATTATATAAATTTTATTTTATAAGTCGATTTATTTTTACATTATTTTTTAAAATAAATAATTGAATCATTTATACAATATAATCAGAGTTAGAAAGGAGGATGCGCTGGAAGATTACGTTTAGCGATCATCACCGGATTATAATTGGCTGTAATTAAAATTAAATACGTGAGAATAATTCTTCATTAGAATATTATATAAGTGAAATATAGTTCTGACATAAAAAGAAATATTATTATTCAACATATTAATGACAACATTAATATTAGATATAATCGATCGTTCAGTCCTATATTAGTTAGTAATTACCGCAAGAAACCGGCTCTCTGTCGCAAACGTCCTCAGTTCGTGTGTGTTGCGTGCATCCGAAATAATTATAATAATTGAAGATTGATTTGCATCTCTATATGCAATACTATATCAAATACAAAAAAACATTTACTTTTATCGTACAAAAAGCTTTTATACAAGCTTTTAAAAGGTTTTATTTATTTCTTTCAAGTTTTATTTATTTTTCTGAATTTATGAAACGCTACCTTTATAAATACCACTTATAAATAGAATCTTTGATTTTGCAATTACTCAAGTAATTAAAAATATTGAATATATACGTCACGAAAATAGGGTTTTATTTTTTGTAACCTAGTCTCTCTCTGTTGGTATCGCGTCACACCTACGGTAGCATTTCTCTCTGCAGAATACACGGATGTTTCTGGATTCTCTTTCTCCATACGAAGATTAACAAAAGCGAAACTTGCTGTCGCATCCGGAAGAGCGGCTCGCGCTACGGCATAAAAATGTCCACGAATGACGACGAAGGACACGCGAAGCGTCTGCATCTCAAGATCGCTTTCAGTCGTCGAGACGTATCATTTGTCTGACGGGTGAAGTCTCGGATCTGGTTTACAGACGGCATCACGTCCGATAAGAATTTAGTCGCGTCTCGTCGGATACGCGAGTTGTGTTTCCGATGAAAAGGAGAGGCTATACTGTATTACAATGGTATATTGTAAAAGTTTGTTGAAACTGTACTGTAAAATTGAAAAAAACCTCTGTTCTGCGTTGGAAAATTTTGAACCAAAATTTCTTTGTCGAACGGGACAAAAAATGAAAAATTGACTATATGAATTTATTGCGTTTTACGGAATGCAAATAAAGAGATTCTATTGTGTCACATTTTATTACATTCCAAAAATTCGCTCAAAAATCCTATCAGATCGTGGACATTTATTTATTAGCTCTTAACCTTTAGAGGACCGCAAAGCCACTATAATGGCATTATATAATAATTACTTAGTTATACTTTTTAAGTATATACAAAAAATATATATATATGTGTCTGTGTATTTTAAACATATATTAAATACTATTAATCAGAGATTGGATCGCGGTGCGATCTCCCTTCTCTATGTATGTGATAAGATTTTTTTCTGCAATACTAATCAATCAAATTATTAAAAATATTTAAATCTGACTTTGTAATCGTAATCAGTGATCTCAAAACCCCATATAAATATTTCATTTTCGAAATTAGAAAATTTTTCATTTTTCTCCAGCTTTCAGGATCACAAAGCCACTATAGTGGCTCGAGCTTTGACAAACACTTTGTATAAGAGATACAGATATATATTATATAT
>JAJVSH010000068.1:280820-298818 GCA_021460005.1 Tetramorium alpestre | reverse complement strand
ATATAGGTATAACGTGTAATTTGCCGATCCTCTAAAGGTTAAATGGTTAAAAAGATGACGATTTAGTAGTAATGTCGTAATTTTCATCATTTTATGTTTTTATACATAAAAAAATCTTACAAAAGATTTAATTGCGAACTCCAGTAATGGACGTAAAAGGATTTTATTATGATTTATTTCATTATGACAATTATGACAATTTCAATTCTTGCAAAATTAATTAAAGTTATAGTTATGTCGCATAAAACGATCTCTGTAAAGTGCTTCTCTGATATAAGCGAAATATTTATCATCGGGGAAAGAACGGTTACATTTTTAATAGAAACCATTTAATATCGCGCTACTGCAGCATGCGAGGAAAGCGCCAGTAGCCATCGACGATCGTAACCGTCGATGTCAGTGTCTAGCAAATAGAGGATGTAAAATGACGTTCAATACAAGCTCCAGCGCACGAGAGACGAATCGACATTCTGACGTTTAATTAACTTTGTCGCGTTAATTGAGAGACAGCGTTCGCCGTTCGTTCGCCGGAGGTGGCTCCATTCGGCGGTCGCGGGATGGTCTCAACATAGGTACATAGTCCAGTTTTCATATTTCCGCGCACAATCAAAGGGACTGCTTCCTTCTATGAAGTTCCCCATCAATTGGAAACGTTAAAAATGTGTTACACATGGGAAAGTCCAGTTATAAATGTCGATTGCCGGATATGAAAAATCGATTACCGTTTAACGTCGTGTACGAGCAACTAAATCGCACTGCGATCAGATCCCAAATATGCTCGTTAATATTGAGGGGACTTGATTTTATCGAAGCAAAATAGCTTGAGAATGAAGTATCATAAGGAGCTAAAAGATGTATTATTTTTTTCAAAATTTGTTGATGTTTTCGCGCGTAACAATTTTTTATGAAATTTTCAGCATCAGCTATAAGTGCGGAATATTTCGATAGATATATATCAACAAACTTTTGATGGCAATATGTAATGAGCGCGCAAAGTTATAATGACGGATATTTTAGCGTCTAATTAGAACTAAAGTTATAAATCCAAATTTATATAGCTTTAGGCCTCTCATTACGCAACAATGCTCTGCCATTGAGAAGTCAAGTTGCAGAGAGTAAAACTTGGTTTTTCATAACACGAGGTTTATGTGATTTTACTTTAACAATTATTTAAATAATTGCGAATTTTGTTAATTAATCCTTACAATTCTGTTGCTAAGTAACAAAACAGGTGATAAACGAGAAAAAGGTTTTCTCACGATAAAACAATACTACGCGATAGTTTATTTCATAAATGCATTATTTGTTCTACACGTTATTTTTTTCTTTTCTTCTTCATACTTGTTTTGAATATTCACAATTGATTGCATGCGCAATAAATGTTTCGTTTACATTGCAACTTTTTATTTTATTTATTGAAATTAAATCGTGATCTCGATTGTTGTCGCTCTATGGTATACAATGTTGCTACACTGCGTTATTATAATTTCTTAGTGATTAATAGTTTAGCCATGTCATTATGTTCAATATCAAAAGCATAGTTGAGTACAGCGAGTAATTGCCCGAATAGACCGACCACGCCGATTGATTATGGAACGAACTCGCAATGTTCATCAACGTTAATTGACCAGCCTATCGCACGCCACCTCTCCAATTATGCGTACAGCTAATAAAACATTACACTTCGCGGCGCTATCGAGAAATTGAGTTTGATACCATAACTCATCGCCATTGTTTCGGTTCATTATTGGCGGTCAGCGCTTATCAGGATTCAGCACGTCGAATATATAAATCAAATTGAATGACCATACGGTGGAGAAGTCTTTCCGCCGAAATTTCCCGAGTTGAATCGTGATTCGATTTCGAAAAACTTCAGGCTCTAATAAAGTGAATTATTGAACTTGACAAAGAAGAAGAAGCAAAATAAATGCTAAAAATTGTTGTTATAACGTGTGGCATTGATAACAAATTGATGTTTCGCACACTGAAAGAAAAATATAGTTTGACCTCAACCATAATTTTATAATATTTCTAACGATAATTATGGTTAACACAATGATGCATATAGTTAAATTAATCATATTTGTTGTTATAAATATTACATAATTAATATTTCATAATAATTTGGTTGAGGCCAAAAGGAACTATATTTTTCTCTCAGTGCAGTAGTAATTTAAAATAGGGCTTTTAGATTAGAGTTTACTGCGTTAGAAAGATATTCGATTGTATGTTATTTCGCTATTACGTCGTATGACAGATCATTGACGGCAAAATTACTACTCTCTACTACGTTCTTCACTATGTATTTTTAGAAGACTTTTCTGACATGTACAAGAAATTACGTTACATAAGATAGATATCCCGTCTTTCAAACGTGAATGATCGGTTGCCGACAACATGAGAAAATTACATGCAGTGTTCGATAAAAACTCTCGATGCAGCAATCTCCTGCGCCGGTAGTTATTACAAAAAGTTCACGGAGATAGTAATAAAGTGATTAAACAGATCGTGTTGGTACAATCCGAAAAGGCTCTGCGCAAAGTGATTAGATATCAAAATGTCGCGCAACTGACTGCGGACATTACAAACGGAATGTTTTATTTCAGTTAAATAATCGCCGACGCCGTTATTTGCAGTTCTATCAACAATTTCAATGAAGCGCAGCCCGCTGTAATAATAAGCAACCTTTTATACTGTACTGCGTTATTGATTTCAAATACTGTTGCATCAAAAAATTCCGGCCATTATTTTTAATACAATGGAATATATTGAGAGATAATATAAAGCGAGAGAATGATATCTATGATAAATTCCGCGAATTATTTTTATTATTCTTATGTTGGAAAATACTCGGACAAAATATTTGAAAATTTAATTGTCATTTTTTTTTATTAATTTCTACCTATTAATAATATATTTAAAAGGACGTGAATTTGAATTTTCTGCGAAATTAGGTCATACGCAGAGATTTCTATATTTCACATACTCACCGAATCGATCTTTTCCTCTGAAAGGAATTATTTACGCCATTTTATTAAAACTAATTTGTAATGACGTAGTGCGCGCACTAGGTATCTTTGTGTTAAATTTCCATTTCGTTCGATGATGGTCGACGCTTTGTCGTTGTTAATTGGCGCGTTTTTATTCGCATCGTGCGTCGTTTATGCCGCTTGGGCGCGCGTCGAACCACGAATCGTGCTGCGGACACTATATATTACTATCGATAATACCGAACTCACATTGTAACGTAACGTAGCGCGTAATTCAATTATTTAGAGCTTGCGGAGAGAGAGAGAGAGAGAGAGAGAGAGAGAGAGAGAGAGAGAGAGAGAGAGAGAGAGAGAGAGAGAGAGAGCCGGGGATCGCGCATGGCGGCATACCGCGGCGGTTTTTTCAGCGGTAGAATTTTTTCGCGAACGATTTTTGAAAATGGTATTAGAATCGCGGGGAATTATAAACCACCAATCCCACCGTGCCGTCGCCATAGCATGCTCGCTCGTGAATGAAGAAAATTGCATCCATTAGCAAATTACTTTTATCTACTTTAACCGCCTCGACTCCGGTGACGCAAGCGGCAAAAGGGCTGTAAAAGGGAGCGTCGTTAGTTATATTGGGTAGGACGGAAATAATATCGCGCTCGTGTACACGAAAATAAACCTGATTCGAGCGGTCGGCAAACAACAATTCTTTTCTTTTACTTATTTTATCATTTCGCGACATTTGCCGATTCTTCCGTGCGGCGGTCTCGCGATCGATTTATTGTCGCTTTGCGGTGACTCTAACGATGTTAATGATGCAAACGAGCGATCGCTTCCTAACAATTTGCGAGGGTAATTAGTTTTTGGAACGGACGCTCGGCGTCAATGCGTGGTTATAACGTGGTGAACTTTGTTACTCGTGAAATTTATTAATCGCTACCGCGTCACTTTTCAACAAATTTCACTCTAAAAGTAAAAACGAATTTACTAATGTAAAAACTCCCAGACGATCATTATCAATTCGTATTTTCAATAAATTTATTAGTACGAAATAAGTATTGTTTATACTCGAACGAGGAGTATGTAATACGAATTACTTTAAATTGATCAAAGTGCATATCAAAATTCCTACCGATCGCAACTCTTACCACAAAAATCACGATAAAGTTGAAATTTTTTATTTTAAACATTAAAAAAATGAATTTATGATAAGAAGTTTGTCGCAATGCGAAAAAATAATTTTATTGAATAGGATATATTCAAAATTCGAAATAATAAAAATGGGAAATGTTCATCGACGATTACAATCAATCTACGAAAGATTTTGAAAATAAATCTTGTAATTACATTTTTCTATCTTATTTGTTATCAAACAAAATATAAAACGATATGAAATCGAACAAAAATATAACAAAATTTTATTTATTTTTTTCTAACTCCTGTCTGGCGTCTAATATATCTTTTCAACCAATCAGTCCGATCTCATCAACCAATCGGTGCAAATATCATTCCAAGTTTTAGCTTCGATATTCATCAATTAGCTTGCTAATTCAACCTGTCTTGTATAACTAGTTTATTTTGATATACATATATTTTCTGCTAAATTTATTTAATGCTAAAATTATAATAAATATGAAAATATTACTTTTGTTGTTTTAATATGAAGAATTCAATTCTGATATGAGATAATATATCAGACAATTACATTTACTGCTAAATATTTGATCGAATGCGCCATTAAATACGAGTCGCGTAAACGTAATTCCTTTTAATACAATACAGTATATAATATAACCTATATTTTCATCACGCATTTGCGTTAACATTATATAGGTATTACTGTTAACATGTTTCTTTTTCAATTTATATACACGCCGAAATAAATTTTTTTTAGAGCAAGATTTTCCAAATTAAATAATTTATTAATTAATTTATTTTATGATAAATTATTTGATATAAATTGTGAAAAAGTAAAAGAACTTATTCTAAGAACTTATTATGTCGAAACTTTCAATATGAAATAGAAAAGAAAATTGTATGGTGTTGAAAAGAGTTTGAGTGCAAAAACAAGATTACAAGAGATTACAAATAACGATGAAAAAACGAAAAATGTGAAAATACGAATTTCCTTCTACGAGACCAAACGTCAAAGAGTATTTATCGTAAATAAATCATTTTCTTGGACTATGATTATTTCCTCCTTCTTTCAGTATATCTAGTGCGCATCCGTAATTCACGAACGATTACTGGATGACTTCCAGAAAACAATTGAAATTGGTTTTTCCGAAGAAATGAAGCCGGACATTAAACGTTGGATTCGTACATCGTCTTTTCATCGGTCACATATGAGTGAATGCAACTGACTAAACAATGTCCCGATCGGCAACTTCGTTAATAAGTTCTTGGCTTTGAACGACAGCTGTCCACACTTTAGCGCACTTGTGACCTTCCTATTAAACACACGTGGATCACGATTACACACGGTACTTTGCTTACAACTTCGTTCCAATTTTTGAATCACATTCTTCTTCCTCATTCTTCAACTTCATTTGTTTTCACATTTTATCCTCTTCTTTTGGCACATATTTATAGGTAAAAATTACGATTAATTAAGACTCAGATCTGATGATCACGGTTGACTATTTATCTTGGGTAAATTTTCAAAATGTAACTTACAACTCGCTTAGGTTTTACTATCGATGACAGGATTATAGACAGAATTATGTATCGTCGATTTTTATGTATGTTCAAACAAGGAGGTAAATATGGAAGATCTTTCTTCCATGATTGTAGAAAAGATTTCATTGGCTTATATGAAGTCTGGTTTCTCAGTCTAATTTACACATGTAAATTACCTAACTGCAGACTAAATAAGTTAGAAACGTCATGTTGCATTAAATTTTTCCATTAATCTGGTATTATCTTATCACATTATCGTGAAATGTATATTTTATTATAATATTTTACTGAGAGGAGCGCAGAAAAATATTGTATGAATTATTAATAGTCTAAGCGCAGTAATTTTTAATTAATTGATACTTTATTCAAAACATTTGATTAATGTTTCGCATGTAAAAAACATAGACGCATTCATACGTACTTATCGTATGTCGATTTAACAAGAATATTATACAAGAATAGTCCAGGTTCTATTATTATCTTAGACCTTGTCACTACATACACACGTACGAGCGCGCGCGCAGTAAGTAACAACGTAATTCAACTTCTTGTCCCTAAGAAATGTTTTTTAACGGATCAAACGGGAGAAGTAAAAAGCGGAATCCTTCGGTAAAATCCGTCCGAAAAATACGTAGTTCTTGGAAAGTGCGCACATAATCGCCCCCTCGACTCCACCTCTTAATTGCGCCGTTAAATTCGCATGGAGTGCGATTGCGAACACGCGAGGGACTTTTCGCGAATTACGGTTCCTTGCCGATTCGAATCGGGCCGTTGTTACGGTCTTTTTTTTCGCGCGTGTAAATACTTAATTACCGTGTGGGAGCAGAGGGGGGGAAATGAAATTTCCCCTCCTAATTGAGTCGGGTAACGCGATTGCATTTATACGCGAGCGCACTTCCGCACGTAATTATTTCGAGTATCAATCCAGCAGCTTTCGTGGATTCTCAGCTGCAGCGGCGGTGCGACGCATTACTGTTAATGCGCATCGTTGCGTATAACGCGCGCGCGCTGCATATGTAATACACATCGCGGTTTGCCGCAAAAAAAAACTGCTTACCTCACTTCACCGATAAAAATTAATCGGTTACTGTTTATGTAACTCACATATCGTACGGCCGCGGTGTCGATAAGCCTTTAGAATTACGATAGCGCGAAGTCAATAATGTGCTGCCAATTTCGTAGGATTTTAGATGGTTATTACTCTACTACCAAGTGATTAATTGACATAATGCACTGGGATTTACATATGCTTACTGCGAGGCTATTATTATACTGCTGATAATCAGTGCACAGAGAGAGAGAAATAGAGCTAAATATGATTTGTATTCATGACCAGCCACGCATGCGGACGCGAGGTTTATTTATAGCGCGAACGATGTAAACAGTGCATAATAATTGAAAAAGTACTGTTGCGAAGTGGAATCGTCTCACTAATTGACCTCCCAGAGCGAAATCTTTTTCTTATTATGATATTTGAGGACTGGCTATACGCGGAAATTCAGCAACGAGGAACAGTAAAGAAAAGAAAAAAAGAAACGGAAAGTTTATCGGAAGTCCGTATCCTTTCACGAGCGGCGAGTGACGAGTGTTTAGAGATTCACATCAGGCGTCCTTCGAGTCTCTCCGTTCTTAACGGTACAAACTATCGCAAATGGCCTCCTCATTGTTTTGATGTGAGCGTCATGTGAAGTCCGTTGTCATCGTCACCGAAGCTTACCCCCACGCAAAGTATTGCCTCATACGACAATTGAGATTAATTATCATCATTCGTCGGACTTTCTTTTCGGCGCCGTTATGACATAATCGTCCCTGGAACGCGTCGATCCGAGTTGTCCAAGAAGCTTCACGCATAGTTTGATTAATCAAGATTCATTACGATCGAAATCATACATTCATTCGCATTTAGCGTATTAACATAAAAAAACCTTCGAAGTTCAATAAGGACTTTTTAATTTTTGAAACATGGAAACAAATTGTCATTGTAAAGATATGTCTTTTGTAAAATAACCATGACATTTTCAAATTAGTCTTCATTTTTCAATATATTTTCTCACAGCATACTTGTTTTTATTTAAATATTTTTATTTATATCTCACAATATAAATGACTTAATACTTAATAGCGATTTTTCATACAATTTTTTGCAACATGCAACTTAATGAAAAAGTAAAACTGCTTGTATCTGCTTATATAATTATATCTTACAAGCTTATAATCTATTTATGAAATCTATTTAAGATGATTTAATTTTACTCAGATTACTATAAGCGCAACAATATAATTTTAATTTATTTTATCAAACAATTTAATTTTAGTTTATCGTAAGCAGTAATTTAATTTTAATTTATTTTATCGACAGTTTAAAATATATATATATCCTGTGTGTGTGTGTGTGTGTGTGTGTGTGTGTGTGTGTGTGTGTGTGTATGTGTATATACATGTATAAATCACTTAAAAATAAGAAGCGGACTTTAACATTGTAGCTGTCATCAGGCAAGATCTATTATTAAATATTCAGCCGTATATTCTCAATAATCTTTGCTGTACTTGTTTTTCCTTGAAATAATTGAAATGGATCGGTTCGTCAAAAGCAGGAGACTTATCGTTGCGTTTAAAAATTTCATGCCAAAAGTGGCGATAATGTAAACGGATGGTTGCGGAGAATTATTGTGTGCGGCCATTATTAATCTCTGTTCAAAATACACAGCCGACTTGTTACGTGTTATCTGGTGTGGAGAACGCACGGTCTGACAGTTTTGCGCTTGCCAAAAATTCAACTGTTTCTGAAAATTGACGCCTGTGAAAATGATATTCTCTCCGATGATAATCGTCGCAAATTTAGCATCCATTAACGTTCCTAAAGAAGTGAGGAACGTGCCGTATCAAATATCATTATTATTTTTTATGTGATCGACAAGAAGCTCATTGAAAATATACAAACATTTTATTCGCTTAATCGGAAAAATCACACTCGATTTATATACTCGAGACGAAGTCAAGAACCGACTTGTGGATGAATTGTATATTGATTCTCGAAAACGTCACGGCCGGTTTTGATCGAAATAACAATCTCAATATTTTATTGATTCACTGAAAAAGTTTGCACACTTTAAAGAAATTGTTAATACAAAATATTTATAAATATATCAATAAATTTATAAATTATTAATAATATAAAAATTACTACACATATAATAAATATAATAAAGATGTTAAAGATAAAATTTATTAAATTATACATTAAGAAAAAATGTAAACTTTTTTACAACTTGGTGTTATAATTATATGTACATGTAATTAGATATGTGAGATCTATTTAAAACAAAATATTGAATTATTTATATATAAATTCAAGAAATAAATTCAAGAAATAGTAAATCAAGATGAAGTATTGTTAAAATGAATTTTAGTTCTGATTCAGAGTGCTTAAATTATTCAATCTTATTTGCATCTTTTGGCGGGAAGCAGACGTGTTCAGAATTTTTCAAGTACTTTCGTATTCATCTTCGCGAATTGCGAGCGATGTTCGAAATACCCGTTCGAGAGATTTCACGAGTGTGGATTCACGCATTCACGTTTTTGCCGGTTATTTTTAAAAAGTTAGAGGGGGGGGAGGCTCTCACGCCCTACAATTATGGCTTCGAGCGCGCCCTCCGCAGCCACATTCCAATCGGAATTGACTTTCTACTTGTATGCGAGATATCGAAAATTTTTTGTTTCAGATCCGAATGTTCATAACAGGTGAAAAATAAGAAATACACATCGAAAGTATGATTCTTCTACAATCAATTATTAAAGTAATAGTTGAAACAGAATCTCTCTTGAATAAGCGAAGCGAATTCGTTGTAGAATATGACTTTACTTTGATTCTTAAACAAAAGCTTTTTTTTTATACTTCCTTCATTATTAATATTCTATGCTTTAATTTCCAACGGCAAAAGCATAGAACTTACAAATAAGCAGCAGAAAATTATCTTTCAATTAATATGAAGTGCACTCGACAAATAAATTGATCACAACGCGATTGTTTAATTAACTCCGTTTTTCTTTCGATGTCGAATTGCATAACTGAAGCTGCAGAGTGTCCCTTCCTACCTGGAATTCTTTGAACCGTGCCATGTAAGCAATATGTCAATTCGCCGTATCTATTATCTGTTTCACGCTTGAACGGCCGATATCGTCGTACGAGCTTCATGGAATTTCACATATTAAAAAATATTTATGCGATATTGGTCCTCATGTTCTATTAACAATTCAACATTTGTGTGTATACCAAGCACACGCGAATGAAATGAGAATTCCGTGATACGCATCGATACGTTATCGCTAGTTTAATAAACACTGGCCGATAAATAAAGCTTTATTATTCGATCCACTTCCGCAATTCTGGCCATCTTCTAAGTCTTATTACTGTACTGTAGCTATAACGGGATGACGGTAAATACCCGGCAGGCGCATTAACATCATCAAAGTAGTCTTTTAAGAACTCCAACCGAGAAAAGTTAAATTGCCGCCGGTCTTATTCGTGAATATCGGTCGTCTCTAAAAAGGCAGTTAATCCGCAATAGGATTGTATTCTCGATAGAATAATGTTTGTTTCTTATTGAATATCTGTTCTTTGTGCAGAGTCTTGGATTATCATGAAATCTTGTAAAAACTGATGCGTTAATTGCTTTGAAAGGATTCTAATTTTCAGTAAAAAAACATCTGTACAATAAGCATAATTTTCACGGAAACATAAGCTGATCAATTTCAAATTGATTCAATAGAAATATTCTATATTTCAAACATATTATTAACAACATTTATTTTTACGTTTAATTATTGAGAGATACTGATCGCACGCGGGGTAATTATAGCGGCGGATTAATTGGATGCTGCATTTTCTATGATATTTATTTTCAAAATCAAAGATAATACAATATCACATAAAATAATTATTTTTCACACGAGACTTTTCAATAATTAAGATGACGATAAATTGTTTATTAACTCAAGAACTCCAGTTTATTAACTGCAGGAATATCGTGCAGCAGGATTGTATTAATATTAAATGTTAAATATCTTAATAATTCCTTCCAAGAAGAATCCCTCATTAAAGTGACTATTTTGAAAATGACTCGAGAATAAGTCTCTCTCTCGTTACTTTAGAAACCCTGGAAGTTTCGTCTCGAGGGTTTTTAAAGGGCTTGAATAGTCAATGTTAAATGACTCGCTGACTTTCCGGCTGTGCTAAATTATATTAAGTATAAAATCTTATTAAGGAATATATGTCTCTCTCGGGACACTTTGTACAGCGCTAGAACGCCTACCACTGTGAAACTGAACTCCTTTCAAGGAATTGTGAGCAACAAACAGACGGAGAGGGGTGGCATAATGGACTTGCGGGTTTTACGATCTCTCTCTCTCTCTCTCTCTCTCTCTTTCTCTCTCTCTCTCTCTGGCTTCGTCTCTTTCAGAGCCGTCGTTCCTTTCAACCTTTCATAGCTACCGTCTTCCAGCACCCTTACGCACTTTGCCTAGGAGTGGTCATGGTTGAACTTGGTTCGGACCCGGCGGGGAGATACGAAGTTCGATCGGAGGTAGCTGGGGTGTGTCCGTCACGACACTCCTAATGGAACCAGACGAAATACATATAACGCACACACGATATTATATTGTAATAAAATACAAGAGTTTACAATTAATTTTCATCAATACGATGATTTTTATCATAATATTCTAACATTATTTTAGACTAATCGCTAATATTACAAAATTAAAATCAGCCCTCAAAAGGTTTAGGACCCTAAAATTATTAACATAATCCAGATTACTATTTTAATGTTGTTAAAATAGAGATAGCATTTTTGTGTGTGTATACATATATACAATTTTGTAAAAATATTTTATTTCTTTCACATGCGAAAATATAAATTTTATATATGGAAACAATGGCGACATTATTAGTCTCATTATAATTTGCATTTAAACGCGATCAAATTGTGATGGAAAAATTCACGCATCGCTTACTCATAATTATTATTTACATTCTTAGATCATTTTTTAATTACGTCATTTTCCACACTTGAGATATTTTTAATAAAAAAAATTATATAACTTGTGTGAAATACTTCTTCCTCATGGAAGCTTATCAATGAACGATCATGGTCGAGTAGAAAACGGAGTGAGAGAGAGAGGGGGGAGAACAGGCGGGAACTGAATCATGGCGGAGCGGCACGTAATACAATACATTGTATTGATTATACAACATTTTACAAGTTGTACAAATTATGCATGATTTCCTCCTGCGTCAATCGAAATACGATAAACATGAGAAAGGAACGTTGCCAAGTGAGCCAACTATTCTCGTGCATAATTCGTAAACAGACCGGAAAAGGGGGAAAAATTCGATAGGACGGAATTTGAATTACGGATTCGCCGCTACGTCGATTTTACAGCGTTGCTTTACGTCTCGTTGTCAGATTTACAATCGTATTGCCCAATCTGGCGCAACCGAGACCCATGTTACTGCGATACTCCAGCGCGATACTGCACGCACCGACGCACTGACAACCACTTCCCTCAACATATACCGGCGCAAGGATGGTCATGGTCGATGGTTGGTGGTGGCTCGAGACACAAAGGGCGCGCGAATCCAGTCGAATCGGAGGATGAGTTGCGACGGGAGAAACAGCGAGGGAAAGAGAAACAGAGAGAGAGAGGTAGAAAAAGGGGACCCCTTCTCGAATAATCCGCGAGCCGAAATATCGAGCGCCTGGAACTCTCGTGGTTCTCCCCTCTCTCAGGCTTTCGTCCGGATCGATAAAACGCTTTGCACCCCGTAAATTAATAGATACAGAATCGCTTCCGCCGTTATGTCATCTCACGGATTAACATCTCTAAATACGCAATCTGATAGCTGTACATAGAACGCGCGATACCCGTTGCTTGACGGAAAATGCAAGTGCCGGCCAGATGTAAGTGTGCCAAAACGACAGACCCCAAATAGATTGTATCGTTTCAGTAAAATTCGCGCTAGCCCGGCGTTCGTCGTTGGGATGCTTCAATGTCGATCGATACGTAACTTATCCCGACCTACGACTGTCTGGAATATTAACAGACTGCTTTCATCAGGCCAACTATTGTGATGTAATACGATCACGTATGCATGGCGATGAGTCGCATATGTAATGGAGACATCGCCGTCCATTACAAGATTTTATTTATAATAATTGGCAATTACTAAAACAAACATTAGAAAAATTTAATTAACGTAACTTGATGCAAGATTTCTTTTTCCTAGATTTTTAAAAATAATATTTCGTTCCACTGGTAATTGAATTAGTAAATTTAAAATAAGAATTAATGAAAATTATGCGCTTTATAATGAATGCAGTTTTGCCATAAAGCTAAAATCAGGTCGCGGAGTCTACGCATTCTTTTTGATTCGACGTCTGTCATCGTCATTGTTATTCATGTCAGACTACGAGATTTATTCCGTGTTATTTATTCATGGGCGTAACGTACGATACGTAGATTGAAATTATAGTAGAACTTGGACACGTAAATCGTAGAAGGGTAACCTCGGATCTACTTTCGCAAGATAATGCTACAGTGCGCAGTTTCCTCGACTAAAAATGGCGGCTCTATTCCGAACGCGCCAATGTAGTTCTCTCAATATGAGTTTAGCGAACCCCACCCAAACCCGGACCTAAACCTAACGGAACGAACGTTTGTGTGATGAGCGAAAACGAAAGGATGGCGTGGCGGAAAGAGGGAGAAATAGATCGAAGGTATGGCGAGGGCGGTAGAACGGAGAGGGAAGGAAACCGACGAAATAAAACGTCATCGCACCGCAGTTAGAAAAAGGAAGGAGTCGGTGGGAACGGAAGGGCGGAGGGAAGCTTAGAAAGAGAGGACTTCCAGATAGTCCTATGACCTGAACACCGAGAGGAAAGAGTGCTGGAGTAGAGAAAGAGAGCTGATTTACTATCGTGAATAAGGGGGAGGAAAGGGGCCCCAAAGATTGTGCGGCTGGAGAAGAGAGAGAGAGGGGGGGGGCGGCAGGAGAGCCACGAAGATACCGCGGGTAGAAGAGATTCGGTTTCACGTTGATGCGGAGCAGAGGGGCCACGGAACAGGATGGGGTGACGAGGGGGACTTGAGGAGCAGCGATGTGACCTCGGGCTGTGCGGGAGGCGAAGAGAGGAGAGAATTCGAGGCTGTTGACCGGGCCTCGAATTCGAAAGGCTTACTTACGCGGGCTCGCAGTGAGGCAGGACGCGGTCCCGCTTGTGTGTGCCACGTTGGCGACGTGCACGGTGGGGGGAGGGGGGGGGAAGAGAGAGAAAGACCGAGCTGTGTACGGCGAGAAGCAGGGAGAAGAGAAGAGGGCGACTACTACACACGCAATCGCCGACACCGCCCGAATTTCGCAACAGCGGTGCCCAAACACAGGCCGTGCCGTGCCGGCGAACCATGGAGTCCTTCAACTTGTTTCACGCCGAAAAAGATTGTCCAAACAGAACCGAATTTCTCTCTAAACGTTTATTCGTTGTTCTCAATTATTTCTAGATTATTGTAATATAAACTAAAGTAATTTATCAAGTTTATATTTTGTATATACTGATAAATTAATACTTTCTTAAACCTCACGAGCTGGATATTTAATATGTAATTTATAATGAATAAATATTAAACTTGGCTGAGAAAGATTAATTAAAGCATGGGATTGTTATTAAAGTATTGTATTATTTCTTATCACGGCATATTGATCGAGTACGTTATTATCATATGAATAATTTACACATCCGTATACATTAATATTAACAAAATTAACCTTTATATTTTTTTATTAAAAATTACATAAATAACTAAACCATCTCTGTGTAGGTTTAGCCTACACATATATAAGTTTAATATGATACAAGAATAGCATACGACGTCATTTTATAGTTTGATAACACAACGCTAATGAGATGTGCATCATTTGTGAACTGTGTATCAACAGTGTCGCCCCAGAAATTTAATATGAGTGATGATAAAATTCTAAGTAGTGGGCTACAGTTATCTCGTTTCTCTCGCGTGATAATGTTCTTGGCAAGATAAATGAATTATATAATGAATATAACAATGATATTAACGAACCAAGGTTGTACTATTATATTAATATGCAATATTAATACAAAAATACAATATGAAAATTTTATATTTACGTTAGATGTGCTTTTAAATCGTGCAAACCATCTTTTTTTTTATCTTCATACTTTTATTTAATTAAAATTTTTTAAAATAATTGTTGAAGATTTAATTTGTGTAGAATATAAAGAGAAATAATTTTTTATAAATTTTATTTAAAGAAGACGAAAGGATAAAAAATGTTTTTCAATATAAAACATATTTTTAGGTAGTACAAAATATTAATACGGTTTTTATTATTATTTTTATTATTATTTATTATTAATTAAAATGTTAATATTAGATAAGATATACGATGTAAAATTAGATTAAAGGTTTCAAGAACAATAGCTTTTTTAATAAAAGATCCGAAATTATTTCTAAATATAAAGATAATAGGTACGCAACTCCAAAAAGTGGTGAAATTGAGCGCGTTTGTTGTCTCGCACAATTTCGCTCTGTCAAGCGACCTTGAATGTGTATATCAGTCGACCGACCATTGTGGGAGGGTAGAAAACCCGTATCGATCCCTGCAGGAGCGTGGACTCCTCTCCGGTCCTGTCCTATTCCCAAAGCCATGCCTACCGAAACCCCTTCCTCATGACAGATTGAAAGTCTCGTGTCCTTGACGATGGAGAAGAGGGCGCGGCATGCGCTGAATGGGGGGTCGTGGGACGGATGTCCCTCCCAGGGTACAAATCCCTCGGATGAGGGAAGAAAATTCGACGAGCGCGAAAAAAATGGTTCGGAAAGCACCAGCTGCGATGCAACGTCGCATTGTGAGCGCGTAACCAATTGTTTGGCATCTCGTAATAGATGTCACAAAACTTTACAATCAATTGTTGACGTTCGCAGGCGAGCTTGCGAATTTCAACTAGAGGATTGATTACGCCCGGCGGATATAATGCATCCGCGTCAAAATCCGCGCGGTTGTACGGAGAAGCCATAGTAGCCAAACCTGACAGTCCAATTAAGAACGCGAAGCACGCACGTTGAAGACGACTTTTTGAAAGCCGAGCGAAATGCTTTGATTCAGAACAAGGGAGGAAATACGATCTTTTTGTTTACCTCAATTTATTCCACGAGTAACAAAGAAAAAAAATCCGACCAACTCCAAATTCTTTTGGAAAGGAAAAATACTTGCTGATCTGTAAAAAACTACTTTTGGAAAATAGTAGATCAGTTTGAGGGTCTTTGTAGCCGAAAGTTTATTTTAAAAATACATGTGCCATATTATAATTTTTATATACGAGAAGTTGTATTTTTTGTACATAAAATATTATGTTCAAGAGTATATCGCGGATATTTTTAATTTGAATTAAAATTAAAATTATTTTTATCTATTCACATGATAGATATACATATGTATTTCATGAAATATATTATTAATTAATTTGGATAAAAGTCGAAATTGCATTGCAAAGGTATACAAATTTAAAATGCATGAGAAATACTTATTCAGTCTTATTATTAAATCGCAGGATAAAGGAAACTTCTCCCGAATCTTCCGCCTTTTATCCGGTCAATGCACTTGTCGAAATATTATTTCGTATTTCGTAACGATTGATTGAATCATCGGTAAGCATGCGATGCGCGCTGGCCGGACTATAGTTAATGGAAATAAACTTTTTGACCATGAACCCATAGCACGGTCGTTAGTCTTCAGGAGTCACATACTTCGTTTCCTGAATCAATAAGGAAATGGTCCACCCACGATCGTGATCGTGCACTTGAATGCGCGCTTTGTGCCATCGTGTCTCCGGGCTTATGGCTTATGATTCACGTGGGACGAGTACTGGCCGTTCTTTTACAGAATTAATGAAACACGTATACTAATTACCGTGATAATTATATTCGCTCTTGTGATCTATCACTTCCATAGTGCCTCAACCGTAGCAAGCCGACATTATTTTCGGTAATAATAAAATATTTCCATTCTCATATCCATTTCTCAAATCTGGAGAACGTACATTTTTAGAAATATTGCGTCGCCCAATTATACGTTCGACCAACGAAATTCGCGATAATTAAAAAATTTGCTTTTTTTTGATTTTACTGAAATATTCAGATGTATGTATGTATATCTAATTATTATGTTTCCTGGAGTTCCCGTTTTAGATATTCTGTTATTTTGAATATGCATGCATGACGCGCAATAATTTAAAGTGCACGTATGTTGCGCACACGGGTATATAATGTTTATGCGTTAATCCTCAAAATGTAATTAACACGAGACTTGACAATTTGCTATGATTTTAATCTCTCAGCTCTACTCATCGTCATCTACATAATTCTCTATAAATTTAGATATACAATTTAGATATATCGGACAATCTACAGAACATAAAATTTTATTTAATATAGTGAATTTGAAGAACAAGAAGCTACAACATTATTTAGTATATGTAATCTGTTATACTTTCAATATCACAATTATTTAGTATGTAATCTATTATATTATACTTTACGATATTATTATTTGGATAATTTTTCTAAATATTTAAGATAAACTTCGAATTTATAAAATTTTATCAAATTTTACACGTTTCCTCGATTTTAAAGGTTTAGGAAATTCAATTATATCCCTCGAAAGTGTATAATATTATTTTTAATTTTACTCAATAAATAGAACGAAATCTATTTATCGAACAAAGTAGTCTTTTACATTAATTGTAGTGTAAATTTACAACGAGAATTTCATCCATGTGAAAGTGTCCGTCGGTGTGTTGCTCTTGTCATGTTTGCCACGACCTATCCAACTTATAATTCCAGGGCACTTCTCGTACGCTCTCAACGTCTACTTACCTATACGAGTGTGCGTACTTATATATATAGAGTACAAAAAAAAACGAGATGTGTGGAAATGAGATATGTCTGAGATATGAGAAATTTTTGTCGTTCTGTCTAGCTTAGCTTATTTCGTAAATGTGATGTACTCGTAGTACGTACAAAGTATGTCAGGGAAAAGAAGAAAAGACGTAAAAATCGGCAAGAAAAGAATTACAAATTGTTAAAGAAGCGAAATTGAATTTGATTATATATTTCAATTATATACATATATATGTAAAACTAAAAATATTAAGGTAAAAATATCAATGCTCGGGCTACTTAAGTCTGAATATTTTTATTATTTCGGTCTTTAAATAAGAATATTTAAACTTTCAACATAGAATACATATTCT
>JAJVSH010000068.1:206321-280790 GCA_021460005.1 Tetramorium alpestre | reverse complement strand
ATATAATGTGTATATTAGATGTATTTATACAGGTTCACATGGTCGAAAGTTTAAATATTCGTATTTAAAGATAAAAATAATAACAATATTTAAGTTTAGATCCGGGTATTGATATTCTTATCTTATATAATTAGCTTATTACTTTACTTATTACATCAGTTTACTAAAGAATAACTGCGCAGTCCAATTAGTTGATATTAGATGATTTTTGAAAATTAAATTGGCAAAATCGGTCAATCTATATTACGAGAAATTAATTCAATCTGACTATACTTTGTATACTGATGAATTTATCAGAATTAAACGATAACGAAATAAATTAATAAAAACGAAAATAAAAGGTGGCTAAATATTAGTGGTTATTGATGGTTTATTAATACGTGGTTATTGATAATACGTGTATGATGAAATTTCCATTTGCTACGAATTTTTATTTAATATTTGTTTATATTTTGAAATAAAAAATAAAATATTTAAAATTATCTTGGGTAATTTTTAAATTATTGAAAATAATAATATTAAAAATTCTCTGTTTTCTATATTATTAAAATACTATTATTAAAATTTATTATTTCTTTTATGGATAAAATAAAATTTTGAAACATGAAAGATAATTTGCAAATACCGACTATGAATGTGTGAAATATCGACAAATAAAGAATACGTAGAAATATAGAGTTTCTGTTAGATGTGATTCCGCCAACAATATGACAACTTTTTTACTAGGATTTTCTCTTTTTCTTTCTCTTCATTTCTCTCTTTATCTCTTTGTTCTTACTTTTCAAATAAAATCCTTTTAGTTATCGGATTTTACCCTTGTCAAAAAAGCCGACGAATCAGAGAAGGGAGTACCAAAATGCATTTAATCCTGCGAAAATCGTATTACAAAAATCCATTATTGTTACGAAACTCACTTTTCTCTGTATTGTAGCCTAGTGGAAGAGCAATTTTCTTGCACTTCTCGGAAGCTCATTTATATCATATAAGATCGTATATCTCCAACTACATATGTGCTATTGTTCAACTGAAATTAAATCAGACCTTCTAATATAATATGCGAAGTCGATATATTTTCATTGCTTTTATAGAACTGAGGTTCAAGGTCTCTACGAATTTTTCCATCACTTGAAACAAATATACTTTTCTCAATAGTTTTTAAGCTTAAGACGGTTGTTTCTTAATTTTCATGGACGGAACTGCGAATAATGAGAGAAACGTATTTTTATTCCTTTCCCAAATATATCAAATTGTACCGACTTGAGGAAGGTCTTTCCTCCAATTATACTGCATAGACAACAAAGAAATTCCTTCTAGAGGCAATCCACAATGTCTCAGGACTTTTCCCATTGTTATGACTAGAATAGAAATGACTTTTCGAAGCATATCAGTTGGCATCGGTACTTAAGAGAAAAGAATTCATTAGGGCATTTTTCTAAAAATGAATTGCCCTTGCAGGCAATAAAAACAATTTCCCTAATTCGTGCGTGTGACTTTTATTTGAAACATAAATGCACGTGGCATTCGAGGCGATTTGGGGTTTCTAACGAATGCTTTTAATGAACGTTCCGCCATTCTCCTTCCGGCTTGGTTACCTTTGTCCATATCGTCTGGTCGCCATATACACGCAAATAAAAAACGCAGATGATGTAACCTGGAAAAGAAACGGTTATATTTGGAAGAGCGCGCTTGTAAGAACCATCTGTCCCGACACATAATTTATCGCGGATATAACGACTCCGGAATTAAGTCTAACTTGAAATTAATGATTTCTGCCTTAATTGCCTTGTCAGCCACATCACAGAATAATATCAATGCTTGATGACGCACACGAGTATACTCTGCATGGCATATTTAATATTTATAATAAAGTTGTATTCTACAACAATTCTCGCATTATTACATGCTGCGGTACGCTAATTGATTAACAATGACACTTTAATTATCGATCACATATTCGTTTCACGTTGTAGTGGTGCGCCAGACAGATTATCGTATCCACCAATGACATAATTTAGTAATAATTTACAACGGCTGCAGATATCAACTGCTCTCTTTCTTCTCCTTCCTCCCTCTTTCCGCTCAACCGGTTGATTCATTTTTTTTTAATATGCGCAAACGTGATATATGTGATGATCATTTTTTTAGCCCCTTAAAAACTCCTGATTCTTTTTAATAACAGGTTTCAAATTCAACAAGAAATACAGGTCGTTAGCAGGCTTGTCAGACACAATTAATAATCTCTATTAATCGCGGTGTACAAATGAAAACCAAATTAGGATCACGTGATCCATTAACGAATATCGTTCATAATTCTTTCCGGTGCTTATGATTGTCGGAGGTCGTAGTACGAAAATCTGATTATGTAAAAATCATCTCGCCTCGAATGCCATCACCTGCATCTGTGTTTCAAATAAAAGTTACACTCACGAATTAGGGATTAATCAGGGCGAGGAGAGGGGAAGATGTACACTGTAAAAAATTTATGTAAAATTATATGTAATTTTGAGACCCACTATAATAGGTGTAAATTTTCGCGTGTTTGTCTAATTTTGCAGTACATAAATAAAAATAAATTTTTAATTTGTAAATTTTTTTACAAGTGTATGCACAAGGAAAAACAAATTAGAAAATTTTTGAAAAATTTATATGTAGAGTTGTAAACGTGGAAAAATTTTCAGTTTTTAGTTATAAATTTACAATTTAAAATGGGTCTCAAAATTACGCACTATAATAGGTATAATTTTACATAAATCTTTACATAATTAATTGCGCACGCGCGCGCGAAGCCCTATTGTATATATATAGATGTGCGCGCAGTCGTTTATTGATGCAAACGATCTGCCTTCGTTTTCGCGATTCCTCCGATACTGTTCGGTGATAAAGACTTTATTGATGAATATTATCTCCGCCGCCGGGACAAAACTGGCCTTGACGAAAGATCCGTAACTGGTTACGTCACCGCCTGAAAAGGTTTTCAACGGCCTTGCGTCCGGCCGGAGTAAATTCCGCGCGCGCGCGCGCGCTCGTCTCTTTTCCCGCGTGCGCGACGGCGGAAAGAAAGCGCAGCGTGGCATCAGCGTCGCGCTTTTAATTAAATCGCTCCCCCTAATCGACGAGGAGCGAACTTTCGCGACCTCGACCCGCCGCTTTTCTGACGAGGGAGATCGAAACAATCGATCCGCCGTTTAAGCATCCACCTCGTCCGCCCCGCAACCTCGGCGGGGGTGAAGTATATATTCCTGCGTAAAATTGCGCTAACGCTGTTATTGTCTCGTCCGTATTGTCGCCTCTGTGCACCCGACGGCGTTGCGTCGTTGAATTTTTATGCCATTGTTTCATGGCGAGCTTAAATATTTATTGCCTGTCGTGCAGCGTCGCGGCTACGAGATATACGTCCTGCCATCCTGCGCGAGTTGCGTTATTATATTATTATGACGCCGGGATATATGTTCGGCAGCTGACATTTACATGGACAGCTCATTCCGCGGGAAATCCGTTATCAGATTTTTTAACGTTTTTTTTTTACTGTCGTCGGTTTGTCGCAATAATTTTCAGCAGATCTGTGAAACAAAATGATAACTACTTGCTTATCGAAATCTGTCTGTCGGCAGATTTCTATTTTAAGTGCGTAATCTCCTACGTATATCATTGTCAGTCGGAAGTTGTTTTCGGGAGAAAAAAAATAGCCCGTGACGTTCATCTAATCACCGTTATCGCATGCTGAGACGAAATTAGAATTATTATTTGTGCAATTTGATAACTCGATGCACAAAGCTGCTTGAAAATTTGATGCTCGCTTACTTAGGACAGGGTTTCACCGCACCGAATTGGATTAATTATCTCTATCGCTTATCCTGTTTTGTCGTGAGGCCGCTACTCCTCAGCTGCCTCAATTGCGACTCTATCAAAACGTCAAAGCGAAATCTTGACCGGCGTTATCGGCGCGATAACGCGACTCAAGGCTACCGTTGGAGTAATTATTTAAAATAATCACGACATTGTGAAAAATCGTCACATAACATTTGCATGCTGATTTTGAAAATTGTTACTTTATATTGTATACAATGAAGAGGAAATCTTTCATCAAATAATTGTTATCTTGAATAAATAAATTGTCGTTCCGCGCTATTCTTTAATGAAATTACACGATTCGTGAGTGTATTATAATTTTAAAACAATCTATTTTTAATTAATAATTTTTATAGTAATCCATCGGAATTTTATTTTTTCATGGAAATTTCTAATGCCCGGAACATTGTAAAAAAATCACGCTGTCACGCTTCGCTTAAAGTCCTTTGACTTTTATTTAAAATGTTTTTGATACGCAGATAATAACGATAATATTCATATTCAGGGATCGATTAAAATGGGACACACTGTGTACTGAATGGCATTTCACGTTAGTGTAATCTGCGTCATCGATGCTATAGCACATACTTCAATCAACTGTATAACGCGTGCATCCTCTTCACTTAACAGATAATCAACAAAATAGATATTCAATTTCTGTAACACTTCCTAGATTTTCAGGAATTACCCGCTTATTAAACGTCGCGTAATCGTAAACCTTAAATTAACTCACGGACGCGCTAATGCATTCACCGCGCCCGCGCATTAAATGTTTACGATTATTACGGTGTTCAATATCACTGCAATTATCGCGGGGGAGATAAAATTAATTTAAACTCTCTAATCAATAAGCAGCCGGCGGTTTATCTCTGCAGTTCCTCCGGGTTTTTATCTCGGCCGGCCGGATTAATGGCCACGGCTAGATCGCGGGGGCGTTTTATTTACTCGACGCGTGTCCTAAGTAGCGTTTTGCGTCGCCGCGCCTTCGTCCTTTCATCCATTTCTCGCGCTGTCCCCGAGGTGTCGTTTGTTAACGTTATAGAGCGAGCGAGCACGCGCGCGCGCTCCGTTTTCCGACACGAGACACCCAGAGTATTTGGTCGAAATAGGCAGCCGGCCAGATACGCAACGGATACCATTCTCGCTACGCCAGAGAGCGCCGATTGTTTATTACCGGTGACGTGTCTCCGGGGGTAGCGTCGCGTGAGAGATAAATTTTTCGGACGGCGAATTAATTCGATGTATGTTAAACCAATTAAACTGACTTTCGCAGACGATCGGGAGATTTAGTCGACGTGAAGAGACAAATTGACCGCGTCGCGATTCCGGAGAGAGAAAGAGAGAGTGAGTGAGTAAGGAGGGGATAGAAGACCTCGGGGGAGAGACGCATGCACGCAGATCGTAAATCGAATGAAATCACGCCGCACTAGCCTTGATCTATAACTGGTGGCCGAGAATGTGCCTCGCAATGTGCGATCCTAACAATGTGCCTGATCCTTTTTAGCCGGCACATTGTAACGTTATACATTTGCAACTGCACATGTAATTATAGGATATTTGTCGATTGCCCATCCAAGATTGTCCACGCTGTGCCGCCGGTCTTTTTCATCGCGGACAGAAATATATGTGTCCACGCGCGCGGTGCCAAAGAAGCGATCAGTCATCGCTGCGATTTAAAATGACGGTTTAAATATCCGCCCACGACTCACCGGTGGAAATTGCCGCGTGATCTTTATTTATTTTACAGTCTTTTTTACAGTTTGGTCGTAATGAAGAGGTTTATTGAGGGTTAGACCATTATGGCTTTGACCGTATTATATAAGCTGTTTCATCGCGCGAGCAAAAAGATTAGGGTCATAAATGTACGTGTGTCGTCAAGATGCCGCGAATACACGCTTTCCTCACTCTTCGGTCATTTTATACGTGTGCACAGACGAGCAACAGGTCGTCATTTCAAACACTTGTAATGCAACGCATAAATCAGCAACACGGTCCCGAATAAACGTGTTTTGCGAGTTCACGTGCAACAAACGCATTCATTTCTGTACAAGTTGTAAAAAATAATTATAAAAAGAAATCTCGAAAATTACATTAAATTATATTTCTGCGAATTATATGCATCGAATAGGCATAATAGTAGGCGAAATGTGGGTTAATTATGTGTAGTAATTATGTGTATGTAGTCTACGTAACAGATCTCGTGTACTTGATAATATGTTAATTAGCTCAGAGAAAAATGTACGTCATTTTTTCTTTCGAATATGATTATGCAAACTTATTATAATGGTGATGTGTTCGCAAAGTAATATTTAACTTATAATAATCCATCAATGTATCAACCTATCCATGTGGGATTAATCGCTCGAATAATTCGAAAAAATTATTGGTCCCTTTTATAGAGAGACACATCTCGTATATATTTAACCTTTAGAAACAGGGAAATGAATTTTTCAGGTCTAGACTGGTTTCGGTTTTCTCTCTCGAAATATTACTTTATTAGCATATATTAAAAATTTTTTTGCAAAGTAAAAAATTCACTTGGCTGCTAAAGGTTAAATATTATTGACATAGGTTAGTCAACAAGATTTTTAATTACAGCAGAAAGGAGAAAACAAAAAATTTTAAAGACTAATATAATTGCATATTATATAAAAAAATAAAAAAATTATATACATATATAATAACTGTAATATATAATCTGTAATATATATCTATTTTTAATAAGTTATATATTTTTATATGTATTAATACACAGTGCAAGTTTTGAAAAATAATGATTGTTTTTAGTATATAAGAAATTAATTTATGTAAATATTATAAAAAAGTTTATATAATTTTTTATTATTGATATTATAGTTTACCGTACTTATAGTTGAGATTAGAAAACTTTTAATTAAGTTTTTTTTTAAATAATAATTGCCGAAGAGTAAGTTATGGTAAATTTATAATATTCATCTATGAATATTTGCTTAACGGTGAATAATTAGTAAATCGAGAATATTTATTATAAAATGAATATTTATTTGTTTTATCAAGTTTTAACGATACATTTAAATAGTAGAATGATTTTGATATCGATATCGATGATCAAGAATACCACATCTCAAAGTCGATGATCAGAGTGTAGTACATTAATGCTATCTTGCAAAAAATGGATTACCAAACTAGACATAAAAGATTTCAAAAACTGACGTAATCAATATAGGACACAGGTCCGTTTATTTTATTTATTTTTAATGTTTTTTTCCAAGATGAGCAAAAACGATTATTTATGGGCAAATTATGAATAATCAAATACCATATCAATTCTGTAAAATTTTGCATTTCGGGATTCACAGTTCCGAAGTCAACCTTTTTGTAATGGCATTTTAATTGAAAATTAAATTATATTTGAAATATAATTTAATGAATAATTTTGTAAAATATATATATATATATATAAAAGTCTTATATATGAAACACACATTTATGTGTACATGTATATACATATCTGTATATGTAATATAACATATACATATGTGACACACGCATCAAAATATTTCGAAAGTATCAGTTCTGTAAATATACACGTGATTGTTTATCGAAGTGCATACATATACATATATATGTATATGCCATGGCCTTATTTTTATATACATATAATTGCGCAATGGTATCATCAGTTTATCAAACACTATAGGAAGCTGTATAATATAATAACAAAACGACTTTTGGGAGAGATTAATAACAAGTTAAAATACTTGTAGAAAATGAATTATGGAAACGTGTGATTAATTATTATCAATTATTTATATATATTTATCTCTTTTTTTATGAATCATACAATTAAGATAAAACTTGTGTTTCTTATATTTAGATTTTAGCAGTTATTATAGAATTATATGTATATAGAAAAGAGTTGCTTTCTCTTATGATTACAATTTACGTTTTTATCACAATTTATAATTAAATTCACTACACAAGAAATTATTATTCTACATAAAGAATGCTCACGGTCATTGCAACCAATGACAATTCATTTTGAAGCTCGAACCGGTTTTCGTCACATCATCGAAATATTGGAAATGATAATATTGGTGATGATGATATGAAATTTCATATAAATAAATATAAATAAATTTATTGTATCTGAATTTCTGGAAATGTAAATTTGAAGTACATCATTTACGTACTTTATTAGCATAGGGATATTTCTATAAATGGAAAAATGCAGAACAATTTATTTTATTCTATATATGTACAGAATATTTTTTTATATTTTTTATATTTTGTATGTTAATGATTCGTGAGCGTCATTGCTAAATTTCACTTTCGTTCTTTGTTACAGCAATCCACGCGCGTCGCGAAACATGGCGGAGAAGCAACGCCGCGACAATCTCAACGCAAATATATCGACGATGGCGACCCTCGTGCCGAGCGTTGCTGGAAGTTCGAGGAGAATGGACAAAATATCCATTCTGAGATTAGCTACCGCCTTTCTGAGGACACGCTACAGTAAGTCGACCTTGCTACAACACTCTTCTCACACCTGCCTATAAATCATTTTCTTAATGACTCGTTACATTGCTGTGATTAGTATTAAATCATTTCTAACATATTCTAATATATTATTATGGAATTGTTATCGTTGTTATTATTATTCTGGAGTTCTATTTATTCTATTATTATTATATTCTTTTGTTATGGGATTTGAATTATCTGTCATATTGCATTACATTTTGTTATATTTTAGTAGCTCCAAACATTAATATAAACCAATAATTAAACTAAATCCGCTACTGAT
This sequence comes from Tetramorium alpestre, assembly GCA_021460005.1. Lineage (NCBI taxonomy): Eukaryota > Metazoa > Arthropoda > Insecta > Hymenoptera > Formicidae > Tetramorium > Tetramorium alpestre. The sequence continues at coordinate 272,158 of JAJVSH010000068.1, read as the reverse complement.
TCGTTCGTATTCGTTACAATTTCGATTATGCCGGTGTGAAAGAAGCATTACTCACGGTCGCGTCTTTTATACATTATTTACAGCACTCGGAAGCGGCTCGATGAACTTCCTTCCTCCGTTGTTCAAAGATCAATTCGATCTAGAGCAATTTTTTGTCGACGTGAGTATACAACGTTTATCTCTAGCACAGATCTACCGAGATAATTAACACGCTAGACTCGTTTTTTAAATCTTAACAGCACCTGGTTGACAGCGGAGGTTTCTTCCTCGTAGTCACCGCGACAGGAAAAATCATCTATGTTAGCCGGCAAGTGGAGCAACATCTCGGTCATGTTCAGGTGAGTTTTTCTCGTCATTATTCAATGTGAAGAATCATTTTCATTAATACATCCGAAGGCTGTAATTTTGCCGATGTTTTTCTTTTGAAACCTTATTTTGCCGGAAGCTCTTTTAATTGCGCGAATGCGGATATTTTTCCGCCGTGGAAAAAGTTATTTTAAAAGAATCTGTAATGTTAAAGGACATCCGGTTAGCTTTTACATCCTGCACGGGAATATAAATGAAAGCGTCGAATAATTTATCATCTTGAAGACGTCGGACTTTCAATACGAATAAATTATATTAATTCCAAGAAAATCATGAATCTCTTATCGCATTGATATGCTGATATTTTGAATATTTCAAGTACCTACGTCGCTCCAAGCGTTGCTCCAAGCTTCCTTTACCCTCCCGGTGCACAGAGCAGTTGAAAAGCCGATTAATCGTGAGTGCCAGAATTATCCCTGTCTCAATCGACCGCGTACTCTTCAATATTCATCTTCAATATTCGATAAGTAGCGGCTTCAGGTAAAAATGCAAGCGTGTTACACGATTGAGAAAATCCGAGGCGGACACCTTTTCAATGTCGTTTGCCGGACAAAGAAACGATTAATACGATGCTTTTTCATGCGTCGATGATAAGGTCAAGCTTATCACCGGCCGAGGTAGAGCGCTTGAAATATTCGCCCTGCAACCATTAACGGAAGCTATTTACACAGCATCGACATTTCACGGAATTCTCCATCTCTTCTGTGCGACAGACTTTCTTTTTTTTTTACAACTTTCTTTTTTATTCATATATATTGCAGCGGTTGAAATGTGCGTCTGTGCATTTTCGCGCCGGCGCGACGCAGCGCGCCGTGAAGAACTGAGGGCGAGGTCGGGGGAGAGGGTTGCGTAGCGTAGGGCAGCGATCGCGATCTCGTGGCCGCAGCTTTCAGCTGCAGCACCGACCTACCCCGTAGCGCACGGAGTTAGGAATTATCGATCAAATGAATGCGTGCAACGCAAATATGCTCCCATGGCAACCGGCGTGCTCTCTCTGCGGCCTCCTGTGTGCCCTCTGCTCCTTTTCGCTCGCGATGAAACGCGTGTGTGCCCACCAATATCCGCGCTCGTTTTGCGTATTTGTACGCGGGAATTACCCGCGCGCGCAATTGCCTCGCGGAAAGATCGCACGTCCGCTCGTGCGTTTCAGCGAAAAATTCGCCCCGCAAATGAATCGTGCGATGATCCCGCTTGGTAATTATTCACCGGATCCACGTGCGACTTTTCCCGGAAATTCACGTGTTTAACCTTATGCATGTACCTATATAGCTCACGCTGAATTCGGCGAACTTCCGCGGAAATCCATTTTAATTCACGGAACATGAAACTGAAATATTAAGGAATTTCGTTTACGTTGTTTGACTAATTCTGAGCGATTGAGGGCACGTTTAAATATTTTAAGCATAACAAATGGATATTTTTACGTAAAATGTACATAAAAATCTGTTTTCGTACAACAGCGTGATAATTATTTGGAATTAAAAATTATGAGAATTTTTTTCAATTTAATTAAATAATAAAATTTAGTTTAATGGCATAATGACACAAAGGTATCATTATGGGACTTGATTTTGTTATACTGATTATACGTATAATAGCAATAGTTTCATTCACAAAACCGTAGGAGTTATTCGAGTTATTAAACGAATTATTATTTAACTTATTCATCATTCCGCTAATGTTTATTAATGTGCGTTTCTATTTCTCGCGTTAAAAGTACAAACGATAACCCTCTGTCGTAAAACGCGGAATTTGGTTCATCGAGAAACATTAATTTAACCAGAGACGTGATTAGGTAAATAGCCACGAGAAACGGTACGTAAAACGAAGCGTGTGATTAACTGGAAGCAGATTTAAGGATCAAGTAATGAACGTTATGGAAATAATGCGCGCGCCCGTTTATGTCTTGCGATAAAATCAGGCCGGCTAACTATCCGCTGCAAATATTAAACGAGTATTATACGCGAATAATTAGTGCGATCGATGTTAAGATATACATATAACAAGAGAATATCGCTTTGCTGCCTGCTGTGCTTCTTTGTCCCTGGCGTAGCGTCATCATCCGATGAGATCGTCGTGCCAGCTTTTCCGTACTATCGGAGACGTCGTAATTATGCACGTGACGCTTCTCTCGCTCTCTCTCTCTCTCTCTCTCTCTCTCTCTCTCTCTCTCTCTCTCTCTCTCTCTCTCTCTCCCTCTCAATCTCTCTCTCTCTCTCTCTCAGCGACGGAATAATCTTATTTCGCTCGGACTCGGCGCACTATGAAAAGACGAATTCAAAGAAACTAGCTGAGATAATGTATTCCTCATGCGGATATAAAACTGCGCAATACACTGAGGAGATATTAAATAGATATAAAAAAAGTATAAACAGTACAAAAAGCATCTCGTATTTCTATCTTGGGATTGGAAATCGCAAAAGCGGGAAAATGTCATACGTTCAGAGATATACTATTGTACATTTCAGAATCAAGCTCCGATGTTAAAGGCAAGGTTCATTTTGAAGGGCTTTTAGCCGCGAATGTTGCACGCGTATTTTGAAAAATAAAATTTGTAACGTCAGAAAGTTTCTAATCTGAATACGTTTTCTAGATTTAGATATATAATTGTTTAATTTGATTTTTCTCTCTCGCTCATTTCTTTCGTGAAATGTATGAATGCTGTCAACGTTCACTCTTCTTTTATGAGCAATTTTATCGTATCTTCATCGGAATTTATCATATGTAAATTCTAAATTTCTTGACGGAAGGTCTTGCGAAACCTCACCGATGGACAACTACTTTCGCGAAGAAAATAAGTCGATAACCGACCTCTCGATTGAAAGCCGAGCCGTGAGTCTACATAGGATCTCTGGATAATCGAAATTTAGAAACAAAGATTAAGGTCAATAAGGTATAAGTATATTAGTATATTAATGGTATTCAGGACGGCGAAAACATTTCATGTTATCCCATCGATTCCTTTCACTGTTTGCGAACATGAAATAATTAACAACGCGATTAATTGTGCGAAAGAGAGGCACGCTTTTTTAATTATTAATCTTTTATTGCGCGCGTGGGATATATACATTCCAGAGATTATTTCTAGCCTGCAGCTGAAATTTTTCAAGTATTGCCTTCTTCTGCAATTGTAATAGACTGTGCAAAACACGACTATCTTTATAAATGTATAACAATTGGTAATAAAAAATTGATTTTTAAAAAATTCAATTTTTTATAAATAATTAGCATGGGGTGTTAATTCTTACATCCCACTCGGCTACTCGTATCTCAAATGTTGACGTGCACAAAAAAGGGTTAACAGAAAAATTCTGCACGTACATGCGAAGCTCTCGATCGTCTCGGGCCTTGATTTCGCAAGGTCTTCGAATTCCCACGGTCACATCGAGCCGCGCTTAATGAAACAATCCCTTTCGCGACGGGCCTATGTATAAAACGCTAAGAATAGCTAAGTGTAAGTGACCAATTTTGGTGCTTTTGGGTAAAGAAAATGTGGGTTTAGGTTACGACCGTTGACGCAAGAGCCCCTCGATCCTCGAGACAAGGTCTTCAAGGCGATATGTTGTAGCTAATATTAGACGGCGATTCGCAAATAGAAGATTATACCTGTGAAGAATATATGTAATCATATAAATTAGAACAAGAAAAGTACGAGATTAGAAGGTCAACCAAGAGAGACTTGGATCTCTTCGGCAGATCGTAGCATTGTTTTGCATTTCAGTGAGAAATGATGATTGAAAAAAACGTCAAATAGACGTTGATCGATGTCGACTGGACGTTGAATCGATGTCAATCATTGTCGATTTGATGACAGTCTTTTCAGTCAATTATTTCACACTAAAGTCGTTTTTTCATTTATATTTCTCGATAATAATTACACATTACAAGGATCTTGTTTGCGACTATTTAGTTTCTAACTCTGATTTTCCTTTTTTCATACGATTAGGAAAGTGGCAGACCATTTCAAATTCAATTTAAAAACGTATGTACGCATAATTGTTATTCGTTTACGAAATGGCGCGGAAGATAAAACCTTCACCTTTATATTAATAAATTTCACAAGAGTTTTTATCTCTTCTTTCGACTTGCCAATGTCTTTTCGCTCGTTTTGAAAAGCCATAAAATCCTACACTCTATTGCCATTCATTCTTGGCGCGTGTGAATCTCATCCTCAAATCTGTTGTAACTTACTGTGCCATATAACTTGTCTGCGATACATTCATTAGATTAAACTGTGTTATGGGAGAGAATCGTGTTAGATAAGATATTAAAGTAGTATCGAAACCCTAATAACGTGAAACTCGGAAGGGCCGATGTTAAGAAACTCTTCCCGGAAATATTACGCTCGAACGTGTGCTTCTAAACGCTACGACTTAGCCGCTTAGGGTTATCGCCCTTTTCTTCGCGTTCAAGGCCGCCCGTGTTTACGTAGACCCGAGGATCCTTTCTAGGAAATCGCACACGACGATATCGGTCCCGAAATAACAGGAGGAATGAGACCTTCGTACGTTGCCACGATGAACGGCACGCTCGAATGGCAGAGCCGATCGTCCGAGCGGAAATTAATCGAAATCCATAGAGATCCACGGTGAATTAGAGAATCCGTTCGGAGACTTCAACGCGCGTTCCAAATTCTCGCTCGGGGTCTCATGAGATTCGCGGTTCGCTGCGGGGATGAGCCTCCCCTCTCCTCTTCTCCCGGTTCCCCGCAACCCCTGAAGGTTACCTCCGCGTTTCTGCGAGAAAACAACGAGGCGGACGGTGGTGGGACGGTCGTGGATAAAATGTAAAAAAATGTCCCCCGCGCGCTATATCGATCGCGGGGCGTTTGCCGGTGGCGCTCCAGATTCAGACGTAACGATAATTCGCCACTCTGCCGTAACGAACCAGCTCTTGGAAGCCGGCCGAGTACCACTTCTCTCTCTCTCTCTCTCTCTCTTTCCCTTTTTCTTTCCCTTCCTTTCGGCCCCACTTGTGCCAGGAGATGCCAGAACTGGCGGCGATAGGAGCGGAAGGAGCAAGAAAGGAGGAGGAGTAGGTGGAAGAAGGGCAGACGGAACGAGAGTTGTTTGCGAGCGTAGTTTGCGGCTTGCTCTCGTTTTTTAAGAAGGCACTCACAATCAGGCTGTATTGTTCTCAAGGAGAAGCCTCCTGCCGCGAAAATGAGTTTTCGTCGCCGACGTGGTGAACCTCCGTCATCGTCATCGTCGTCTTCGTCGTCGTCGTCGTCGTCGTCGACGACATATCGACGTTTCGCTGCGCAAAAGATATCATCCGACCTGACGATGTGTAGAGCCCTTCAGAGAAGGAGTCTGAGGACTTTACGAACGAAACTTTCGAGTATCTTTATACGGAGAATACACGGTGCTCCGTGTTGTTTGGATAAATTGATAGAATGTAAATACGTCAATCGCTACATTTTAGCTTGAAGGCAAAAATTGATACGCGATTATTTCCGCTGCGACAGCGAAAATTAATGAACGACGCGCATTTAATTACACTTTATATATAAAATATAAATATAGAAGAATCATGAAAATATCGTTTAAATGAAGAAGATGAGAAACGTCGATTCTTTTTATTCTGCAGTATCGGATTACTTATTCGATCGTATTATTTACCCTGAAACCAGTGAAAATTAATAGGTTAATAAAAACAAGGAAACTAAAGTTTAACATTTCACGCGCACGCGAGTTCCCCCGTAATTCTAAAAATTAATTTTTTTCTTCTTAATCTTTAGGGGAGGGAAAGCCGATTTTTCGTAGAATAATAACACCCTGGCATAATTATTAAAGTAATCAAACCAAAAAAAACCTCGCCTGTTCGCGAAAAAAACCTGGCCATCCTCTAAAGGTTAATACAGGAGGGACCCGGTGACCATATTGCGCGTAACATTGTAACATTGCTGATATATAAGTCACGAGTTAACAAAGGTCATCACCGGCGCGGCGGTGCGAGGCGATGCTCATCTAAACTTGGTGAATTAGACTCTCACGTCTAAACTTTCGGAATTGCGTTTCGCAGAATGAGCTGCTGGGTCAGTCCCTGTACAACTTCATCTATCCCGAGGATCATGACGAGCTCACGCGTAATCTCACGCCCGACGGGATGCAGCCGATGTCGGCGCCGTCGCCGGCGACCGGCGTCGCGCAGGTGTCCGAGTTGCCGCAGGACAACAATTCCAACTCCTCCGAGGACTCGTCGACGGCGAACCACCGGACGAACGAGAGGACCAAGCGCTTTCGCGAGCAGAGGCGGAACTTCAAGATCCGCATGGCGCAGCGCACCAACTCCAGGCGCGACCACACGCAGTACGAGTGCTTCGACGTTTCGGGTCTTCTCCGGCTCGCGGAGGCCTGCAAGAACGCGGACACCAACGGGAATAGGGGGAGACAACGAGGTGAGGAGTCCTAATCATCCTTCCGATATCGAGAGACATAACTGTTATCTTGAAATTTGTTGGCCGCGCCGCGTAAATGGAATTTGATACGTCGGGGATAAATTTAACTTTGAAATATCAATCTGAATGGATTTAACTAAGGGCGTAGCCAGAATATGAATTTAACTTTTGTCATATTTTCTTTTACTTCCCTCCTGTGTCAATTACTTTATGATACCTTGGTCCATTATTCTAATTAGTTTGCATAATCTAAAACAGAAATTATATTATAGGATATCTAGGAAACACACTGAGAAAAAATATAATTACTTTTGGACCCAATTATAATTTTATAATATTTCTAACAACAAATATGATTAACTAACTATATGTATCATTATGTTAATCATAATTATCATTAGAAATATTATAAAATTGTGGTTAGGTTCAAAAGTAATTATATATATTTCTTTCAGTGTAGCAACGATTGAAAACGATTATGATTGAGTAGCATTTTAGCATACTTTGGACATGACAAATCTCAGACTTGAACTTTAAGTTTTTATTACTCTGATCCATGTTAGATTCACCTTTGAACACTGAGAGAAACATATTTTTGGACCCAACTATAATTTTATAATATTTCTAACAACAAATATGATTAATTTAATTATATGTATCATTATGTTAATCATAATTATTGTTAGAAATACTATAAAATTGTGATTGAGGTCCAAAATTAACTATATTTTTCTTTCAGTGAATTTTACAAGTCATTGTGTAAACTATTTCATTGAAATAGGGAAGAAGCAAAATTTTAAATGTGCGAGGCAGGCAACTCTCATTCATGAATCAATTCGATGAGAAAGGAGAAGGAGCCGACTATCAAATAACTTATAGCTCGGATGTTTAAGTTAATTTAAATATCTAATCGCGATTGCGAACGAATATCCCGCTTACATTTTACTTTACGTAGCGTTTAATCCGATTACGGTACAATCGACAGCCGAGGTTCTCCGGTCACGCTGTTTTATCGTGCGGCTAACAACAAGATCGTTTCCCATCGCGAATCGAATAATCCTATCGTGACTGCTGCGCGTCGGCAACCGCAGACGTCCCTTCCGTATAAATCAGCAATATCGTGCCTCATTACGTATTCCATGTCGAACGGTCCCGCGGCGAGCGACTCTCTCTCGCGCGCGCGTATTCCTCGGATCGATGGTCTTGTTTTATCGCGCGACACGGCTGAAAACCTGTAGCGCTGGTTTCGAAACGGGTATCGCAAATATTTACGCTACTCCTGTATTTAAATTTAGACCTTCGCCGCGCGGATGAAGATATGTAGGCACAGCGTCACGAGGCGTTAAGCGTGGATAGATTCTTCTTTCTCTTTTTCTTTTTTTTCTTTTTTTTCCTCCCCCTTCCTACTCATCTCTAAGATGAGAACCGAACGGTGAAAAACCCGCTCAAAGAGAAGGTCTGGGCCTTCGATCGATGTGCCTCGCTGATCCTTGTTACGCTACGTACATCTGGACGCTGTCGCGGCCGCTTTGCAGCTCGCGAATTCTTTAATGTATTTTGAATCATTCTCTCCCTGCCTGAATACTTAGTGGAAAGTCAACATCCGACGCGTAACTTTCCACTTTTCGACATTAAATAATCTCGGTGAGCTGGTTTAAAATTATATTTTCGCCGCGATAAAGGCTCGTTCGGGGAGGGAAAGTAAAATATGATTTATGTATTTGCATTTTAAACCTCTTGACTTCTCCAATCTTGATCAATGTCCTGGAAACGAGCATCGAGCCTCTCTCTCTCTCTCTCTCTCTCTCTCTCTCTCTCGATTTAATAAGATACAAAATCTAAATATTGCTTCTCGACGAGAAGATTAATCGATTTAATGAGATTAAATAAGATCTAGTTAGAGGTTGAATGAGATTAATAAGATCGATTTAATAAGATTTAACGTCGACCATTTTTATGGACGTAATTTTTTTTCCCCCGAGACAATCGCTGTTTTATCTCTGATTTTACCTTGTCACTGATTGTTAGCTAATGACGATGCCTTTGGCCCTTCCAGAGACGACGGGCACCAGCAACGACATCGTTTTCGCCGGCGTAGCGACCCTGCCAAAGAAACGGCCCATCACCGAATTGTCGATAATGGATGCCAATAAAGACGAGTATGTGACGCGGCATCTGGTCGACGGGCGTATCATTTATTGCGATCACAGGGTGTCGGTCGTTGCCGGGTACATGTCAGAGGAAGTATCGGGCCTGAACGCGTTTGCCTTTATGCACAAGGATGATTTCAGATGGACGATGATCGGCCTACGGCAAAGTAAGCCACCACACTTAAATATAATTAGCGCTAAGCCCTCGGAGAATACTTTTGCCTCGCCACTTAGCAGCCGTATTTTACTTACATTTTACACGATACAAACCATGTTTCTTTTCTCTTTCACTCCCTCCGTCTGGCATTCGAGGAAAACTATCTAAATTATTCGAGTAATATTATTATGTATACTTTTATTCACGCTCGGTGGGCAAGTCATTAGAGTTATACACTGCCGTATATTTAACAGTTAGATTAATAATGTTATATTATGCATTACGCCGACATTATTTTAATACATTCAGGCTTTACGACACGAGCGCTTATGAGATGTTTTGCATGCCATTTCCATAACCAATTGCAATTTAAATATAACAACAAAGTATATGTAAAGCGACCCATTTAGACTCCGATTTAACGGGTCAAATTATCGTTTTGTTCCTGTAATTAATCATGATTTGCATTCGTAGTGTACGACCGTGCCGAAACGTGCGGCTCATCGTGCTACAGGTTACTCACGAAAACCGGCGAATTCATCTATTTACGGACCCATGGCTATTTAGAATTTGACAAGGATACGCAAACAGTGGAATCCTTCGTTTGCGTCAACACTTTGGTATCGTAAGTACCATTTCGCACCTTAGGACAGATTGTGGCAAGTGACAAGGTGGTGTTGATTGATCCGAATAGCATCATTGACGAGCAATAAAATGTTAAAGAAATTAATTAAATTAATTTTCTTTCTAATTATTGTGGAATAATCAAAAATTCAAAGACTTTTGTTGAGTGATTATTGAGCTCGTGAGACAATTTGTCAAACAAAATTTCTATTTTTACACTTGCCCTGCTTTTTTACTTGCTCCAGTTCATGTTACCAAGAAAAAAAAAGCTTTTCTCTTTGTTTCTCAAATGCTAAAACAAACACTTCGGCTATATCACGCGTATTCGACAACATGTAACAATGGGGAAATTTTGTACACAGAGAAGAGGAGGGCGTCCAACTGATAAAAGAGATGAAAGTAAGGTTCTCTGCGACCGTGTCCGCAAGTAGCAGAGGTCTCATTCGGCCTGCTGATATTAACTCACCGATAGAATTGGTAAGTCAAACTATGGGGTATATGTATACATATATCATTAGATATGATACACTTTTGTTTACATTGCGTATTATATTGATATTTCGAGCAAGAAGCTTGTTTAACGACCTGAAAAAAAATGGTTTATTAGAACTCAAACTCCCAGTCATCGAATCCGAGGTGTAGCCTGGAAGATCCAACGCAGCTCGAGGATGCCATCACCCACCTAATCAGCGACCTACCCTCGCCGGCCATATCGGAGGACCGTTTCTCTCCCTCCCCGATGCCGCATACGCAATACGTGAAGGCCGCTATATTCTCTTCTCATATGCCCCCGGTTGCCACGCAAGCCAACAAGATTGGTATCAATAAGATCGATCGCTGCGTTGTTAGCCAGGGCAAAGGCAAAGTAACAACGAAGCAGGAGTCCAAACATACAGTTGGAAAATTGATTAATCCTAGTAGCGCGGAACAAAGCCCAATATCGGATTCAGAGAGTGCGATGCTGTCCGGCAAGCCTTTGTCAATGTTTGAGATGATGAACGCTGCCTCCAACAATCATGGTAATGTCCAGAACGCCGATGTAACTGTACAATCGAAAATTCTTGCCGCTCGCAAGTCTGGTAAGAGTCCTCGCGCGTCTCGTAATCATACGTCATGTTTGGACGGTCCTGAAAAAGCGAACGTCTTGAAGACGCGGGAGAAAATACAGCAGCGCAACGGGGGTATGTTGTCGCCAGACCACCTAAACGGCACTGCGTGCAATATCAAGGTGGAACGTGGCATCGAGGAAACGTTAAATTGTATGGAAAAGCAGGAGTCGGTAATGCCGTACTTTGACGACAGCGCGAGCGACAGTTCCGTCATTTCATCGAGACTCGAGATGCACAATCGGTGTCCATTGAAGAGGATATGTAGCGACGAGGATCTTTTGGCGATGCATAGTAAGAAGAGGCCCAACGATGTGTACACGTCGGCGAATGCGAACAACGAACAGCATTCCTATTTGAAGTTGAAGTATTTCGCGACTGAGCATCGGACGTTCTCGGACGAGTTCAAACAATACAATGACGTCAATTCGCAATCGTTGACAATGACAGAATCGCCTACTTCGAGCCATGAAGTCGAGACCAACTATCAACAGTTGGTTGATCCTAACATGTCGCCTTTCGTAACGAATCAAGACGAGGAGCAGTTTATCAATCTGCAAAAGAATACGTTGCTAACTTCGGAACTGGATCCAAATTCAGGTAAATTATAATATAATAGCACCTTCGATATATTTTCGGCGCTTTAGCCCGAATCGAATCTTGATCTTCTGAAGAAAAACAATTTTATGTTTTGGTTTCCTGGTGTTGTTATAGTTGCACGTTTTATTGAAAAAAAAAGATTACAAATTCCCCTTGTTCCACTCTAAAAGATCGAGTTTTATTTTAAAGATCCAATTATATTTTGTAATCTTTAAATAGTACATGATGTATTCCATACTGAATATTCATAAACCGCAGCTAAATTTAATTTCTCAATTAAAGTCACATCATAGCGTTATCGAACCCCAATTATATATGTATAATAAATTATATAATATTCTTCAACGCATTTTCTTGTTTTTTTTTGCAGTAATGAAGATGTTTGACGATGGCCATAATAGGTCTGCAGATTTCGAAAGTGAGTTTATATTTTATTATATTATTTATAAATATCTTTGGAGATATGCGTTCATTGAATTCATTTTGATTCATGTTGTTTCAGATTTTAACGAAGCAAAAATACCATTGACATTTGATGACGTAAGTATATAATGTGATTTATTAAAATTAAAGTGATTTGGAAAATATCACTCATTTAAAGTAATCAATTCTTGAGCGGAGACTAAATTACACAATATATTTACAGAAAATGGTCAATGACGAATTAAGTCGCACATATAACCGATTAGGAGACAGAATAGCATTACAGGATTCTCAAATCAAACAGTTGGCACATAATCTACAAAATCCAGCTCTTCGCACTCAAAAGGAGATCTCACAGATACAGGTAAATAATTAATACTAAAGAAATATCGCACGATATGTTAAAAATTATTATTTTTTTTTTATTTTGTTCGTTATTTTCCAGGCCGAGAGTAATATGCAGAAGCAAATGCTTAAAACTTTACAACAGGATCTCTATAAAATAAACGCCAAGCCAAAGCTTGGAATCTGAAAAATGGGATGAGCTCTCGGTTTGTGAAAGCCGCTTCCAAGAATGCGAGCTTAATATAATACATCCCGGAATTGTTCTAATTAATAAGAAACGCAAGCTTTAAAAATTATCTTTTCCTCAAAAGATTAAGACAAATCTTTCGTTATTCGCGCGCGCGCGCGCAATTTACATACTATCTCTCGGTTTATGTTCCGAGATTCTTCTGTTTCGGAATTATCGATCAAGATTTACGAGGATCTGGATAATTATTATCACACAGTGCAGCAACGAAATGGAGGTTTGCATCAGTGCGGGCGCCGTGTGTAAAACCGCTCAGCTTACGAAGAAGTCAAGACGTTGCTTAAATTGATCGCAAGTGATTTATCTATTACTAAAACAGTCTATGTGTGCGCTTCGATCCGAGTTTTTCCTCGACTAGTGAAATAGAAACGAATGGGAAGACATTAAAAGAAAGAACTCGCACAGTATAATCGAGCGATCGACGCATGTAAATGATTCTTTTTCTTTCCTTGTCGTTTTCTTAACTCTGTGGGATTAAGGACTTTATCGCGCGCTGTTATGTAGAAGGACATTGCGCTTCGCTCACTAACTGATCATGCAAAGATCGTACAAAACCGCATTGTATACTGTTATTTAAAACGTTGATGCATTATAAATAACAGTCGCTACTCAGGCAGATTTCCTGCGGCGATCGAGTGTTATGCAGTTGGCAATTTTCAAATTTTACGATATAGTGAACTCTTGTATATATGATATACATTCGATTTTAATGCAGCACCGGCCGTGTGCGGCATTTTCCTCGTGCTAACTCGCTCGCCGCGAATCCGGTTGAGCTTGTGAATGCTACCTCTGCGATTATATATTTGTATCGGATGGATACAAAACCAGTCTCACTTATTTCTTTATTCTATCGGTTGTAATTACGAACCTATGATGTTAAATAATAATACTCATAGTGCTGGCATCTTTTTATAATTATAAAAGGACGTCACTGAAAATGTGAAAAGACAATTTGGTAATTTTAACGGATCATGTCTTGACTTACCGCGCCTCGTGTAAATTTTATTGCGTATTTATAAAGAAAGAACAAAATGCTAAATTTAGGGATATGTCTATAGGGTTGCCACACTATAGACCGGATTTGTCCTATTTTTTAAGTAGGACAGTTTTACAACATTATGTACCTGAGAATTTCATTTACGTTTAATTATTCTGTAATGCTTGGAAATTAAAAGTCCATTCACGTGTTATTAAAAAAGTGATGACAAATATAAAATTAATCATTAAAAATAAATCTCATTTTTTACTTGGTTATCCCTTTCCCCGTCGCCACGATGTGCACAGTCCTATTTTTAGAATGTTCTTTAATATTTTCAAAATATGGTAACCCTAAATATATCTCTAAATTTGTTAAGTTTCTATAAGTGCAATAGAGAGCTACTGAGAATATATTTTAATTTTGCAACATTATGAAACATTAAATATAAACGTTAATAATATAAAGTAAGTATAAATGGTTACATTTAAACCGATTCATATTATTATTTATAAACATTTGATTTACACAAATGAAGTTTTATTATTATGTACGCGAAGTTTTAATGTTTCTTTTATAATCTGCTTGAATGACTTTTTATATCTCACTGGCCTTGTTATCCATCCAATATCATGTTACTACGCAAATATACATATTAATAAACGATATTTTTATTTCATTGTTAGTTGACCTCCGCATTAATGAGTAATAGCGTGGAAATTGTCACGGTTGGCGTATATGTCAATTATTAAGTTAAAATACATATTGGCCAATCGTATTGCCAGCGATTACTTATGATGCAGGTCAGCATCAATATAAACGTATTGTACATCGTAAAAGTGTTTAAAATGTAAAAGATATTAATATAAAAGAGTGACGGAAATATTGTACACTTGTCAACATATTCAGCACTGACACTTAACAGATCTACAAATTTATTGGGATCCTACATGTACAAGTAATGTATAGGCTGGCCCTGTAAATAAAGATGTTAAAATCTGATCTCAAATTGACTGCGTCCTAAGCGTTTTCTTTTTTTAAACAAGAATTACTCATCGAGCATCTGAAATGTATATCTGTTATCTGCAGTGATGTGCTGTCTTTTGTGTATTAGACTGATGAAAAAAATCCATCTTTTTCTATAGTTACACTAAAGAAAAAATGAAATAACCTTAAATGAAGGAATTTTTTTATCAATTTAATACATGTAAATTTTTGCTTCTACGTTCTGTTGACGTTTTCTTAATGTGTAATATGTAAGTTTTTCATGCTCTTGTTATTGTGCATCTACCTGTGGGACTTGGAATTTCATTGTTCACTTGTAAAAAAAAGCAGTGTAATACGTGTATACATACATATGTATGTATACATGTACATACGCGTATACACAAATTGTCATGTATATATACATTATATTCATTGTAAAAAAACTTTGTTAATTTGTTTTTAATGTTACATTGGTGTCGAGTAAAGACGTCAAGATTATCGGTCAGTAAAGGCCTCTATATAATTATGATCGTTACATACGCCGGGATTGTGAAATTTAAAGTAGCCTATGCCCCTCGTCGGATTTTTTCGGTAAAAGGGCATTATTATCCTCATACGCTGATCACTCGTTATCGATGAGAAATCTACGCGGAAATCCACCGCTGAAAAAAAGGAGTATCTAATCGACTTGTATGTACGAAATTCACATTCGCATATAAATTGACGGCCGCATGAAAAGCGGGCATCAAGTTGGCTCAACATCGTCCTTGATGACCAATTTCTCACGCGGTCTTATAGTACAAAGGACAAGTTTAAATTGTCTGTGTTCAGTGTACCTCATCCTCTTCTCTCTTTCTGTCAAACTAACTTTTCATACTGTCATCAGTCATACCGGTGTTAACTGGTATTAATACGTCATAGCTTTGAATATATCAGCTTGGTTGTGAGTATACACGATGAGGCATTCAAAACTAAACCTGTTTAAATGTACATACATTTCAATTGCGCATGAACATACCAGAAAGCGACAATAGAAATTGGTCGATCAAAACATGACAGTATAAAGATAACTTTCTTTTCTTGGAGACTAATTTTTTTTTCGTATGCTTATAATAGTTTTATGAAATTATATAAAGAGAGATGTCACTCAAAGGAAATCATTGTTAACAAAAAATCCAAATGTCAGGAGCATTAATTTAATATGCGATACATTATTTTACATTATATCTACTAAAACTTGTGAAAAGACAACCAAGCATTATTACGGTTTATATGGCACACTGTGCTTTGTAGTCATTTAAGAATTCAGTCATTCATTGTTACGAAATGGAGTAGAGGCATCTAAATCTTTCCGGGATGGAATTATGTGCATAATTGCGTATGCAAAAAATTAAATCATTTGGGTGATTACGGTCACACATGTTGAAAGGTATTGTTAAAACAGAGATTGCGAAAAAAAACTGATAGATCCTCTAAACTTCTTTGTCTTAAGGTAACTAAAAGAGATATATAAAACGGACGGCTGCTCGATATTTATCGGAAAGAAATGGATATCAATGCAACACAGACGGCTCTACGATTTATTATATGCTAAAATAAAAAATCAATTTTATATACCGCTGTAAATATATATATATATATATTGCGTTACTATATTTTATATTTTGCTGATTGCACATAAGTGGCTTCTCGATTTCTTTCTATAAGAAACAAGAGCAAAGGCGATTAAGTGTGGTTGTGTACCTTCCTCTCGTACGCCTCTATACATGTATTATACATACAAACACAAATGCAGAATGCGTGGCATCCGTCGGTGCCATTTAAATCTTCGTAACGTCAAATATATTGTACAGCCCGATTGTTATTATTGTTTTATAAAAACGCAAGAATTTTGAAAATTCTTGGGACGAGAGGTGTCTCTCTCTCTCGTTTTTAAAAATGTTATAAACTACATCGAGAGTCAAATGTGCTTTTCTACCTCCTTAATTTATGTTTGCAGCAAAGCTCATATTAGGGCAGGATATGCGTGCACGATTACTCGGCTCGATTGCAAAGATGAGTTTAACGTTATACCATAAATGCCCATGATAGTCATACTTGCATACCGACGCGAGGACTAATTATAAATTTTCACGATGACGTGTATGGCTCGTTAAGTACTGCGTGCACAATAAAAGAAAGACGTTTTTTGTAAAATAATGGAACAACACAAAAGTTATGGTTTATACTTACCTCTCCTGCGTATTGCTCACACGTTATTAGTTGACATTTCCTATTAGCGTCATCATTTCGAAAGGAACGATCCATATATGAGCACGTGAATTACCTTGAACGAGTCTCAGCCGGCCGATAATTGTATGAGCGAGAACGTTTGTAAAAAGAATTTTCTAATGTATAATCTCAGTGTTTTTTGCTGTTAAGCACTATGTAAATTCCGATAGAGTTATTGAGGGACGCCGAACGTAATTTGCGTTGCGAGCTATGCCGGTAGAAAATCCACCGCTAAATTATTTTATTTAGTTTCGTCATCCCTTTCATATAGTTTTTATCTTACGTATCTTATAATATATATGTATATGTATGTATATACATATATATGTATATATTAATAACACATCTCACACGCTAATTTCATCATGGCTCTACATGTTTTCTTTAAGTTTGGTATTTTTTTATTTTATATATTGTAGCATATTGCCAAAAGGCACACAATATTTCTATCCAGAATATTTTAATATATTTCGAACCTTTTTTATAAAGAGTGGATTGTATTAAAGTGTAAAAATAGACTAATGTTTGATTAATAATCGTGTTGGTGCTTATGGCGTCATAACACAATATATGTAGATTAAAAAACAGCTATAAGTATTTTATTTCTCTTTTTTCTACTTTATATTGGAGGTGGATAATTCTTGCCAAGAAAATGTAAGACAAACGGACATTATGAAGATACGCGTATAAAGTAAACGAGTTCAAAGAAATTGCGCAGAGATTTATAAAAATGTTTACGGTTGAATCGTATAGTTAAACGGTATATTTGTTTGGCTTAGGAGTTATTGATAGCGCGGAGCATGATAAAATTCGTCAAAGAAAATTGTAAATAATAATTTTTTTGCTATTGGATAATCTTTTCGTTTTTGATAAACGAAGAAAATTAATTAACGTATAATTTTCATTCGACTATTCTATTAATATATAGCGAAGAAAAGAGATATGCACGCATGCATACATGAAAAAGAGGAAAATATGTATTTGTGACGAATACAGGAATACAGTGATGGGGGAGGATCATGTATGTATATGTACAGTTATTGTGTCAAGACTGAATTATTAAGACTTCAAGAAGGTGGAACATTTTTGTAAATAATACTGCCTCTGGAAGAAAATATATGTAGAAATTATATGACTATTGTGGAAGTGTCGATTATCGTTTGATTTATATTTAACCCTTTTTGTCTTCGTTTACAAATCTACAAAAGAAACATATTCCAAAATGCAGGATATCGCGAGTTCTTTTTTTATTAAATTAACAAACTTGCAAAATAATTGCAGAACCGATTAGTTTACAAACGTAAAATGAGTGAAGATTTCATCGCTTCGAATACAATGATACATAACTGTTGAAGCGACTTCGGTGATTATGAAAATTAGTCATTGAATATTTCTAATACGTTTGTGTAATTGCAGTAATGGTCTAATGGGCGAGGAACTCGCGAATAAATTTATTGAGGATTCTCGCTCGTTTCCATTTTATTCCATTCGGTGATGCGACTTAAAAAGATTCGAAAGAAATAACTGCGTCGTTAAAACAGTGGAAATTTGTACGCGATGGTGTGATATCGTAGCTGCATTAGAGAAAACAATTGAAAAGGCACGGCATCACGAGGCGGTCCGAATCAAAAGGCACGTTACATATACCGCGAATATAAATGAAAGCCCCCTAAAATGAGAAATCACTGTAATTTGTCTCTCAATTTTTATTCGTTATACTGTATAATCGAGGCTGTGAATCGTACTTATCTAACATGCACCAAATTCCAAGTAAGACAATGCACAAAGCTCGTATTGTCGAGGAGATGTCTGTAAATTGACAAGATCCTCCCAGCGCGAATAGGAGATCCCAGTTGTGAAATCGCATACGAGATATCACCGTAAAATAGTTTTAATCGTTATTTCAGTTCAGTTCTTTAGTCCAGAAATATTAATGGTATAAAAAAAAAAAACTAACATTGAATCCGTAAGTCTTCTTGAAATAACTAAAAATTGCGAATGAGAGAACCCGATAGAGATTTTATGTCTATTTTTACCAATGCAGATTAATTTTAATCTCGGTTTAACTTTTCATTTTTTTATAATTCTTACATTGAAAAAAAATTCTGGTTAAAAACGGACGGAAATCTTGTAGGATTGATCAAATATTCTGGTTATTATAATATTATATAATATTATAATGTATAATATAATATTATAATTATTATAATAGAACTCAATACTTTATAACTCGTAATAACCAGAACATTTGATCAATCCTACAAAATTTTTCTGATTTCGTTTTTAAATAGAATTTTGTCAGTATAGGACTAAAAAAAAGATAGAAAGTAAGTTAAACCGAGATTAAAATCATTGGTAGAAATAGACATTAGAGATCATCAATCTTTCGTTAAATTGTTGAAATGTTTCACGCGACGATTTAAAGTCGATTACTCGATCGAATTCGTCGATGAACCGATGATATTAGAAGTTCAAGATCGAATGGATGCTGATAAAAGATAATTTGTGCGACTGGGACATCATACACGCGCTCAGCGTACGCAACGTCCTGATAAAGGCAGTGTAAAATAGCGAACTAAAGAAAAAGGGCGATTGATGGCGATAGATAGACGTCGTATAATTGATACTGTTCCTCTCGCTCGATTGCACGCAGACGATATTCGCTTTTTGTCCCTATCGTTTTATTTATCATCTCGCATTTTCGGCAATAAAGCTGCACGTACTTGCAATTTGGTTCATATTCCGTATAAGTCGCTGGGAAACGTTGCGTTGCAGCGCAATAATGATACGTCGAATGCAGAGGCCCATGGTGTGTGTTTCGATAACGTTACTTTTTGTTTCCCTTCTCGCAGGTCGCGCGGAGGTTCGAAAGTACAAACTTTTCGGGGGGACTTATTGTGTCTTACAGTGAAACTTATGAGTCGGAGTGAGTCTCTCTCTGCCGCAAAGAAAAATAGAAAAATATACGAGTTTCTAAATAGCGGCGGGCCGCCGTTCTCTAACAATAAGAACAATACAATTTGGAGATCGTTCTAGATGACTATTCGTTGCTACGGTGAAGAAACGCCATCAGCAAGAAGCACATTCGATACGCGCCGAAAAATTAAGCATTCACTTCTTTCCCAAGTCGCTCGATCTCTGCTACGATTTCTCGCTAAACTCCGAATGATCCAACACTCTCTCATTCTCTATTGTCGTATTCCCTTTTTCTATGCGTCACTAAGCGGATTAACTTGGTCGTGGGGGATCGGGAGTTTTGGGAATTAATTTGCTATCGATTACCAAATCTGCTTATTAGAGGGTCTTTAACAAAGTCTTCCTTGAGCACGACGCTATTATATTGTGCTCTCTTTCGAGCTTAAACAGGAACGAAGTTTAGTCCAAAAGGCGTAACCTTTCGACAATACGTGGATCGTGAATATTTAACCGTTTAACCGCATTGCCAAACTGTTATTAATTTTAATACTATTAAAATTTTAATGGTATTAAAATTTAATAATTTTGTTACATTTACTGTCGACTAATAAAAATTTTTTTAAAATTCAGAAAATGTATATTATATATATGTAAGCAACAAATCTCTTGTAATATTACTATCTTTATTATTTTAAAAATTAATACATATATTTTTAAAAAGTATAATATTTTACATCAAAAGTGTGATGTCTTTTTTAATTGGGAACATTGACGGTTAAACGATTAAAATAGTTTGCAGAAATCTGTTCTGTTTTCAATTGTGAAAAAATATAATTTCGGCAATAAAACTTCGCAATTGAAAATAGATCAATTCTCATCAATTGTTAAAGCATTAGCATCTATCTTCATTCACTCAATCAATTTTATGTTCCGCCATTGTTAGCAGAAACTAAAAAAATATTAAGAATATATTTTAATTTGATATGAAAATATCGTTAATTTTAGCTGATACGATGTCTATGAAATAAAAATAATTCTTGTAATTGGTGTCACATAATTTTCGTTATTTGATGTACGGATTGTTGTAGTATCTTATTGCATCACGAAATTGAAAAGAATCGTTAATATTGACAAATCGATAATATTGACAAATAAAAAGAAAAATGATAATGAAAGAACTGTTAACGGAGGCTCGAGCTCGTCGTGACACTTCCCAAAATACTCCGTACACATAGATATACATATATTCAATATATGTATAAATTGGGTGTTTGATTCGCGTTTATTATTTTATATCTACAACTAACGGGCGATATATACAGGGGATAAGGGGGGAAGTGAGATGTATCATTTTCTCTGCATCCACTATAAGTCAAACTGAGAACAATTTATTCAATGTAGATGTCTTCTATTGGGAAAGCAGTCTCGATGAATTTCGTGTAGAACCGATGAAAAGCGCGTCTGGAAGAAAAGAATCTCGAATTATCGTTATGATCTACGAACAATGAATTATTCGTCCTTCTCGAGATTTTTTTTAAAGATTTAGCGCAATAATATAATACTGATAACAATAATTAAGAAATTAATTGTAAAGTAATCGAAATTTTTTCATGATTTTGCGCACAAAGCGACGTGTAGTCAGATCAAGTTTTCTGTGATAATAATTTTAAAAAATTTAATTCTTAGAGAAAAAAGCTTACCCAACAGCTTCGGCGACAGGTCTTGTGGATTCTTGTCCAATGAACACGTGACAAGCGAACCTCTGCAGTGTGGGGTGCTTCGTGATGAAGCCGAGGTAGCGATGATCGCGAGGGTGAAACGCACAGAATGATACATTTTTCAATGAGTAGAAATAATCGTGACAGGGACCCTGACTTTTCTGCAAAAACACGTTAGCAATTAAAATTTTTTTAATTTTCTCGTGTAATAAATATTGAATTAAAATTAATTGCACATGCGTAGTTAGTATTATATTTATAACGAAATAATATTTTGCATAGCAAATAGTAATGTTCTGTAGAACATAATTCTTTTGTAAATCTTTTAGTGATAACGATTTTTTTCTAAATTGAATCTAAAAGCTGGTTTGCTCTTGTTGAGATTTAAAATAAATATATATTTCATATTATTTCATATTTTACATATATTTCACATGAATGCATTTCAATCGATCGTAAGGAGACACTTACTCGCGGTTTACTTCTATCGACCATGCGAAGACCCTGATCGGATACTTCCAAGATGCAGCTCTGCGAGACCGGCGGATCTTGCAAGGAATTGCGAAGGATTCTCCGCACCGCCTGACAAACCACTCCTGTACCCTTGTGCGCCAAGGTTTCCACTGAACCTAGGTAACCCAGGAGATATCTCTCCCTCTTTACTTTGGGCGCGGTGGGATCGAAATCACTGTAGTCCATGTCGACCGCATAAGCTGATGGAAAGATACCTTGCCGGCCCGTCCTTAGATTCACGCCTAATCGCGGAAAACAAGAAATATAGATTCCGCAAATATTAAAACGTGCATAACTGTTAATTTTATATTCTTTTTTGCATTTCTTTTATTTTCACTTAAATATCTGAACACTCAAAAAATTGTCAATCAAACAGAATAAAAATCCAAAGTTTGTTTAAAAATATTTAAAGTACAACTGAAAAGTGAGGATTTCTTTTAAACTGTTTTTATATCTTCTAGATATTTACCGCTTAAAGAGATTGTAAGAAAAATCAGAATTGCATAACATTTAAAGTGTAAGTTCTTTTATAAATAAATCAGCATTTGAATTAAAAAAAATTTTTTTGTCGGTTAATTTTTAAAAACATTTATTATAAAGTTCTTAAAGATTTCTTAATGTCGCTTTTATGTCACAGCAAAAGTTTTATCGCGTAATTGTTTATGTATATTTTATTACAGTGAAGTACTTGCAGATAACGTACTTGAGATATAACATAAAAGAAGTCTATTTTATTTTGTGCTGAATTTTTATTGTTTATTTTAACTTTTTGAGGTCCGGTTTTGAAAAACTAGGACATTTACTTTATTAAACTTTAAACTTTTTAGGAAAACATATTTAATTCATTAATAATTTGTTGAATATAAAATTTTTCCTCTTTGCGAAAAAGTCGATTTTTTAAAGAGTTAAATAAATTTCAGTTACACATTTTGATATCAATTATTACTACGGTTTTGTCACGATGTTTTATGCATCATTAAATCTCCTATTAAAATATATTACAAAATTTTAAACTTTTTTTGTTATAAATGTTCTCTAAAATTAACCCTACAATAAAAACATCTAAAAAATTTACATGCTGACGTTATTTATGAAAGAATTTGTTTTAAACTTTAATTTTTAACATTTTTTATTCTTTTTACAATCTCCTTAAAAACCTAATTATCTTTATTGTGTAATAGAGAATAAATAATTAAAACTGTTATATGATGGAAATTAGATTGTTATATATTGTAAATATATTGTATATATTTAAATATATTGTACGTATGTGTGTGTGAAATATTATTGTCATTATCAGAAAAGCGAATCTAAAGATATCGGCTCAATTTTATTAGATAAGGAAGAATGTACTGATTATATTGTTGAGTCGAGCTGAGTCAAGTTTGATATTTTGCAAAATGGATATTTTTACGCACCTTCGCACCAAAGATCATCGGCCTCTTTTTGCACGTAAATGGGGTCTCCGATTTCAAGATCAATTTCGTCATGGTGCCGTGGTATGAATTTGTGCAGGCCTCGATGCGTTGCCTCGAGCAGTTCCAGTTGGGTGAACGGTACGCCTCCACTTCCTTCGAAATAAAAAAGGGCGTTATTGATTCTCCGAGAGTTACTCCGATTAGTTTGAAAACACTGTTTATGACATGAACAACAATTCCTGGCGTTCGTAACTTTTCTGAACTAAGGCAACACATAGAAGCGCCAGATTATCGTAGCTTCGCAGAAAATTCCAACGAAGCATAAAATTACAAAGTGTTGAAATATTGTTTGTAAAGCAATATCTTCTATCAAATTTTTTAATTTTGTTTAACAAAATTTAAATATAATACCTGAATTATTTAACAGCAAAAATTAATATAAATTTATAATTCAAGCAAAAAAACTCAATTTATAAACATCCATAATTCCAAGTAAAGTTTCATTTGAAATTTTATCATTATGTATTATACGCACAATGAGAAAATAAGCTATAAACCTAAATTTTAGAAATTAATAGAATTCATTAAAAGAAATAAAAGTTAATAAATGACAAAAAAATATAAAAATTAAATATTTTATGTGTCTAAATAATAATTCTACAGTTTTTTTTAGAGATATTATTTTTAAGAATTATAAATTAGTTAATATTCATACAGAATGTTTAATAAATGATCGCGCGATGCATCTATATATGAAATTATTACAAAATTTCTTTAAATTCCGTAATGTTATAATACATTGAGAGAAAAATAGTTACTTTTGACCTCAACCATAATTTTATAATATTTCTAACGATAATTATGGTTAATAATGATGCATATAAGTTAATCATATTTCATGTTAGAAATATTATAAAATTATGGTTGAGGCCAAAAGTAATTATATTTTTCTCTCAGTGTAGTAACACTAATATTTTTTTCAAAAAATATAAATTCTTTCTATGTCGTTTCTATGACATAGTCGCATTTGAATAAAGTAATTTTAATTGATAGGAGGACAAAGGTACGATTTCACGAGGAAGTGATTACCTGGGGTGCTGCTGGGCGACGCCGAATCCGTGTTTTGCAAGGTGTTGCATGGTATGGGCGACACGCTTTTGGGGCCATTGTCAGGAGAATGAGCGGTAGAATGACCACTATCGGTGGCCATCCTCTCGCTGTCGGGCGAGCTGTCCTCGTGGCGGAGTCTGGGATGACATTTCCTCAAAACAAGATGAGGCCGGGCTGATGTCGAGCCGGTGGCGGCACTCAACTCGTCTGCCAGCGAGCACGATGTCTGTATGGACGTCTGGCACATGGGCAAAGCTAAAACGACATCGGAGAACGTCAACGCGCGTTTCACTCGCGGAATGTATACATTTTTTTCGAAGAATTACAATACGTTGTATGAATTTGGTTTTTGAAATACTATTCAGATCAATCGTGTCTCTCTCTCTATCTCTCTCTCTCTCAATTTACAGAATAGCATAGTCACGATCGTGAATGGAAAATGCTGTTTCACAACGAATGCTTTTAGAATAGAACTAACGTGATACAAATGGATTTTCTTTCACTGTGGTCGCGACAACGAGGTCGATTTCTTGCTTTCATAGTTCATAAAAGTTATGATTACTTCATCACTTTATAATCAAAATCATACAACGTATCAAAATACAAAAATCACACGTACATCTTTTATATCTAAGTAATCTGTATAAATTAATCTAAATTACAAAATACTTAAGATCTGTAAGTTACAGATTTTTATTAGCATATTAATGAAGTTCTATGTTAATATATCAAATCCTTATTTTAATTTTTCAAAAATTCCTGATTTGACAATATGTTGTTGAAGGAAGTTTTTTGCATTAATAGATTTTCCATTATTATTACTATTATTATCATTAATAAATCATCTACTTAGGTGAATTTTTCTCTTCCGAGTTTTGTATTCTTCTAAAAATTATATGGTAGTGTCAAGTTACAATAGTTCCCTGAAACTGTCGAACTGTAAGACCGAAATTAAAATGCGAAGAAATTCAGCACAGTGGCCAGATCATTCGTTTTTGTTGCCATTGGATGCGTTATGCGTCCTTATCGTGCTTTCCTTACATTTTTTGCTTTTAGGAATTTCCGGCAGTCTTCTACGTCTGCGCTCGGTGCCGCCGCTTCCGGGTCGATTCGACGGCACGTGCTCCGGCGTAGGCCAGGAGCTCAAACTGGAACACGAATCGCCGACATCGCTGACGACACTATCCCGGCCGCCGTTACCGGATACGGTAGTACCAACCCCGCCTGGTCCTGGTCCGCCGCCGCCTACCGATCGACCCCTACTGCTCAGTCCACCGAACAAGCTGATGTAATCCAAGGTTAATCGTACAGTGAGCTAAACTATCATTTCCCATGCTGCCTATTTTAATTATTATTTGAAAAGATCAAATAAAATGTGACTCTTCAGCGAGATGGCGAGATTTATCTCATCGAGCAGTACAACACACACACACACACACACACACACACACACACACACACACACACACACACACATACAACACACACGAGATTACATTAATTAAAAGTTGAGAATTGCAAACTGACTAAATTTTAACGACCAAATTAAGAGAAGAAATAATAAAATATAAATACGTTATCTCGGCACACAAAATTTTCTTTTATGTATTTAATAATTATTTTATTGAATAATTAACAAATAAGTAAATTTAATAAATTAATTAAATTGTTTACAGTGAAAGAAATGAATAAGATAAATCGCCATAATATTCGATAAAAGTATATTTGAAACAAAAATATTAATTTTGATAAATTGTGCCTTATATTCACAAAAAAATTGATTAAATTAATTTATCTGAAGAAAATTTTCTCTTAAGTAAAAAATAAATCAATGTTAAAAAACAATGTTTTATTTTTTAATAAATCAATGTTTTTGTATATGTATTATACTTCGTTTATTAACAGTATTGCATGCTTTTCATAATGCTTTCATTTTTGTTTTATAAGTGACATCTTATGCGGATATAGAGGTAAGATACCAATTTTGCAGGACTGAATATATCAAATTACAATATTTTACAATTATTAACTTTTAGGATGGCTATTTCCAGCACTGCTATATAAACGCTTAAATATCATCTTGGAAAAATTCTAAAATGTAATTTGTTCATATTTCTATACAATATTATTTATGGCACCTCTCTTCTTTTCCCGACTAAACTCTTTGTCGTATAATAATAATTTACGTCAATGAAGAGTACAATCAAAAGATCTAAAGACTCTTGAGATACAATTACGATGCAACGTGAAATAGAGACCTTGCAAAAGGTTATTGACGCAGTACTAGATAGGAGAGGCGCGAAAAAACCCACTTAGAACCCTCGGAAAATATTAAATGTTCAAAAAGTGCTATATTACTGTGCATCGACCATCGTCCGCAAGCATCACAGTTTCCAACCGCCACGGTGGGCGACACTTAATTAATAATTACGAGCGTCGCTGCACACCGCGAACTCGCCCGGAGACTATTTCTACAAGCTTCAGTTATTTTTAACAAGGTCAGACTGATGAGATTATGGCGTTACTGTAGATTACTATGGATATGACGATGCACGTCGCTCTGTGTAGGTGTATGAATGATACCGTCGCGATTTAAAATACAATTGCTGAAAATCTAGTGTAAGCGTGACGTAGGATAAATTATAATAGCTACAATACAATTCTTGCTACGCTTGTCGCGACAATATTTTGTGGCAGGGATTCTCTCCATGAAGAACGTAATCCCTTTCCTGCTCTTTCTCGGCGAGAATTCAAATTGTCGCGGATATTCTGTCCTTTATCATATCAAATCTATACTTATTTTCTTATCTCCTGCAAAATCGTTTTAAATCTCTTAAATATTTCTTTTGCCCTTTGTGTCTCGAGAATTCTTCTATATCTTCTATCAAAATCCAAAGTTTAAAGTATTACAAGTTTTATCCAAGTTAATATCAATTAAAAGTGCAATTCTTCGCCAATCTCTCTTTCATTAAGGATCATTATAATAAAAAAAAATACTAAAAGCGTACAAAGACAATTAATAACATATGAGCACAACACTTACGACGTTACCAACCTAAAATCGCTGTCAGCTATGATCGAGCTATGATGATCCAACTCCTCGTAATCTTCGGGAGTGGTATGTCCGCTTTGGTTGTCATGCCGGTGGATGACGACGACTTCTTCGTCCTCGGAGTCGCCGGTGACAACATCGCAGGATCTGCCGACTTCTCCATCGCTTCCTTGCGAGGAAGTTGGCGAATCATCGATCATCACATCATGTACGAGCCTGGCATTGAAATCGTTAAACAGGAGAAAATTATGTGAAAATTATAATCAAAACGATGCATAAGTGTCATATCGTATATATAATAAAAAATAAATGAACTGTGTATCTGATAACATCAATATCTAATTAAGGGCGACAATATAATAATCGATAATAATTAATTTATTCCTCGTAAATGGTATGTAATTATCATACGTTGTGGTGTTTAAATCTTTTTTTTAACTTTTAATATGCGTATATAAAATAATAATAAATCAAAATTTTTGTAATAACATAATGATAGTATATATAAATGAAAAAAGATGAATTCTATTTTATAAATTTTATAAATAAAATTAATACTTCTTCAGGCGATACTTCGTTTGCCGTTAAAAGCAATAGTAAAAGCTTCTCAGAATTAACGATTCAAAAAAATAACTTCCGATTTTATCGATGCTTCTTTATTTTTATCAATTATATTGCGCCATTTATCACATAAATAAATGTACATATAAATGCACAAATAATTCTAATATTTGTGATAATTATTTCATTATCAATAAAAATTTATACTCCAAGTAATATTTATACTCCTTATTTATACAACGATTGAAATCCCATTTGTAAAAAAGTGATTCGAGAGCGATATAATGAATTCGAAGCTCTCGAACTCTTAGAGATACGGCTACTCTTTCAAACACTTCAGATGAAAGAGTATGTTTGCGCTACAATCGTCGACAAATATCTTGCGTTCAGTTGCATATTGATTTTATGAATCAGAAAAAATGACATTTAAACAGATTTGAAAAAAATGTAAATGATAACGGGAAGATCCTATTTCACACACGTTGTTTCAAAATCCAAGCAAACTAGGTCGACAATTACACCGGAAATAGTTGCAGCTGCGAGACTGTTGCATATCGATCTTGCTTTATTTTTACAGAATCAGCTGCGGACAATGACACGTCTGATTCATTATAAACATATCTGGAATGTAATCTCGCACGATTTGATGAGAAACACAATAAATATTCCATACAGAATGTAAGTGACTTAGAACCGGGTTTTCCAATTTCTTGGTAAGCTAATTAATAGTTAAATCATATGTCTGAACTTGTCTAATTTGAAGATAAAACAAAGATGAATTTATGATTAAACTATTAGTTAGCTTACCAAGAATTTGGAAATCCGACCCTTAGAAAGATCATATTCTCTCGTTATCAACTATATCGCCATATTTTTTAGAAAGATAAAGCAGTGACATGCATTCATGCTTACGCATGTTATTTATTATTTATGTAAATTTTCTATTCTCCCCCGAGACCAAAATATGTGGTTTACTAACTGAATCTCATGCTTAATGAGATTGAAATACGTGACTGCATAAACATTTCGCTACGTTACATTTATGAAGGCAATATGCGAAGTTAATGCAATTACATCTCACATATCGGGATCAACACTACAATATATTAGTCGTCTAATCAGGATTATCGGTTGCTTGCGGTTATACATAGAAGTAATATGTATGTACGTGCATCAGACCGTAGATCACACCCGTCAAAATTGTCTGTACACGCGTCACATTGCAGTCTCACATCGCACTCGTATCCTTGTATCACTTATGCTCCAGGATCAATAGTTTTAAAGGCATGATGCCGATGCATTCTTAACGATTTCTTCGATGGTTTTCAGTCTGGTCGTGCCTCAAATGTATTCGCGATTCCGACATTTTACTGTGACATTCTATAAATCCCTTGAGTCGTGACACGAATGTTGTACATTTGAAATGTTTGTGTATTTCGAAACGTTATATAGCATAACGGTACGGTAATATTTTATCATGATTCCAAATGGAAACAAATGGTCAGATAATAACGTTGTTTCGCTATAACTTCACTTTTAGACAAGTTTAGACGTTCATAGTTGTGTCATGTCATGTAATCTTATTATAAAAAGATTCTAAACTGCTATATTTCAGAACTTAAACAAAATGTTTGATAATACAAAGTTTGATAAACATGTTTGATAATACAAAAATAACTTTACCAATAAATTGTTGCATTAAATTCAGTGACGTAAGAAATTTCTACTAAAGTGATTCATCTTCCGTCGCTATTTCTTGGATTATCAATTCTAGTTGTGAAATTATAAATATGTTATTACTTATTAAAATATAGAGTATAAATAAATTATAATTGCAAATTTTAAACACACTAAATAAATTTTATTAAATAATATA
Source organism: Tetramorium alpestre (assembly GCA_021460005.1). Taxonomy (NCBI): domain Eukaryota; kingdom Metazoa; phylum Arthropoda; class Insecta; order Hymenoptera; family Formicidae; genus Tetramorium; species Tetramorium alpestre. The sequence goes on along the minus strand of JAJVSH010000068.1, from coordinate 242,342 downwards.
ATAAGTTTTTATTGAAGACACTTTAAGAAATTAATATTATTTAGAGATATATAATTTTCAAAATCATAAGTTGCTTGTTTATAAACAATGTTAAACATATATGTTAAACATATATAATAAATGACTTTTTAAGAATTCAACGTGTTATAGTTTGACGTGTTAACACAATTATGTATATTGAAATGATAGATGACAGTCCAGATAGATTTAATGTCAGATGATTTAATCTCGCCAGTTTCATAAAATTATATAGAATAACAGTGTTGCACCATTTCTTATCACCTGCTCCGTTCGCCAACTTCTGATCCCATCAACGTGGTCTGCTACAACCTACATTATCGTAATCTGCACATTTTACCTAGTCTACTCGACAATAATGTATGACTCGCGATACATTTTCTTGGTTTCTGTATTCCTGGACCGTTTCCCATGCTTCGCGCTCCCACTTTCCCGTCTAAATTATCTCCTCCCTTAGATTCCCAATCGCCGTCTCTTTCGCCGCGACCTATGTGTGTCATCGTCGCAGTCTTCATCGTATCGCATATCGTATCATCTGTTCTAAGGGCAAATCCACCGTGAAGGTACTCACGTGTAGTTGGAGAGCGGTGCCTTCAGGTGTTGAGGCAGCCTCTCGAAGTATTGCCGAAACTCCTCGAACTCGCTGTCGGCCATCGCCACGACGTTCGCAAGGACGAGCGAGGTGTAGAGCAGGGGTCGGTCCCGAGGGCGGCCGTGACGGCCTGGAGGAGAGCTGCCTGTCACAACCCCCAGGAAATGATACGGGATGAGATGTCGCTTACGTCGTCGTCGACGTCGCTTCGACGCCGCGCGGACCCGACGCAACCCCTATTGATTCCTGCGTGGCGAACGTCGCGCGCCTGCTCGTTCGCGAGGGTGGACGGGGGTTGGTACTCGGCCAGAAAGAAAGAGAGAGGGAGAAAAAAGAGAAAGAGAAAATTAGAGGGTGAACGTTTGGCTGTGTATTCTCGTCTCACAGTTACTGCTAAATGTAGCCAATAATATCGGGCGTGCTTTTTACATTAGATAAAACAATTAGAAATCAGTGATTGCTAAATAAAATCTGTGAATGCGGGTCGTAGTTTTTTAGCCATCTTAAATCAATCTTTATCACTCTTTTGAAAGATTTAATTGCTTTCAATTGCTACTTAAGTTCAGATAATTGTTTACAAATTTAATCAACAGCCGATGCGCTATTTTTGATGCAGGAATTTGAAGCGATATGAGTTTAAAAATGCGATATTTTTTCCTCTTAATTATTTTCAAATATTTACGAGGCATTGTATGATGGAAACTAGATAGATGGAGATATATAATACTCTGTAAACATGTATGCGCTTCGAGAAAATATGGGCCACGACAGGTCTCGGTCCTGTCTGAACATTTGTGGATCTAGCGCGCCGTGGGTCGATATACATTGCGCAATAAAACATTTATCAGCGGTGCGCATAAACTCTCGGGAGTTTACACTCGTATCCCCCGTAGTAGCTCGGAATTCGCAACGGAAAACGACGCGAAGCTACTACATAAAATTCCGGAGAAGCGGCTAAATATTTTACAGCCATCTCGCAATTGACGCGCTCATACACTCGTGCTGGAAAGATTCACCTAGGTATGTCTCGATGATTCATCGGAAATTTTACGCGATCTGCGCCACTTTGTCAAATAATACATATATAAAAATATCATAAACTGAATATCGTAAAAATGTACTCCTTCCTGAATTAAAATCGATTTCTTCGAGACTTCAATCAATACGAATCTCAGTTATATCAATCAATTGTCAATCCTGTCCCAGAACTATTTAAAATTATGAAATAAATAAAGCTGTTAAATTATTATTAAAATGAAGTGTTAAGACTTAAAGTCGATGAATAAAAATATAACAGTTTTTACTTTAAGATATAAAGCTTTATAATAATATTTTATGAACAATTTTAATAGTCATTGTACAACGTTTTGATAGCGATAAATTCCTATTGGCATGTTGCCAAAATCAAATTATATTATATGATTGTGTTTTACAAATATCTCTTCGCGATTCTGCCAAATGCAAGCTCTGCTCGAGAACATTTTTCATTCTACATTCTTTTACGACCTTTTTCTCATATACACTCTTGATTTCTAAAATCACTGATCACCACTCTCATTTGTGCTGAGAAGCCGCTCGGAAAGGATTTTTCTGTTTGCTATTCGATGAATAGTCATTATCTTCTCCGTTGTGAGAACTTCCTACGTTCTATATCATTTCGATCGATTAAAAAATTTCAGCCGATTTTCTCGAGACCACTTGGGAAGCTTGAAGGAAGAACGCGTCTTGCGAAAGTGAAGCAACAGGCTATCGACGTCTATCGACGTCAAAAAACAGCAATGTAACAAGAAAACGCAATAAAACGTGGCCAAGAATAGACAGCACGTTAAAAACCTTTAGACTGTAAAACGAAGATATGAAAGTATAACAGATTGTATAACAAAAAAATAAAAAATGCAATCATACGTAGAACAATAGAATTTATAAAATAACGATTTCGACGTGAATATATAACTGTATGTACTTTTTAATAAATAATATCCGTTTGCGATATGTAATCCAATCGTTCAGTTATAAATATTAAGAAGAAGAGATCGATGTCGGAAATGTAGATATAGTTCAGAACTGCAGCAATTAAACATGTTTTAATTACAAAACGGGGAATAACTTCGTTAATGTCGCGAAGAAAAATTCAGACGTGGCAAAGAAATTGACGATATCGACTGCGACTGACCTAGTGGCCTTTGCAGTGGGATAAAAGACAGAGGCTAAATTCGTGCTACCCGGCATATCCCATTAAAACTTCCTCGTTTGATTCTATAGTCGATCTCTTGCCGTCGACATGTCGTCGCTGATAACTGCGACATGCCCTTTCGTCTTCGCCGCCGTAAAGGACGTCTCATGTCACTGGCATACGAAAGAGTGAATCCAGCGATGCGGGTGACGTAAGATTGCGTTATGTATTGCGGACTTATCTCCTTGCAGTTTCACGAGGACCGAGAATCTCTTAATCTCTTAAACGCTGGCGAATAATTTAGTAGCATCATCACTGAGATCGAGAAGTTTCACAGCACATTCGGTAATCGGGTTAACGAAATCGGTAGTGAATTAAATTGATTGAATGATAAATAGTTATCAGTGTTGAGAGCGCTCGCGCCCTCCTACCCCCCCCTCCCTGTTATCCCTTGGAACTAACTGTCTGCCTTCCGATAAGGGAGTATTCTAGTCGAGGATCGAACGATACTCTCAATCTCGCTGAATGCCGGTGAAACACTCGGTATAATTTACTGAGGGTGGAATTGCGTTGCGGCAGCTGATAGTGGTAAGTGATAGACCACTCGTAATGTGCTGCATCTACTTTCCTCAAGAGTGGGAGTACCCCTCGGGCGTTCGAGCTTTTATTAAACAGTCTCTTTGTTTTGGAGCAGAATCCGGAGAACGAGAAATCGTCGCTTCGTTGAGGCGACTGAAGAAGCTTCCTCCCCCTTCAATTGACCGCTTCTTCGCCTTGACATTTTAATATTGTGATTTTTTCTGTATAAAATGATTTCTATAAAGTATTATAAAATTAGAAAGAAAATCTTGTGTCAATGTATATCTTTTATAGTCATACTACGATTTTTATACTTATAAATAACTCTGTACAAAGTTTGACTTTCATAGTAAGTATAAGTATGATTAAATATATAAAAATAATTTAAAAATAAATGAATAATTTACAATTGGATAGTATAAATAATTCTATGCATTAATGCATTATGTAACTAGAATTACAATATAAATAACAACATTATTTAAAACAAATGAAATCCTGTAAGCAATTACATTTTATATAAATATTTATAATTACACATAACTGTTATAATTAATTTTATTTTCTAGTGTTAAATCTTTTTTCCGCATCAATAAATATCTTATCTTTTCCTCTTCTCTTTAAATAAAAACGGATTCTCCCTTTTATTTCTCGGGTATAAATTCATTACAAAAATAAAAGTGTGCAGTGTCGTACCTCGTTTATCGGAAACTTTGCAATTCTTGCGCGCGCTTCTTGTTACCGGTGCTCGCATCAGCCGCTCCGTGGGCTCGGGTGACGTCACGAGGAATACATTCGAGGACCGGCACCACTTGCCGCTAAACGGGGGTGAGCCAACACTTGTCTTCAACCCCATGAGAAATTTTATCCGACCAATGGGAATCGCTGATGCCGCTGTGCGCCGCCCAGCCCAGCGAGATCGTCATTGAGAAGAACGAGCGCAGACGGGGAGACCGAGGTCTTAAGAGACCTTAAGGATGGTACCGGCACACTGTTGCTCGTCTCCTTAAAGACAGCGAACCAGTCAATCAGTCGCGAAACCGTCTGTCGTGTCGCGCGAGTTATTAAGAAATAAATCTCGTTGATAGACCGAATTACTAGCAAAAAAATTTCCTCGCTGTTTCGCGAATACATTTGTTGCGAAAGTCTTCATTATGAGTGGATCAGGGAAGAGTCTTCTCGGGGTGTGGCTATACAGGAGAGGCGAGAGTTGGGCTGTCAAGGAAGGAAGTCCGCTACATAAATCGCGCGACGTATGTTGCTGTACATTTGATAAGAAAAAATACATCATTAGATAAATTTTGCAAGTTTAGGCTAGTTATTTTCAACGCAAGTCCTTAAAAGTTGGCATTATTAAATTGAATATGCTATATAGAAGAACATATGCAAAATTTGATTAGTCTGAAAGTTCAAGAGTCGAAAAGTTCATTCGTTATGCACGTTTAAATATTAGTTCGAGTATGACGACTTGGTCCAGAGTTGAAATTCAAACGATTTTAAAATACAGTTTTGTGAGAGGATTATCACTCAATGAGTGCATGGACGAACTGAAAAATGTTCTAATCGACTATTTTCTATTCTATTTCTCATCAAACAACTGTGTTTCGTTACTATCAAGAGTTTTGACGTAGAAATTTTTCCACTGGCAACATACCGCATTCAGGCTGTCCGTCTGTGGTAACTCCAGATTTCCTAAGAAAGATAAAAAAATCTAATTACTAAAAAAACAATAACAACAAACAAACTTATCAGACTGAGAAAACATTGGCAATTGCACCAAGTGTTCATAAAATTTTACACGAGCATTTAAAAGTACGAAATATTTGTACATATTTTGGGTCCTTTCTTCGCTCATAGAAGAGCAAATGGCATGTAGAATGATTGGGTGTAAAAAAATACTAAAAAAATTACAAAAATGGAGCCCAGCGATATCCAAACAAATTTATTATGCAAAATCTGGTTGTATTATTATGATGTCAAATTGAAGCGTAATAATCAAGTGGAATTATTCGAAAATGTGAAGATGAAAATGTATGCCTAACTCAAGTGACTCAGAAGTTGAAAAAATTCCGTTTGTGTTCGCGAGAATAAATACCTGACATTTTCACTATGACAATGCTAGGCCACATTTGGCGCAATTGACGCAAGACTTAATTTTTGGCAAACTCTGGCTTGAAAATACCTGATCACCTTCCTTACATCTTGATCTAGCGCCCTGTAAAAATAAATAAACAGAACTGTATTGCAAAATTTATCTAGTAACTTATGTAAGTAGATTGATGACTCAACGATTTCAGTTAAAATATCATAAACATAACAATAACAATAAATAAAATCGCGTACAGAGAAGAATAATAAAAAAATTATCTTTTTTAGTAATTAATTTTAGAATATATGGTCTTGAAATATAATTAGAATCTTGTTTTTTTTAGAGTAAAATGTATGTGTAAAAGTAAATGTCATATTAATTAATTTTGTATAGAAGCTTTAATTAGTTTTATATTAAATTTAACGTCTTGGTATTTCTATCTTTAAATCAATATTTCTCTCGGAATAATTAATTCAATTGCATTTTATCAAAAGTTGAAATTTCATAAAAATGTCATAATATTGCATTTATATGAATATGAAAGATAAAAGTAGAGACGAGTGTCTTAATAAAGAGTCATGGTCTCTCATTCATTCAGATCCCCGAGAGTGAGAATAATTCAACCAGTGACAACAAGAATTCTGTGATATTTTCCTTGAAGAACCAAGTTGGTGGCTTGGCACGAGCACTTCAGGTGTTTCAGGTATGTTTTATATTCCTCGTTTTTTATATGTCTATGTTAAAATTATATTACACCCCCCTCAAAATTTTCACAAATTTTTTTATAAAATCTGAGCAAACAATCGCAAATCTGATAATAAAAAAATATACAGTACTACAAAGTTCTCTAAAATATTTTTATTCCCATGTGCAAATAAAAATAACCGTTTCGTTGGTGATTGCTATTATTAAGATAAACTTTTTCGAGCTCTCCATTAATATAATATAGATTATAAATTTACGACAATCGATGCAATAAGAAAGTCACTTCTGAAACTCCAAGTGATAAATAGTTGTGTATGATGATACATTGGATCTATAAGTACGTTTTAAAAATTTACTGAATAGATCTTTTTTTCGTACAAAGGATTTAGGTATAAACGTCGTGCACATCGAATCGAGGAAGTCACAGCGCCGCGGCTCCGAGTACGATATCCTCGTAGATGTCGAGTGCGACTCGAAGAAAATGGAGCAATTGATGAAGATGCTGAGCCGTGAAGTAGCGGCTATCAATCTCGCCCATTATGACCAGATCGGAAATATATCACGCGCACCTTCTCTTTCGACCGCAACAAGCTTCGGTGAGTCCCTTACATACAGTAACGAATATCAATAGAATAAATATTTCATAATAATAACGAAACAGAGTTAAATGCAATTCCAATATCCATGCGCCATTGTAAATGTATTGTTTCACGTACGATTTGACAATTAAATTCCGTTATAACGGAATATGATAAACTGTAGCTTTAGAAGAATACTTTCAATCTTAGAAATTAGAATTTAGAATTTATAAGTTTCAATTCATAAATAAAGAGTTTTAAAATAAACAATAATAATTTATAATTATATAATAATTTATTTATTTGTTGTTCAATTTTAAGTGAAATACTTAACAATTTAATAATAATAATTTAATAATTTATTAAATAGTTTCATTGTCATATTCATTTACAATTATAATTCGCTGACATTTCAAGAATTTCTTTATTTCAAATCCTCGTTTGTTTTAAAGTTTCTGAAATAAAGCATTTGGTCATACGATCCTTTTATTCGCGAAAGAGGAATCGAAAGAGATATCGAATTTCTTTACGCGTCGTTCGGTTTATTATCATTGCTTACACCACAAAGTCTATCCTTTTAGCGAAGGCTAAAATTGCAAGTCCGATAGAATTTTTATCAAGGTTTTATCGCCCACGTCTCTTTCGCTGCTTCTGTCTCAAGACTTTCGTTAATGGAATATTTTATAAGCAACACGCAACGGATTTAAAGATTTTAGCGAGGTAGACATGCCCTGGTTCCCGCGGAAGATATCAGACCTCGATCGGGCGCAGAAAGTTCTCATGTACGGATCGGAGTTGGACGCGGACCATCCCGTACGTTTACGGCATGATTTCGAGCATGTTATTGCAATTACTTCTACTTGTACTCGACCGCGTGCTTTAACATTCGACGATTGTAGGGTTTCAAGGATACCGTGTATCGGAAACGCCGCGAGGAGTTTGCCGATATTGCTTATAATTACAGGCAGTAAGTAAAGCAAATGAGCTCGCGGGAGAGATTTTTTTCCCAATTATAAGCAACATGATGTTTTAGTGGTCAATCGATACCGAGGATGCAATACACACCGGAGGAGATCAAAACTTGGTACGTTTTTTTTTTTATAACTATACATCATCGCAACATTTGCAATATTCTTTGTAAAAAGACAGATACATTTTGCCTAATAAAAATTCATAACTCTCAAAAATCAAATTTGTACATTTGTACATTTTCCAAAATAGAGAAGCCTAAGCAGAAGAGTTCACGAAAATGTATCGTACAATTATATTTATGACGTGTCGAAAATCGCGAACTGATGTTCTCTTTTTAAAGAACGGCATACAACTTTTTCTCATTAAGTTACAGATAGAACTGCGAACGTGCCTCCGTGTACATGAAGGCAATTGACACGGATAGAAGAATCATTTCTGTTTCTTGATACTTAAGTTATACATTCGCTCGGTATCTTCAATGCGAACTGCTATCTCTCGAAACCGATTTGAAACGAGAAAGTTTACTCCCCCGTTCTCTCTCTCTCTCTCTCTCTTTCTCTCTCTGCTTGTTCTATGTGTCTCTTTGTATAAATCGAGATAAGATTGACACACGCTGAATGCACCCTTAATTGCGTCAATTTGATTTATCCCCGGCGTAGGAAGAGCTCAAGGAGCGACTCGGCTAATACAATCTCTCTGACTTAAATGCAATGACGCATGAAGCAAACATTGCCGTTTCAACAAACTTAATCAAAACGAGAGCTCTTTGGCAAAAGCCAAATTTTGAATAATTTAATCTAACTATCAAATCATCATCAGTAATGTTTTAATAAACATCAAATAAAAAAATACATGTGTAAAAATATAGCAAAGATTAAATATATTTTTAACATATAATGTAAAATCAAAATAGAAAGATTGTAAAATAGAATTAACTAACAATTTTGTGTTCTTAGGGGTACCGTTTTCCGCGAACTGCATCAACTTTATCAAAAATACGCGTGTAAGGAATATTTAGAAAACTGGCCAAAGCTGGTCAAGTATTGTGGATACAGGTATATTTAATAGATATTTAACACGAAATTTGTTCATAGTTCTACTAAAAAAAAATAAATAATTATTAATGTGCAAAAAGTGAACATGCGAGGATAATTTAAACATAATTTCTGAAAAAAATTAACGAAAAAAATATCAATTTGCAAAAATAAGATAAAACTATTTTACATTTTTATTTTACCTTTTAGAGAAGATAATATACCACAACTGCAGGATATAACTGTTTTCCTGAAGCGTGAGTAAGACTGCTACGTAATTAATCTGCCACTTTGCGGAAGTAGTAATAACGTGTTTAAACGAGAATTGATATATCCGTAGGAACGACAGGATTTCAACTTCGCCCAGTTGCGGGATATCTGACACCGCGGGATTTCCTTTCCGGTCTTGCTTTCCGAGTATTTCATTGCACGCAGTATATTCGACACTCTTCCGATCCATTTTACACGCCGGAGCCGTAAGCACGTTCTCTGCAAAAACATTGCAATGCATTGTAAACTGCGAAAATAGATATCGATAGAAAATAGATGAAATAAAATTTCTGAACTGTTTTTTCTTTCGTTATGCTATGGGTCATTTTAAAATACCTACAATATCCTGCAATTTGCAGAGATTGCTGCCACGAATTGTTGGGCCACATGCCGCTGCTCGCGAATCCAAGTTTCGCGCAATTTTCTCAAGAACTCGGTCTGGCTTCTCTCGGTGCGTCGGACGAAGATATAGACAAATTGGCAACCGTAAGTTTTCAAGCGTAGAAAAATACTTCTTTCCTCTTTTGCATGTTTGATTTCGATCTTTCCAGTTGTACTTCTTCACGGTGGAGTTTGGACTGTGTAAGCAAGACGGTATGCTACGCGTTTACGGGGCCGGTTTGCTATCATCGGTGGCGGAATTGCGACACGCGGTCACCACTCCCGAGAAGACCATGAGATTCGAACCGGACATCACTTGCAAGCAGGAATGCATCATCACCGCGTTCCAGAATGCGTATTATTATACGGACAGCATAGAAGAGGCAAAGGAGAAAATGCGGTAAATATCTTCTTCTTTTCGTTATGCTTCACCGGTTTTCGTTCGATGACATTCCTCTTCTCTTCGAATTCAAAAATAAGTAAACGTCGTTGTTGATTGTATCCGTTGTTGCTGCTATCTATTATTGCTGTTATATTGTTTATGTTCTCCAGTGCGTTCGCTAATCAAATTCAACGACCATTCGGGATACGCTATAACCCATACACTCAGTCGGTGGAAGTGTTGACGGATGCCCAGAAGATCACGGCGGTGGTCAGCGAGCTGCGGGGCGATCTTTGCATAGTATCGAATGCCCTGAAGAAGATCCATGAGCAGGACGACACCGTCGACGTCGAAAGGATAACGAATCTACTGACGCAGGGCATTGAGATACCGCAGGATAACTCATCCTCAGATAGCGATGAACAGGATAATAGTCCCAATGCCGAGGAGATCCATCGAGAAGATCAGCAATCGCGTTGCGATGATAAAAATGCTACCATGAATTAAATGATCTCGTCCTCGATGCAAGCCCATTAAATCTTAGAATCGCTTCAAAAGACAAAGCTTTAGATATGGATTATCTGACAAACGCAGAAAGAATTTTTTTGCTGTCTTACATAAAGATGTTGTAAAATCTTTAATTATAGATATATAAAATAAGCTAAAAATATAATTATTTTGAAGAATAAACTTAAAATATTAATATTAAAATATTAAAAGGCACATAAAACATGTAGATTAAAAAAAATGTTTCTTTTATTTATTATTTGTTTGCTCGGTTATAAGTATATCGAGTAAATAATGTGAAGATATAAATCTGTAAAAGAAAATAACTGAGAGACATCGTTATTCTAGTTAACTCAACTTTTAACTCAACTTTTAGCTCAACATTGTAGCCAACTCATTTTAGAGTACATTTTAACGTAAATAATTAAATTAGAATGTTAACTGTGTGTAATAATGTAAAACAATCTTTTGAGCAAAAATCTCCGTTCAAAGAGCAGAGAAAAAATTTTACAAATTGAGTTTTCTGCTCTCAGTCATTTTTTCCTTGGCAAAAATAAAAATCAACACAAGTCAAATGTAAAGAGAAAATGACAAAAATGTGTAAATGAAACTTCTAGAAAGAGTAAATTGAAATGATAAAAAGTTAAAATTTAAAAGAAAAGAAGCCTTTTAAGAAGAAAATAACTCTTTTACGTTTCGCTATTTTAATTTACGTTTCCTAGAAGTTCACTCTCTCTTACATTCACTTACACTCTGATCTTTATTTCGCCAACAATATACATTTAACATTTTCGGCTATAACTTTCAACAAGCCTTCAACATAATATACTCTGTTTCTGTTAAATACATAAATGAAATGTAGAATGTTTATCAAAATGTCGTAATCGAGATTAAAAAAATATATAAAGCTAGATCTAATTTTGCTGATAATTTGCTCCATCTATGCCTCATTTTTTTAATTTTAATTCTTCACTTTAATTTTCTACTTTAAAAACAATTAATTAATAATAAAAAATAAATTATAATACTTTTGATTTAAACTTTTGTGTAATATATATCACAGAAGCTACTGTGTATTCAATGAACTTGCGAGGTTTTATTTTACATTATTTTCTCGCATTAATTTTGTCTAATAAAATCTTATCGAAAATTATCAAAAAATAAATATTAAAATATAAATATTTTCGAATAAATTTACGTAAAAAATTTTTTTTCCTCTCCGTTGAAAGAAAATTTAACATTATATTCTGATATTGTTGATTGTTTGAGAATTTAAAAAACAGTTTCGGTAACTAAATTATGAATGTCGATAATAGGGAGTTTTTGCAATTTGGAATACGGTATACATTAAAGATACGTAATACGGTATACGCTAAAGATACGTTAAAATGACAAAATTGCATCGAAAAACGAAAGTGCATATGCGCACTTTCGTTTTTCGATGCAATTCTGTCACTTTATCATATATCTTTAGCGTATACCGTAATTGCAAAAACTACTTATTATATCACACGGATTTACGGAAAAAAATTTTAAACATTTGAAAATTCGGAAAGTACGATAAGAATATAAATGCGGGCGATGCCCAAAGAATTCATATAGCGTTAAACAACGCTTATTGTACATAAATTAAATGAAACGATATAGCGAATTCAAGATAACAATTATGAAAGATCTTTATCTTTCGGAGTTATCTTAAATTGTAATTTTCTAACATTTCTTTAAAAAAATTTGTTTTTTGTTAGAAAACTACAATTTAAGATAACTTATTTACAGAATGAACAGTTTTCGGATGTTTAGAATCGATGGGTATGAAAAAACGATCGACAGTTCTACACTTCCTATTTGAATCAACCGTTCGCATGGGTGTTATGAATTTGGTGGATTTCGAACATTCCGACGGTTGCCTGTAGTATCTACAAACAATGAAAACGAAGGATATATTTTACTTTCAAATTATCTGCGAGAATTCAAATTATGCAGAATAACAATACCGTAGTAACTATTTTTCAAAGTACTATACTATTAAACGGCATTGTTTGTTAATGCAAAAATGAATGTTACAAAAAGATTCGTTTTTGTTTCTCCGAATTCAATTTTTGAACTATTGAAGAAAGCTTTTATTTTTACCCTGAGCTCGATGGAAGTGTAGAGATACCGGAATCGGAAACTGGTGTCTCTATCCCGTGATATCGCTGAGTTCCTGTCTGCGAGAGCAGCAGCTTTCTATTTTTTTCAAGATTATCCATTTCGTTCTTCAAATGCATGTGTTTTTCCATCAACTCCTTCAATTTGCGCTGAACCATCCAATAACGGGTCTTCAGTACTTCATACTTCTTGTCCTTAGAATGTACCGTCAATATGAAAATTTAGAAAAATATAATAAAAGCATAAGAACCGTGAAAAACGTGATATAGACATAAAATTATAAAAAATTAAGACTAGAAGAAATGGAGCTATAATATATTTTGTAAGACGTAGATTGATTTTATATACGAGCACAAGAAAACGCTGCATTGTTATTTTCAGCTGGTTGCTACGGAACGCGTCCACTTTTAACATCATCTCCAGAATTTCGGCGAACGGCTGGAAATATGGAATCAGCTTTGGCATCAACGGCTCTTCCAGTGCCAAGGATATGGTGCCGACACGCTGGCATTGCGGACATTCCTTCTCAGCTGTAAATAAACGGCAAGGGTGAACAAATCGAAATCATGGAAGGTAAATTGTAAGGCGGACTTTTTCTTGAAATCTACCTTGTTGCAGGCAACTCTGGCAGAAGATATGGCCGCACTGTGTTACGTGGTACGGGCGTTTTCCTCGGTATGTCGGGGAGTAGCATTTGTTGCAGATTAATGCGTTCATTTCTGCCATTTTAGAAAGCTGAAAGTTGATCGTAAGATGTGACTTTTGCGAGACTACTCGTCGCTCCCTTTCAATTCAAGCAAATCGTGAACATGGCGATCGTCATTTTGGGCACGATTCATTGATCTTTGATCGCAGCGTCGTCTTTGTTGCGCATAAGGCGCAAAAAATTGAGTATATCTACTGGATATGTTGGATAAAATCAAAACTTACTTGTATATATGTTTAACTCGATTAATGGACCGCTATTTCTTCGTGGAAAACGAAACGCAATTTGAAATCAAAGTTAATCGACGTGCGCGCGTCTCTTCACGACGCAACTTGCAACGGCTAGATCAGCGACTGCCGGGTAAAAAGAAGCTCGACGCTGATTGGTTAATACAAATCACATTTGGTTGCTTGTAACGAATAGAAGGAACGATACTTTTTCACGTATAACAGACGTAAAATCTGTGCTGTATAATTTAATTATAAAATTTTTTTGAAGGCTATTCTACAACTATCGTAATGTTTTAATTATAAGCAATTAATTGTGCTTCTGGATGCACGCACTGGTTAATATCTTTTCACGGTGTAGCTAGTGCAGATGAGTGCAGCATCTCTAGGACTCCCATTGGGGGGCTCGAATTCAAAGGCCTGTATTCAGAATGCGTTTCTAAACACGTTAGCACGTTTTTATGTCATTCTGTCTTTATCATTCAGTAAACGTAAAACAAGAATAAAAAGACATAAAGACGCTCTGACATCTTTAGAAATGCGTTCTGGCAGTTCGTTTTCTCCCAATTTTTTCCATTGAGAGCATATTGATCAATAGGAAATCTAGAGATGGTGCGCTCATCTACACTAGCTACACCGAGAAAGGTTTAATTAGAGACACGCGCGGTGAATGTCCCCTACTTCCCTTGTCAGTCTTCTCGCTGCTAGGATCAACCTGATTGATGCATGATTGCATATGGCCGCGTAAGAGGAGGTTAATCTGCGGGGAAAACAACAAGCGCTCGCGTAAACCTGCTGTGAGACAATGTGATCGCTGAACCTAGGTGGAGAATAATTTAACAATAATATTTATCAAAGATATGTGCGAGGAAGGATGCGAGAGAGGACCGATCAGCTAAGTAGCCACTGCTTCTAATCGTTCTCGATGATGTAGCTGCCGTTATCTGGACAACGCATAACGGATATCGCCCTGAGATCGCCCATCGCCCGAATCCTGGCCAAATATGGCGCAGATACAGGCGTCGACGGTGGACGGGCTGCCGAAGCACTTCGTCAACGCGATGCGCACTCTGTTTGACATAATGGACGATCAGAACACCGGCTTCGTCAAATTCGCCGATATCGAGGGCCGCTGGCAGGATGACGGCACGCAGGGCCTGCCCAAGGGCGTGCTGGACAGCCTGAAGAAGGTCACGCCGCCGAACGGCATGCTGTCGTTCGAGAGATTCTGCGCCGGTCTGAAGATCTGCCTGCTGCAGATCCAGGCGGAAACGGACGCGAAGAAGCTCGACGGTCAGCCCAACAGGCCGCCATCCGCGCCGATACTCATCCCTGATAGTCAGAGCAAGGCAGCCTGGACATCGCCCAACACCGCTGCTATTAGACCCAACAACGCCATATCCCAGCAACGCACCCTCAGTATGCCACAGTTGCTAGCCAATCGCAAAGATGTGAATGCGCAGCTGGAGCTGATGGACGGCAGGAATATCGGGGAGCCCAAGATCACTAAGGTGTACGGCCCGCCGAAACCGCCGCGAACTGGCGCCGCGCTGGAGGGCAGAACGATGGGCCTGGAACGTAACTTTGATAAATCTGAGATCAGGACCGCGCTGCAAAATTGGCAGATGGGCCTTATGATGAGCGACGAAAAGGAAAAGCGTCAGCTGCAGGCTGTAAATTACAGGCCAGACCCTAGAACCCTGTTGAGACCGGCCAGAGTTCTTGGCGACGGTAAAGCGGTTGATATACAGAGTAATCAACTCGGTCTCCAAGCCAAGAAACCATTGAATCGTCGCAGAGAACCTAGGCGGCACACGTTGCAGAATGGTATTGATTACAATATGGTAAAGATGTTCTCCTCTAGGACTCCCGACTAACCCTTGGTGATTGGTTCTGGGTATGCACTAACTAGTATTAACGGCGATACATGTCTTAAGAATGAAAAATATGTATCCTATGATTTGAATTATTTTTTTTATTCAATATAAATCTTGTACTTATAATAATTTTTTGTATAGGCAACAATCCATTATTTTTTTTTTTTTAATATTTTAAAATGTTTTCATAATATGACTGTTTCAGATGAAAAGGATGAAGCAGATTGAACAAGAGAAAGATGTGTTGCTTCAAGGTTTAGCTGCCGTTGATAAAGCTAGAGAATGGTACTTGAAGCAAATATCGGCCACTCAAGAAAAGATTAAGCATCTCGGACGAATGGGTTCCCATGTGGTATAGAAGACACTTTTTATCCCCTTATGTCAAGTATTCTGCACAAAATATCTATAATTTATATTTCACATAGGAACAATGGACAGAGGCACAGCAAGAGCGCCTAGAACTGCAACGCGCACGTGTCCTGGAAGTAAATCGGCATCTAGCTGCCTTGATAAGCAGTTGGGAACGCGGAGGACTTCCTCTTCATATGAATCTCGCGTTCCTGAGTGCTCCGACTTCGGCTCAGCTTCAGCAGGATATGTTATCAAGGCTTAAACAACAAAATCACAGATTAACTGAAGTAATGAATAATAATAATAATACACTATATAAAAAGAAACGACGAATAAATTAATCTAATCTGTTTTTTTTTTGCACCAAAATAGGAAGTTAGCAAAAAGAGTCAACGAATAGCATTGCTTGAACAAGAAAAAGATAGTCTGGTTAGAGAATTATACAATAGACAATCTGGCTTGGTTCAGTCCCGAAGAGCAACAATGATCCATGAACAACACGATCAAACATTCATGTAAGGTACATTACAATTTTAAATTAAATATCGTCGAACTGAATAAAATCAATAATCTTTCGTTTTATTTGAAAATATTCTTTTCAGAATATGAGTGTTCCAGATTTTAGAAAATTGTGTCACATAAATGATAGGATTTGAGTTAAACTTTAAATAATATCAAGAGTTAAGAAATTAACGCAGAAAAATGATCGATCAGCGTTGTCAGTGTTGTACAAATGTACTAATAGTATCGAACATTCCAGTTGGAATACTCTACAAATAAATGAAGAAAATCATGTTCATTCCGGAATGTTTATAATGCCATGTAGAATACATTTTTAAAATATGAAACAATTTGATATATTGATATATTGTGTTAAAATAATTATCACTTATTAATTTGATGTCTTACATTAATGATGTAAAATATTTATTAATAGAGTATGCAATTAGATATAATTTAAGCATATTTTTAGATAAATGCCTTAATAACTCTGTAATCTGTTTAAAAAAAATACAACCGTTTTAATAAATTATTTTAATTATGTAAATAAATGTGTGTATTTATTTTCTTATTAATATTATAATCTTAAGTTGGTTAAAATTCTAATGCACGATCTTATACATTATGCAGTATTATTTGTGCAGTGATAAACGCACGATGCACTATTGACATGTCAATCTTGATCTCGTGGAAATTTTTTATTAAATCTTATTGCTTTGTCATGTGCGGTAAATTTTACGGGTCTGTTTCTATGACATACTTTTCAGTAATTTCCGGACTTGGACTGCCAGTGTCAAATGTTATCGAATTCTGAGAGGCGATAGCACATTATGATGATACATCATTAAGACCGTTAGTTTAGATCTTGCTCAATAGAGCAAATCGCTCATTAGTATAGAAAAGAATTTCACGTATATGACTTGAAAATAGAAAGAATTTCATAAATGATCAGTACCTCTAATTATTCGGATTGTCATTGAAAGTGTTATTTGAATTTTATTAGTAATCGACAAATCAAATTCACTGATTTTCAGTGACGTACGAAATGCCAACGCACGAGAAATCTTTATATTTTGTATATTAGATATTATTGCTTTATGTATCCTTTATGTTTATAACATGAATATTTGAACTAACAAACGAACGAACGTTATTACAGCTGATTAGAATTACATGAAGAATAAACGATTAAGAAATTAATTGAAGGTAATTTTGAATATAAGTATAAAAATATAAAAATTGATTTTCTTATTTCATAAAAATAAAGTAAGTAAAAAGCGCTTTATTTCTTAGAATATTATTTATTCATTAATTAAATATTTATCTATATCGAAAATTAACAGTAAGCACATCCAATTAACTTGCTAGACTTATTAAAGATATAGATCATATATCAATATAAATTCATAGATCAATTCAACAAGTGTCTGCGAGAAATGTCAATTATTTCGTTATGAGAGTTACCATTCATCTTGAAAAAAGAATCGTAAAGATAGTCTTTTTTTCATGACGAAAATAGACTCACAAAGCCCGATAGCATGGCATACATACAGTCGTACAATGATAACAAACGAAAAGCTAAATTTGTGAAATTCTATTTAAAAAAAATTAAAAAATATACATATATCTTAAATTACGACAACTGTCAATAAAGATATTACAAAAAGCAACATTTCTACATCGTATTTCAAAGTGATCATGAAATGCAAGTATAGCTTTCAATGTCAGAAAATAATGTATACAGAAATTTAATCTCCATAATCATGCAATTAATTCTCCGCACATCTAAAAAATCTAAATTTACATAGAGAAATTTAAAATTTGCAAAAAAAGAGTTAATAGATTATAAAAATTTCCTTCTCTTATATAATCTTTCAATTTTATCAGCACGTATTATAAACGAAACGAGAAATTTCATTTTTATTAATAAAGAATTTGCATGATTTTGTTAGGCATCATTGCGAATATCGGCGGATGTCGAGTACCCCACGCATAATTCTTCTGCGATTGGACGGCTTCTGCACGATCGTAACTAGTTTAGCGGTCCACGACTAGTTAGCTGCCACGAGTCGACAGATTCGGTCGACTCGGCCGCTGTATCGTCTCCGAACAGCACGGCGAGCGCTTCTCCCGTTGTAGCGACAACGAGAGAACACGCGTGCGAAGGGAGACTGCACTGATTCCGTGTCCCCTGTGTGGAGTCTGCCGACCTTTGACACTGGACTGGCGACAAAAGCCTACCAAGAAAACGCCGGTCGACGATCTCCCCTTCGAGAGAGCTCCTCTCTTGGATTATCGCGGCTACCACGATATCCTTCGCGTGGCTTCTTGACGTCTCTTGTCTCACCTCATCCGAGAACATGCTACCGAGATTGACGCTATCGGTCACTCTGCTCCTTTTAACAATGGGTATGTTATATATATTATAATATCGAATTTAAAATCAATACGTATTCCACCAATAATATACTTAATTAAATTATTATGAAAAGATGAATTATAAATTTTGCATAGAAGGGACAATATTCAAATATTCAGGGTATCATTAAATGTTTAATTAAATTCTTTCAAAGTATTACAAAATTTTGATAAATAGCCAATTATCATTGAATATATCAGTTTATAATAATTAGATTATATGTATCAACAAAAACTAATATATTCATCAGATTTGAGATATATTAAAAACATGTTCTGGTTTAAAACTCAACTTTATCTAATGTATTGCTTAACAATTTTCCTTTTTTATTAATATGTCTTGTTTTCTGCAATATAACACATGATTTTTCTCTATATTTATTTAATCTTTTTTTAGACAATAATTTCAAACGCATCAGTTTTTTCAATATAAGTCATTATGTCATCAAAACCAAATTTTTAATTATAAAATGAAAACTTTAATATTCTTCGAAATTATTATCTCCTCAGCACAAAATTAATCTTTCATAGAATGAATAGCAGTAATATGTATATGAAATGCGCTCTCAGTTTTCTGAGTAATCAAATGATAAACCCATCATACCGATAGTGAACGGCACTCTCAATGATGAACATCCCACACGCCTCCTTTACTGATTACGTCGCTACAACGAGCTATATCGTCTGTAATTAATAATTACCCTTGAATGAATCGAATGAAGAACCACGAGCGCTAAAAGAAATTAAAAATTAACTGAATATATGTGAATAAATGCTGCAACATATCCACATGTTGACGAAATAGATATCGCATAAATATCACATATTAGGTCGAGAACCTAATCTAAATCTAAAAATTAGCCCACGCATAAAATCCTCTATCTCGCTTATCAATTTAGACAAGTGGGAAGTGCAGCCGAGCACATCCGGCGCAAACATTCGCTTCCATTAAAATGCCACTATCTCTTCTCGGGGTAAATAAACCGTAGATATTTTCATTACATCTGCGGTACATTCACCTAAAAATGATACAGATAATTAGTAAATATAGAATCCTCATAGAATCACATCTATTAATTCTTCTGATAATATGCATTAAAATAGTCATAAAAAAAAACGCATATAATAATATAGGAAAAAACTTCATTAAAATTTTTTGTTATTTCTGATCACTGAACTTTTTTATTGCAGTTTTTTCGATTAATATATAATTTTATTCTAAGAAAAAATCAAACGTGTTCATTATTTATTGTATGTTTCTATATTCAATATTTTCGTGTATTAAATTTGAAGTTAAAATTCTATTAAAATCCATTTATAAAACTGAGAAACAAAATTTTATTTTTTCTATTGTAGCTTATTAAGAATTCCTTATTTTTAAATGTTAATTACTTAAAAATTACATATAGGATTTTTTATTGAGGAAAAATCAATTCCAGTTAAATCAAATGTTTGTTAAAAAGAAATCGGAGGTATTTTAAGGTAAATGTATGATTTTTCACTTAAATAATTTTGTAAATGTATGATTTTTCACTTAAATAATTCAATAACGTTATTTGTTCAAAATACAATATTAAAATCTTTTGCCAGCAGTTATATTGTCAAAGGGATGCGAGTTGGATCAGATGCGATATGGATGCCGCATCTACAATGCACAGTGCAGTTGTGGCTATGGCTGTAAATCCGAATATAGATATGACAGCAATGATGATTGCAAATTAGCGCTGAAAGGTAATGACAAACAATTGCTGTTATTTAACAAAACAATGCAAGGACAAATTTGTTCTTATTTGATTGATTAAATTTGTAGAATAATAGACACATTGACAATGTACATTACATGCTTCTTGAACTTTAACTTGTCTTGTTACAGGAAGACGTAGCGATATATGTTCTCGATCGAAACCGTGCTTAAATGAAGGCTCGTGTTCCCAAATATCGTCAGAGCCCGGATTTAAATGTCGTTGCGAAGGAACTGGATTTTATGGCACTTACTGCGAGACACGTTAGTATTCTTCACTGGCAGTAGATAATTCGACTTTCGTAGTCTCAACGACATTTATACATTAAATCTGTATATTAAATCACCTGAATAATTAAATAAAATTAGTAGATGAAGGATTTTGATAGAAAAAAAGTATATTAAAGTATATTAAATATTGAAGTTCTCGCATTTCTTGAGTATTTCTTTCAATATAAAGAAAATATTATGATGACGCAGATGAAAGAAGAAATAATTGACAGAAATAATTTATATGTTACAGCTTGTCCACGACCAGACAATACACTTTTCCGAGGAAAATTCCCTTACGAGTGCGTCGTAATCTAATTCGAATCTCTCCTCTTATTTTGATCTGAAATTCAAATTTGTCTTAATATGATACATACATACAGGGAAAAAAAAACGCATTTCATAAAACATATTTACACATCTTTGTACATACATAATAAATATTAAACACACAGACGATACGCCATTCCATTTTTTATTTTGTCCCCAATCAGCCTTTTTGTAACCGCGATCTTGGAGATAATTCGGTTACACCGCAAAATAATTTCGCGGTTTTGACGTTTTATAGAAGGTAGATATATTTCGATGCTTCCATTGTTTATTCATCAATAATTTTACAATATGTATGCACATGATGTGTTGGATCCATGAGTTTCGGGACAAGCGCTTAGTTTGTATCGTGCTTGTGTTATGTACTTTACCTTATTTTACGTTATTTCTCTCATATCTCTACAATAATGCCACATTGTACCTCGCTTACCGGCTCAGATGGCAAAACTTATAAAACGTGACTTTTTACTCTTTACATACGTATTTTTTTGTAATTTCCATTGTTGCATGTCCATAGAATTAGTAATACTAATTTGATTTTACAACACTGCATTAGAGGAACTTAATGACATGTATATTTATATATATATATATATTTTTTTTATATATAAATATATAAATATATATATATATATAATCTAAGATAAACAGTTGGCCAGTTATAACTCTTCCCTTCCTTTTTTTATAGACATTTTATAGACAAATTTATAGACATCTTCTTAACAGAGTGACTCATACTCATCGTATCATAATTACAACAAAATACGCTGTTCATAATAAAATTATTTAGTAAATTTAGATAAAGAATTTGTAGTGCAGGATGTTTTTTTCAATATTTTTTATATCAATATCATTCATGTAGACTCTGGTATTCACGTAATATTTTTTTATCTTTTTCTTTTACCCATTGTACATTTATATCACATAATATATAATAGGTAAAACAAATTCCGAAATAAATCATATAAATAAAGACTGTATATCAATATGTATAAAGATATTTTTTATAAAGACATCTCAGATACAAACAGGCAGCTAGCAATCCAACCTGTAAAAATTCTGGAACGTCTTATATATTTGCCGAACTTTCATGAAAATAGAAACGTACTAATAAAAAATTTCGACAAATCTTATGAACTATTCATTATGTTCAAAAAAGTAACAATCGAATAGGTAGCTTAGCAATAAATTCAAGATATGGGAAATTAACTAAAGTGAGAGAGACCAATTACGTATTAGAATTCTAACATTATCTGAATGTAAGATAATCGCTTTTCCGTTCTTTTTTCACCCGTTATTCCTCCCTTTATGAGGTGGTAAAATGAGTCGTTGTTCATTTTTTTTCTTTTTTTTTTACTTTTATATTATTTCGGCCCTTGGTCACCATCCATTTTTTTTCAGATTATTATTATAATTATTGTTGTCACATTAGTTTGAATTTGGCAAACATTACGACCATGCTTACAATAGTAATCTCGGTATCGAAGTGTATGGACTAAAAACAAATTGTAGATTACAATTTGGATAATTAATAGCCCAGTTTCATTAGCTGCTCAGGCGCATTATTCTTCTATGGCACCAGGCGCACGCTGACATCTTTCCTGGTTGAATCCGCGTGTGCCGTCAGGCCCTCTTGGTTGCCTGACTACAGTTAATTTTGGGCCTGTTTCTTCCAACGATATAGTACGTAATCGGCTTATTAATCGCTCGGGTCGTTGCTGGACTGCATCACTGTTAGCAATAAAAATATGCAGATAAAATTACGCTGTCTCAATTGCATTAAACAAAAAAAAAAAAGAATTTACCTTAATCGAGTTACATTGCACGCTGACGATTTACCAGTGCGTTGATTAGTAACCAAAACAAATTCCACCTGGTCTCCTGGCTGCAACGTAACATGATCTCGAACCTCACTTACGTGGAAGAATAATTTTCTGCCCTCATCAACTTCGTAAGCGAGAAATCCGAAAGGGCCCTTCACTGCGTCTACGGTTGCTCTTCTTTTTTTCCTGACGGCAACGATATTACAAGCATGACCTGCTGAATCGACCTGTAATTGCACAGGATCGCCAGCCTGCAATAGCTCCCGTTTGTTAGAAAGTCCCATAATTCCGAATTCATATTCTGGCGTCTCCTCATCCTCGGTAGTTGGATTAATCTTGATCAAACCAGCGTACTCAGCCTGCTCAGGATTTGCACTTCGCAGCGGTCGTACTACAGTGCCATCGAGTAACTCGCTGACAGCTGTTGGCCTGGGAATGCTTCCGCGAGGTACCAATTTAACGTGATCAGCTGCTACGCAACCTCCGGAGCCTCTTCCATTGCTCGAATTACCAATAGTACATTCAATATCAGCCCCTAATTCCAACGTACTAGCGTCTCCTTCAAAGTTACTACAAATAAAACGTTATTTTATATATATATATATATATATATGTACATGTATGTATGCATCATTCACTGCAAAAGTTAAAGTACAATTCTCACCTGTAGTGAAAAAATATTTCTCTATCATGATTTACTGTCTCAATAAAGCCAAACCCGTCTTTAAGGGCGGCAATAAAACCTTGACATACTTGTCCATTTGATTTTTTGTTAACATTTTGAATTTTTTCACCAGCGGCATTTACTAAAAATATGTCTTCAGCAACAAGTTCCTTATTTCGTTTCACTTGAACAATATTGAACATTACCTATAAAGTCAAATACTTGTAGTAAAATGTGCAGTTTTAAAAAGTGATATATATGGATTGATTTTTGTATATAATTTTATATCAATTTACCTTATCACCCAATTTTGGAATATGTTTAGGGTCACAATCTTTAGAGAAGAAAATAATGCTTTTCTGCTGGCCGTAACTAATGAGGCCAGGTTCCATCGAATTTGTGTCTTGTGATACAGTACCTAATATATCCTTCTCTATTATAGTTTGAAATGTTACGGTACCCATTGGCAAATGTTTCAGTCTAATAGCACTTTGTCGAGTATTCGAGAATGATGATGACGGGTCCTTAGGAAAAAAGAAAACATAATTAAGATAGAAACGAATAAGCTGCTAATAATAAAAAAATTTTTTAAACACTAAAGTATATTATTAAAATATACTCACTTGTACGACTGTAAATTCAACTTCATCCCCTACACTAATTTCTCTATCAACATCAAGAACCTCATTAAAATGAAAGAAAAGTCTAGGTTCTCTTTCTACACAACGAATAAAGCCAAATCCATCTTTGAGAGATTGTATTACACCTTGCTCTCGTCTTTCTCCAGACACAGTGAAAGATTCTGGTAATAACATTATTTCTGTAGCTCTTTTAAGCTGATCTCTAGTATCTGTTGCAATACGAAATTGGACCCAGTCCCCATGCCTATGGAAATCAATTGTAATATATTACAGCTATATAAAAATATACATATAGTTATATACTATATAGAAAAATGTATTATTGCGTTTAATCAAGTAAATAATACGTTTATGTGCCAGAATAAAATTAAAAAAAAAAAAATACATTTATTAATTCATATCATTTACCTAAGAGTAAAATCCCCTTTTTGATCTTTATCACCAAAAGGTACTTCAACTTCAGAATGATCACTGTCTCTGTATCGAATACGACCAGGTAATGGATCATTTTGATGACGAGCCGCATTACCTCTCTCTAAAGGTTTCAACACTTGCCCTTTCACTACTTCATTGCTGACTTCCTCAAATACAATTGAGCCTGGTGGTAACTTTGTAATATTGCAAGCTACCTCCTTCCCCTGCAACAACAAAACATTAGATTTCAGATGCTTTGTTATTTAAACTATATATAAATCTTTTCAAGAAGCGTATAATATTTATAATATTTATCTTACATTGCGCGTCTGTATTATAAACTCCACGTCATCTCCTAGCCTAAGTTCTTCTTTCATAGATTTAGCTTCGCTAAAGTGGAAGAATATCTCTTTGACTACATCAGCACGCTCGATAAAACCAAAATTTTCTTTCATTGAGCATACCACTCCACGATAACGAACTGGATGTGCTGGATTTTCCAGCCTTACATTACATGCACCCAGATTTCCTCTACAATGTATTTACATATGTAAGAAAGAGAAACATACTACTTGTACAAGTTTTCTCGATTAGCAAATATTATATGTCATACCGTTGATTAGTAGCAATTTGAAATGATACTTTATCACCAGCACGTAAAGTGACATTTCCTTCCACATCATCTTTGGTATATGGCAGAAAAAAACATTCTCCACGGTTTTCATAACTGATACGTCCCTGTGAATCGCCACTCGCTTGTAACTCTGTCGTCACATTACCAATGCATCGTTGATCGCCTAATGCCTAAAAGAAATTATAACGTGTGAATTATTTTTATATTACTCCACCATTCCTTTATTATCGCTCCACCATTATCGTTTTTACTAACCACTGGGGCGATTTTGCTAACGGTGCTTGCAATAGGCTTGCCCGTTCGTCGATCATAAGTCATTTCAAACTCTACCGGATCTCCTATCTTCAAGTGTTCAATATTACCGCTAAATTGGCTAAAATGAAAAAACAATCTCGCCTGTCTTTCACAGCATTGTATGAATCCATAAGAATGCTGTCGAATAAAACCCACGTATAAATTAGTCACTTGTGTATATATTTCACAATTATAGATAATCAAGTTCCACACACAGTACTCACCAACAATTTTTCAATTATACCGGTTTCTCGTGTTCCTTGATTCGTAGATTGATCCTGGTAGGTAGAATTATTGGTGGTAGGTTCGCTCGTATAACCAGCATTCGTCTCCATACCCGTGAATTCGAACGGGAATCTTGTAGCGCCATTGCGTGGTGACGATTGTGTACCGGGATAACTTCCGTAGTTGGTAGTAGAATTTTTACACTCAGGTGGTGAACCCATATAATGATCACCGCTGTAATTGGTACCATTTCGATAATTGTTAGACGTCGGCTGATGAGATCCCGTTATGGCCTTAGGACTTTGTATTGCCATGGACTTGTAGTCAAGTATTGCTGGGTCAGAGTTCATGATTGGCGGCTGGAACGTTTTCCACTGAGGATTGTTGGACATTGTCTTCTGAATTTGCGCAGTGTTATGTGTATGTAATATATTTACGTATAATTTAGCTCTTCTCCTCTCTCTTGAAACAATTACTTAATTTCTTTTATGTTTACACTTCTGTTTCACCCCACAATATATATACTTATATTTAGAAATTTTTAGTCTTTTTCAATTATTTAAGTGTTTAACATAGATATCACAGAACGGTTCTTGGTACCTTATATCTTTGTTCACTATTATAATGTTACAAGAACTTAATAAAGAGGAAGAGTGGCTCCTTGAAATGCCGCAGAAATGCAGGCTCCTTCGTGACCAGAAAGTGGAAGTGAGGTCTCTTGAAAATATTTTAACGCGTTTATCGTGAGTTATTTATCAGAGAGTACCACCGGTGGCTCGACACAAACTTGGCACTCCTTAAACGCAGATAAAGGTGTTCTAGCAACCAAGCGGAGCAGCACAATCTCAGCCGCAATCACGGTCACTGTATTGGCTCACCTATCTCTTTGCTCACAAGGCTTCTTGTGTATATAATATACAAATGAACGATGCAGTTAATGCAGATTTACGACTTAATACAAGTACAAAATCTTAGCACACCATACACTGTCGATACTTTCCATACGTATATATGTTTGAATATTATAACAACTGTTTGATAAATACTCAATTTAGCGTGCACTAGAATAACTGTGTTTCCTCTTAAACATCAGTTATCCTTACAAAAGGAGTAAATCAAAAACATAGGAGATTTTAAAGGATAAATGTTGACTTGAAAATCCTCAGATGTCTTCAATGCGTGCTGAGTCTGATTGTGTTCTTCCGATATTTCTAGAGTAACGTTTCCTTCTTCAGCTTTTAAATGTGGAATTTACAGTGAACCTTAGTTTCAGAAGTGTCCTAAACTAACAATGACACAAGCTGGAAAAGAAAAAAAAAAAGGAGACAATTACAAAAGTTGAAGCATCACTTTGCAAGTACAATAAGATGTATTCAAACATTGACAATTGCGAGCTTTGCTTTGTGTATTCGAATATTAAAATACATAAAATATAAAAAATATACATATTAATTTCTATATTTTGATGTAATTTAACTTGTAACAAGTTAAATTACATCTATACAAAATCGATATATCGATATTTTATAAAAATCTCAAAATTTATATATATAAACTAGATAAATCTCATAAATAAAATCGAAATCAACAAATGGAAACAAGACATAGAATATAGAGAAACTAATCACAGTGCACATGTTACAAAAAAAAAATATCAACGGCAGAAGATACTAGGGATATTTATACTAACATAACAACAACTACTATAGACGCGTGTTTTCGAGTGGACTCAAAATCAATTTAAAATCGTCGACGATACGCACGAAAACGCGAAACCACCCACATGAGCCTCGATGCGCACGTGATCGTGTCCAGCGTAAGGTCACTCGTGCCCTAGCAGGGACGTAAGAGAATTCTCCGGAGTCGAGAGGAAACGAACCGCGGCGGAATAACAACGCGTTTATTTATAGCGCGCGACCGCGGCGGAACAAACACGCTGCCGACCCGATTATCGGGACAGTTTGACATTGACACACAGCGTGAGGGATACCGAAAGGTACCACTGCTCGTTACGCGACCGCGTGAGAACTGCGTCTGACGCGAGAAGGCGTCGCGCGGCGCCGCGGCATGCTCCGCGCGGATACGCGTGAGTCATGACCCTCGGACCCGCCGCTGCCATCTCCACCGCGGGAGCTTCGCTCCCGCTCGCGCTATCAGGCACCGACAGCATCATTGTCGGACGCGCGATTACGCGTGCGAACGGGGTTCGCGGAAATTCGTCGCGAGGGTGGCCGATCGTTCGCGCGGCCGACGACGAAGCGCGGACCCTCGGTGGATCCGCGGGCGAAGTGGCTGTCAAGCGGCGCTCGCGGATTCCTTCCTCGCTGTTTCCTCACAGCGGCCGTTATCGCGTGCGCCCGCCGCACTTTTGCGAAGTTGATTTTTTTATGAGGTCGCGGGGCGCCTTATCTCGCCGCGACGAAGCGGCCGTCGCGAGGCCGCGCGCCGCGGCCCGTCCCGGCCGCCGAATCGTGCGGTGGCCGTCGGCGCGGACCGCGCCGGTTCCGTCGACACGCATTCCCGCACAAAGCTCGCAATCGCTGGGCGACGAGGGGATTTACGAGACTCACCACGACACAGCACAGCACTGACGACATGCCGCCATGTTGAATGTCAACATTCGGCGTTCGCATACATCCAACGGGAGCGACCACGAGTTTCCGGTGTGCGCGTGCGCGTGCGCACCCCGGNTCCCGCTGCGGCCGCGCGCGACGGCCGCGATGGAAACGGGTCCTCATCGGGAGGATCTCCCGATTTTTCTCTGCAATTAAATTAAACGAGGTCGCGTGGCTTTTTCGAGGAGTCGGCTTGTTACTTGTAATTTTCCCGAGCGATTACGAAATTGACACGTGGCGACGAGAGCTCGTTACAAAAATCACTTCGAACCGTTTCGCTATCTTCCTAGATAGGAACGCACGCAGGAACATTTTAGCATCATTTTAATTTTAAAATATATAACGTATAATATATTGTATAATAAATCTAATTTTTTTAATCATTAATTTTTAATTCAATTATTGTATAGTAATCTTTAAAAAAATTAATGTCTGAAATAAATTTACATAATTGTAACATTAGAGTGAATCATCTTAGCACTCGTATTACTAAATATATTTCAAAAATTGATTTTGTAATTATTGTAAAAACCAATACAGAACAAATTGTACAATTATTATTCAATAGTAATTTTTTTATTCCTTATTTTTTAAGTAATTTTCCGTCATAATTTTCTCAATATTTAAAATTTATAAATTTTTTTTAGCAAAAGATGCGTTTTGCAGAATCAGCTTATGACACGTATTGCGAAATGTTATGAATGAAAAGAAGCAATATTTGTAGATTTATTAAAAGTTTTTTTATCTGAGTTGATTACTTTCGTCATTTTTTGTTGTCTCTAAAAATCGAATTCTCTCATGCTTCTTCTAAGTGCAATCTCGACTAGATTCGGATTAATTCGATGGAATTAAAAGCAAAATTTCCGGCCGTATAATCCGTCAAATTTGTCCTGATACTTATCCAAAATTATCCAAAAATAATCTTCTTTATATATTAATCTTTATGTATTAATAAAAAATTGATAATCCTACTCGCACAAGAAAATAGCGCAGATATTAGTAGTCAATTGCTGATTAAATTAATAAGAGTTTGGTCACTTTAACCAATCCAAAAAATGTATTTCAATCTTTTTGTTAAATCTACATAGTTTATAAGAGATATTGCTGTATTCTTTATATTAAATCGTTCTTTTTCACAAATATATTTTCTATTTTAAATATATGTATATATAAATTGTTGCACGCACGCACGCACGCACATACACACACACATACGTGTGTATATATATATATATATATATAAAAATATATATATATATATACATACACACACAAGCATTCAGACCAGAATTGGTTAGCAACGGTAAATTTCTTGCTCAAACTTGTTTTTATATTCCGAGAATGATTAGTATAACAAAGTTGAAAGGGAGAACAAGACGTCAATAAAGAGCTCCATTTTGGATAACAAGGATCCAGAAATCTCCTCGATGTTTCCTTCAACACGCGTCTCTCTTATTAGTATACAAAGTGACATGCTTTCTCGAGCTCAACTACTCGATTGTATAAATTTACAACGTAACGGTCAGTTTAGTAATAGATGATTTGTGCAGACACTTGTTGACACTTATTGTTAAGTATTCAGCTTCGCAGGTGTCTCACTGTTGGATGTTCTCGCGTAGATACCGAAGTGATTCAGTCGACGCCAACGTATATCTTCGGGGTCGGGGGTCGGTGGAGCGGTAACACACTCGAGACTCAGCTGTAAAGCTCGTCTCAGCTCGTCATCCTCGTCCGCGTCGTTCGTCGTCGTCTCGGTTAAATGCGTCGTCTTGTCGTCGGTGTGAAGATCTAGCCTCAACTTCAGCGTCTTGTCTACATCGTCCTCGTCATTCTGCAAACTCATTTGCAGGGCTCTAGCTAATTGCACATTCTCGTCTTCTTCCTCGTCGCTCTTCTCCTCCCTGCCTTCGATTCTTATGGGGATTATCCTTTCGCGAGGTTCGTCCGTGGATAGTTCGGGTTTATACGAGGACACGTCTCTTGCACTTGAGGTTTGTGGGACCTTCACTTCTCCCATCGCGAGCGCGGTTTTCAGGATCTCGTCTTCCAGCTTGGTGCCTAAACGATTGCCTTTGGACGTGACTTTTGATTCCGAGTTTGGAGTGCTTTTCGTCGGAACTATGGGATTTTTCAGAAGAACATCTTCGGCGGGACACTGCGGAAGGGTGCCGATAACGATAAAAATAGAATACCCTGTAAGAAAGATCAGCGATTGACATATCTCATTATTTTCCTCTACATTTCTCATTAGTATCTCGTTACGCGCTTACCTTCTTGTAACAATTGAACTAGATACATTGTGAGGTAAGTGTCTGTTATAAGCTGGGGTCCGCTAAGCATTGAATTTAAATTAAACCACTGGCTTCCGAGTTTTCTTATCGTAAACCAATGTCCCTTATAATTACAAATATATGCTCTCATCCGCCTGAAAATTACATCGCCACTTCACGCATTATCTCATAAAGTTAATCTAAATAAGATTATTCATTTTATGTTCTTTAAAAGGAATACACACTTGATATAGACATATATATATAAATAAATATGCAAGTATATAAATATTACTTGATTAAAATGTATTAATTCATACGATTTGTAATTGTAAGAACAGTGAAATCTTTGGAAAGAGTGCTCTTCTGCGAGTGCAATGAAACAAAATTTGTTTCAAGACACAACGCAAAAATGGACCCAAACAAATTATCAATAACCTACGTAGGATCGTTCTGTGCCAGTAAAGCTGTCGGTTCCGTGCTGTTATATGGAATCAGTTCTAAGCCCCAAACTTTCAGAGCACTGCTAATAACTTGAACTGAAAAGTATCCGCTGTCATCCATGTTCCCCGATGGTTGCTAAACATAAGAAACAATTCGCCGTCGTTACAAACGTTGTATTTTCCTAAGCTCGCGGCGGGCGGATATTAGCAAGGTCAAGCATTTACGTCCATTGAAAGGGAGCTTTCGAAAGGGTGAACGAGTCTCTCCCGCGAATTATAAACCCGCCGCGACGCTTCTACATTCGCCAAAGCATTGCCAATTGACACGCCAAGAGGCTTCGACGCGCGACGTCGTGTTTACCTCGAGGAACAGCTTGTAGTCCTCGCTGTCGACGCCCGACTCGGCCATCCGGATCCTCTCCTCTTCGTCCATCTGGTGGCCGAAGTTCGCCAGGTCGACGGCGTTAAAATACGGGCCTTGCAGAAGGGCGTTCAGGCAGTGCTGGGCGCACAGGTATCCCTCTTGCTGCGGGGAGAAAAAAAAAACAAGAAACATCGGGCGAGGAGGAGATTCGAGAGCGCGATCCCGTCGCGGCGCATCGACGCCGAAATGATCGTCGCAACGGGGCGCCGATTATTTACCTTCTCGTGAAATATACTCTCCATTGCACAGTCCGTCCGGCGATAACACCGCGGATAACGCTGAATCTCGCGCAC
Source organism: Tetramorium alpestre (assembly GCA_021460005.1). NCBI lineage: Eukaryota > Metazoa > Arthropoda > Insecta > Hymenoptera > Formicidae > Tetramorium > Tetramorium alpestre. The sequence continues at coordinate 210,753 of JAJVSH010000068.1, read as the reverse complement.
GTCAGACGCGTAATAATAACCGTAAACGTAACGTCCCCTCCGCCGAGCTCGGCCGCGCGAGAGAGAACGTCATCCGCAAAAATATTTTCAGGCTATAATCATGAACTGTTTGGTAAGGATGACTACTGTGTAGCGCTCACCGCGCGGCGCGGCGGCGCGTCGCCCGATTCTCCCCGCGAATCCTCGTTAACCTAACCTCTAATCTACCAGCAAATCGCACCTTCAAATGTCATAATAGTCGGTGTATTGAAGTTGGCACGTTAAATATCTTATAAAATTAAAAAAAAAACATTTCATCTTTAATCTACTCGCAGATATACGATCTCGAGCAGAGGAATAAAATAACCATAGATATAAATATATCTAGTCTATAGAGCTTATATTAAAATAAAGGGGCCTTAGCGCGCGTAAAGAGAATTGAGAACAGAAAATAAAATAAAATATATTTTGAGAGAAATATATTTTCTATCGTATTTTTTGTGGGAATCAGTTCGTAACTATGCGGCCCAGTACTTTGCTTTATTTTAGTTTTTTGGAAAAGTAAGGCCTAGAATCGGTGCACTCATCTACACCGAAAAAGGACTTCATTAATGCTCCCTTGTGTATGTACATACACTCTCCGACAGAAATGCCTACAAGTATGAAGTTGGCCGCGTTCAGAGTTTATCTCTTTCTTTCCAATGTGGAAAAATAGTAGAAGAAAAAAAATAAAGATAAATAAGGCAAAATATTTCTGGAGAGGGGATTACGTGCCTGTCATGGCAATCAGGAGATGGAAACAAGTTGGCGCCTCTCTGGTCTAGTCTTTCCACGCCTCAATCCGGTTTCAATCCGGAATGAAACGGAATTAACATCGGTGGAAACGGGTCTAATCTAATTCACTCCTATTTCATTTTCGATGGAAACAGTTACAAAATTTGTTTCATTCCGGATTGAAACCGGATTGAGGCGTACGGTGGAAACTAGACCTCTGATATTTAAGACTCTAGTTTCTATTTGCTTAAATAATTTTAAACTTGGTTGTTGCGGAATACCAATATGGCGATTAGCTATCCTCCCTCCTACTATTTTATTCTATGGCGAGAACTCGCCTTTATTCGAAACGGCTGACATCGACATTGTGGCGCGCATGCGCAAGGCTGCGCCTCGACAGTCACCGACCGATCAGCCGCTTCCGGGTCGAACGCGCGCACGTTTTTAAAGATCGTATCGTGCATTTCAAACCTTGACGTTTAGGCATCGATTCCTCGACTCGGTCTCGGGTGGCTCGCCGCCGTAAATTATTGAAAGAGTCTCTACAGCGTGTCGATATATATCCCGCTGACGTTCGTGCGTGGGAGCGTGAAAAGTTCCGCGCGATTTCGCTATCTTAGGACGAACTGTCCTTTATCCTATCTCACGGACGTTCGTGTCCTGTACCGATCGCGCGGGCGATCGTCCGTGCAGTCGGCGGCGCTATTCGCGCTATCCCTCGGCCTTCGACCGTGCAAGTACCGTTGCCCCGCGTATCATACGTGTATCGTGCCTCCGCGCGCGCGTGTGTGTATGTGCGATCGTGCGCTCTGCGGCCTCGCGACAGCTCTCGTCCGTATCACGCGAATGCGGCCGCCGACGCTGCGGCGGCTCTAACGGAGCGGAATCAGCAGTCGAGCCGCCACCGTCCGGTTTTCCCCCGTAGTGTAGCCTTCGCGAGCTCCACCGCCACGGTTTCCGCGCGAGGATGCGCTGCGGGAGAGCGTGAGGCACGTTTTTCTCCCCGCGAGGAAGGCACGGGCGGCCGAGACGGACGAGCGGGCAGGCCGCGGTTATGTTTCTCGATGGAGAGCGCTTTGACAACAATGGCAGCAACGTCCCCGTCGAAGGTACGTCGGAGGTTTCCATGTTACGCTGTTTCCCTTTCTATCCTCTCGGCGCCAGAGCTCTGGACTTGGCCGCGTGATCCCTGGGGTCGCGGCCGACACGGTACTCCGCGTGATCGGGAGGGACCGTTGAGAGGCGGAAGGGAGGGAAAGGGCACTTCCTCGACTGCCAATTCGCGAGAGAGAGACACGAACATATCGAGCGCGATTCTGACGGACATTGCGAGACGAAATGGGAAACTGTTCGTCGTACTCGCTCGTCGGCGACGGACAATAGGAATTGTCAATCGCGCTCGTTATTGACGCCGTGGCTTCTGATTTTAGACGTTAAGTCAGCTGCGGCTATAATGTGCTCGACAAAGAGTTTTGCATTGCATCAGAATGTATATACTTACATTTATCTCCGGACACATTCGACACGTATCACTCGACACTAAACATATCGACGCTTCATGTTTACTTAATCATGTTTACTGTGACTGGTCAAATGACTGGTCTTTAAAAAAAGGATTAAATAATGAATAAAACAGTTTTTACAAAATGACAAAAATTTATTTCTTTGATTGAAAACAATAATTTAACCGGTTGTGATTTAGTGTTGACAATTTTTAAATATTTGTTATTATTTACCGTACTTGATGAATAAAACGATTTTATCCTTTTGTTTTTTATAACATAATTCTTGTATAATTTATATTAACATATGCTAAAATAGAGATTTTTATGAAGGTTCCTGAAATAGAGAAGTTATTGTAGATATTAATATGTTTCTGAAAAACTGATATTACATTTGCTCCTTTGAACAAGATAATTTTTCCAAAAGATATTATTTGACAAATGAAAATATTACATTAAATGAAAATATATTACATTGTATGAATTCGTTTGATATTTTAGAGGAGACTGCAGAAGGAGTTGATGTCTCTGATACGCGAGCCTCCGCCAGGCGTACACGTAGATGGAGAATCGGCTGGGCAAAATTTGACACAGTGGATTGTTCACATGGAAGGTGCTAAAGGCACGCTGTATGAGGGAGAACAGTTTCAGTTGCAATTTAAGTTCAGCTCCAAATATCCGTTTGACTCACCAGAAGTGACTTTCATTGGTGGAAATATCCCTATACACCCACATGTTTACAGCAACGGTCATATTTGTTTATCCATATTAACGGAGGATTGGTCTCCTGCTCTCAGTGTGCAAAGCATTTGTCTGAGTATTGTTTCTATGCTAAGCAGCTGTAAAGAGAAGGTGCGAGATATATCTATTAAATACTAGATGAATATATATTCCTTAATTAATGCTAATATTTTTGATGTAGAAGAGACCGCCTGACAATACATTTTATGTGAAAACTTGCAACAAGAATCCAAAAAAGACAAAATGGTGGTATCATGGTGAGTAACTAGCTTCATGTGTTAGTGTATATAATCCTGAATTCATCTTTGATTTGCTGTGCTTTAACTAATTTATATATGTTATCTATAAATTTAACTTTTTATATAAATAAATAATTTTTTTTCAGATGATAGTGTCTAATATTGGAAATCATCGAAAGATCTTATCAACTTGTCAACATTGAATTGTTGGACTAAGTGGGATAACACCTAAATGGAACCTGATATTAAATCAATAGAATTTTGCATACAATATTATATATAGTGATGGGATTAAGTACTTTACAAGTAAGTTCAGAATTTTTTGGCGTAGTTTCAAACTTTCCGTGAGTATCTCGAAAAAAAAGTTATTTTCGTGTACATTCAAATCTTAATCAAATCTATTATACTTTACTAGAAATTTTATCTCTAATTAAAGAACACTTTGAAAACATTTGTATAAAATTTAAAATGATTACAAATATTACTTGCATCCTAGAATGCGATTAATAAATATTGATTTTTTTATATCAAAGGATTTTTAAATATTGAACTTGATCCTATCCCTAATTATATAGTAAAGTCAATATAAGAAATTAGATGCGTACTTTAAAAAAAGAAAGACAAGGCTACAACTTACTTATTATAATTATAGAATTAATGCAAATTGCGTGAGTTGTTTAATCATAAATTATTGCAATGTTGCTGATAGTAAAGCGTATTTTAAATATAAAGAATTATCAGATCAGTAAATTAATGCTAAAATAAGAGGTAGATATCAAGGTATTATTTATTATTAAGATATTAAAATAAAGTTTTCTCTCTTGTTACTCCGAATTTAAGGAGATTCCTGATGTACGTTAATAAATTTAATAAATTTCAATTTATTAAATTCATTTAATAAATTTAGATATGGTAAAAATCTTTATTAATATTATAATAGTTATATATTTTAGAGAAATTTATTTTTTGTGATTTTTAATACAACTAAAAAATTATATTAAATTAATCTATTCGATTACATACGAAAGTATATTTTATCTGAAATTCAATGGTAAATACTATTCTCTTCTGCATTAATTTCCTTTTGCAATAACAAAATATAATGAAAAGAAATATATTTTTGCTTTTTTTAACTTTTTTATCAATTTATATTGTTTTTAATATACACTCCCGACTATAAATTTGGATACATCAGCA